>CAJQZJ010032232.1:1665376-1675477 GCA_907164525.1 Lophiomys imhausi
ACACACACACACACACACACACACACACACACACACACACACACACACACACACAAACACACAATATAAAAGTGGGCTATGAAAAAAAGTATTTTTAAAAAGCCCCCACCACAGCCTTTCTTTCAGAATCTGTCCTAACAGATTCACCCAAGCTGGTTAACGGTATTTGCGGTTTGCAAGATGGTACATGTCCCTGGAAAATGACAGACAAGTTATTATCACCTTCCCACTGTCCTCCTGCCCAAACCTGCCTGTGCCGGGCACCCAGCTGCCGGGAGCGGGTGCGAGGAAATTAACAGCTCTGTGCCGCACCCACCCCTGCCCGCCCTCTCACCCACCACCCTGCAGCAGCCCTGCCAGGCTAGGGGCTTCCAGCCAGGCCGGGCCCATTTTGGACTGGGGAGGGGGGAGGGAGGGAGGGAGAGAGGAGGGGTCGGGAGAAGAGCCGTGGCAAGAAGGACGTCTGCTCCGCTCCGATGTTGGGCAAAGTATTTCCTGCAAGCCCCGCGCATCGGCGCAGGCAAGTTTGGACGGCGCTGTGTCAACAGCCGAAGATAAATAAGATTTTATCAGCTCGGAATCTGTTGAAACACATCCATCTAGCGGTTCTAGGGAAGGAGAGGTAGGAGGAGGGCAGCAGGGAGGAAGCATCCCCATGTGACATTCTGGAAAGGAAATATCCACCCTCCTGCCCATTCTTCAGAGTCCTGACCCCGAGGACCGACCCCACAAGCTCTGACGGGGAGGGGAGCGCTCCGCTGGCAACCTCCTGATCTCAGGACTTGGGTGCCCTGGAGTCCTTCCCCAACGGCTGCTGGTTTTACCACACGATCCTCCGAGGTGTGGGAAGCCTTGGCCTCTCTCCCTGAAACTCCCCAACCATGGCTAAAATGGACTACCACACGTCTAACCTGGGGCTGGCATGGGGCTGGCATGTGTGTGTACCCCAAAGTCCCATGATTATTGGATCAGGATGACATACAAGGGTGCGGCCCTTGCTTTGCCCTAGGGTGAGGAGCCTCCTATATCTTCATGGGCTTGGGGTTTTCCTCCACACTGACTAGATGGGGACTTGTCCCTCCAGAGATGACTCCAAGAACCGACTCTGAACTGTGATTCTCTGAGAGCAGACTGCCCCGCCGCAGCTGCTGAATTGGTACCAGGGACAGCTCCAGGCACTTTGAGCTCCTCCCCAGGGCGGGGCACCCATGGCTCATCCCTTCCAGTCCTGCTACTTACTAGGCAACAGATCTCTAGCTTTCTCCAGACCTCCTAGAGTCCCACTCCGTGCCATGGAGGGCAATACCACCTCCCATCCTAGGACATCCATAGGCACAAAAGCTCACTTCCTGAGGAGGAGGGTCAGGCCTCAGCTACCTCTGGGCACACGTTGGCTTTGACAGTGTGCTTGGCTTGGGGGTGTAGCCAATTATCCTGTGTGGTCAGGCAGGGTTTGAGGTCTCCCTGTTCAGGAGTGGGTGCATGAGGGGAGCTCTGGTTGCCTCTCTCTGTAGCTGGGCTGTGCCCTGAGCCTGGCTCCATCCGGATAGGAACACAGAGATGGGCCTTATGCACCCTCCCTCCCTCTAGGCATGTGTGGGCTTCCCAGGAATGCGGCCTCAGGGCACCACCACACCTGGCCTGCTCCCAGCCCATCTTGGCTCATGCCCTGGTGGGTCTATGACCCCTTCTCAGGTCATAAACTAGAGCACTGGAGGGAGCCTCTGGGTATTGAATCTCTGGAAAAGAGACTCCAGGTCGACGGGCCATGTCAGCTGTGCCAACCCACAAAGTACCTTACCTGGTAATGAGCGACCATGCTAGAATAAGAAGTATTAGACCTAGCTGGCATCTGGGGAGGAGGGATCTGCTGATACGTCAGTGGTAAACAAACCTGGCAGGAATTCCAGTGTTCAGGGCAGTCCAGCCTACATTCCTGAGCCTGAACAGGGAGCCAAGTGGCCAGAGTTCAAAGGCTAATCTCCTTTTGCTGCCCCTGGTGACTCTGAGCCCAGTGCCACCCCCCACCCCCGCCCCTGCAAGCAAGGCCTGTTTCATGCAGTGCCTGCCACCCTCAGCCCATTTTCTTTAAGTAGTTAGGCCCCACAAACAGTGGGCACATGCTTGGTAAACCGCTTGGAACTCTCAGCTTCACCAGGAAGATGCCTTGGCTGAGTTCCTCTGAGCTCAGGACTAGCTAGGTTGCCCCTCCTCCACAGGAGGCCACATGCATTTGTCTGAGCCTGGGCTTGCTGGGAAGCCTTCAGTTTGTAAACAAGCAAGAGGCCCGGTCCCTCCACTGGTACCTAGTGTTTGTCTGGCCCTGTGCATGAATTTACCTATTGCTTGGGTATCCTCACACTGTGAGGTGACCTTCATGTCACCCCAAGTGTGTTTCCTAGGGAGGCCACCATAAGTATAGAGTTGGTATGCCTTTACCAAGTACCGACTGTGCACCCCAGCAGCTGCATGTGGCTGATGGAGGACGGAGGGTGGGGTTGAGGTGGAGTAGACCTGGCTATCTGCCTTTCCTCAGATGCCAGCCTTCCAGGGGAGGGAGGGGAGGGCATATACTGCACACACAGCCCAGGGCACTACATAAGTGCTTGGCAGTGGGCAGCTCACCCTGCAAAGTCCCCTAGGCCTCAGAGAAACTCAATAACCCGCCTTCTACCTGCCAATCCTGTGTACTTTATCTGCCCAGGCTACTAACGCAGGTACCCCTGATGCTTTAGTCCCATAGCTTGATACTCTGTCCCCAGCCTCCCCGGATAGAGCCTAGGCTGTGGGGTGCTAGCTTGAGGGGAGACCTTTTGCAGGAAGCTAGGGCTCAGATATGGATCTGCAGAGATTATGTGCACCCTGTCCAGGCCTCAGAGTCCCCATGTATCCTGGGGTTGGGACTGTGGCCCTTCCTCCAGAGAGTAAGGATGCGGATCCCACACACCAGTAACCAGTGATCATCCCTCAGAAAGTCAAACTGACGTCCATGGTGTGGCCCTGAGCTGCTCCTTTGAGGACACAGGCCAGCCCCTCAGCTGCTCACTCTGTCAGGGCTCTTCCTGCTTTCCAAAACAGCCTCTCAGGCCTTCTATAGGGTCCCAGTAGTGAGACCCTCTTACCCTTTAAGCAGGGTGGAAGGGACCTACTTCATGGTGACTCTTCCTGCCTTCCTTTCCTTGCATTTGCCTATGGTAAATGTTATTTCTGCAAGCCCCTTGTGGGGAACCTTAAGCCTATAGGGTTGGGGTGGTCAGGATCCTCCACTGTCCCTTGTGAAGGAAAGACTTGGTGTATGAGCACCACCTGCTCTTTCCAGTTTTGTTAACAGCTCGCTATCTCTGGCCTCAGTTTCCCCAACTGTCACAATGGAGCATGGTGAGCATTTTACAGGGTGTGTAACTCATAATTCTGACTGGTGAGGACTTTCAAGGGAAGCAGAGCACCATCAAAATCCCCTCTAAAATCCTCTCCGTGGGGAGGATTGTGTGAGGAGTCTCCAGGGCTTTCAGGATCCAGAGTGGAGGGAGGGTCAGCTAACTTGCAAATAAATGGACATTCCTGAAATGGCCTCAGCAGGGTCAGGACAGTCCTTAGATGGGCGACCTTGCCAGCATGTATGTAGGAGGAATAGTTGCATCCCATTGTCCCTGGGGCATGCCCTGGCATGACTTCAGGTCCAATCAGGTTCCAAGATGGGGAAACTGGGCACCACACAATTGCAGAGCGTGGCTGCCTGTATTTGGTGGAACACTACTGGTGAGTGAGTGGTCACATGTAAGGCCTTGCTGATCCAGAGAGTTCTCCACAGGAGGGTAAAAGTGGAAGGGACAAGCAGTCCACCTACAGAGTGTTTCTTCTGTGCAAGGCAGAAGATTGCAATTGTGAATGTGTCAAACCAGGTCAATGCTGCAAATCTGTCTCTGCTGCCAGGCTAAGATTCAGTCTGAGAAAACAAGACTGGGACTGTTTCCCACTGCCCTCCCTACAACACGCTCATCCTTATCCAATGGTCCACCATTTGCAGCCTCTGAGACACAGTTGTAAGTAGTCAGGCAGTTGCCCAGCAGGCAGCAGGTGCGCATCTCTATATTCTGAATGAAGGATGCCTGAAGCATCCGGGAGCAGGCCCTGTGAGAATGCTTGGGAAAGGCTCTCAGGGAGAGATCCAGCCCAGGCAAGCATACGGAGCTGAGCTGCGATCTCAACCTGGTACCTCTCTCCCTCCAGTACTCCCCACTTCTGAAGAAGTTATACTGCCAGATCGCCAAGACTTGCCCCATCCAGATCAAGGTGTCCACAGCGCCGCCCCCAGGCACGGCCATCCGGGCCATGCCTGTCTACAAGAAGGCAGAGCATGTGACCGACATTGTTAAGCGTTGCCCCAACCACGAGCTTGGAAGGGACTTCAATGAAGGTGAGCGTCCCCTCCCCCCACTGTGAAGCCCCCACTGTGGTCAGGGGCTAGAGAACCCAACTGAGGGTAAACCAGGCCAGCAGCACAACCGAGCAATGCAGACCAGTGAGTGTGGGCTGCTGCCGCTTTCAGAACTCCTCTGTCAGGAACTTTGAGCAGGAACCCTCACCCCATCCCTCCTGAGCCATTTCCTCAGCTCTAACTGCAGTCCAAAAGGCTGATGTTCCAGCAGGGGTGTAGCTTCAGAGAAGTCTGAGGGATCAGCTGACCGTGGGGTGCCTTGTGGAGCATTTCTGCAGTGTTCCTGGTGAAGGCTGTGACACCCCAGGGTCAGAAGAACACCATGTCAGGCTCAAGGCTCTCTGAGGAGGGTTGCATAGCTCTGAGTCTTGCCTGGGACTCTCACAGGGGCAAGCACGGTGGTCTCAGTTCTGCCATGCACCTGGGACAAGTGGTGACAGGATGGGGCCCTCTCTAAAGCTGTGTCCCCTCCTGGCAGGACAGTCTGCTCCAGCTAGCCACCTCATCCGTGTGGAAGGCAACAACCTCTCCCAGTATGTGGATGACCCTGTCACCGGTAGACAAAGTGTGGTTGTACCTTACGAACCCCCACAGGTAAACCCAGGGATCAGACTGGGACACAAAGCAAACCTTACAGGATGGGGTTCCCTAGGCCACTGCTCTGAGCTCAGGCTGACTCTCAGGGCCTTTTCCTGCAGATTCATTTGTGACCACATACTGTGTGCCTTCACCTCAGACCTGCACTCCATCCAACTTCACCTCTCTTTCTGTCTCTCTGTCTCTCTGTCTCTCTGTCTCTCTGTCTCTCTGTCTCTCTCTCTCTCTCTCTCTCTCTCTCTCTGTGTGTCCTCAGCTATATAGTGAGGTATGGTCACATGACCTCCAAGTTTTCAGCCCGGCCTCCCAGGAGCATCTAATCTTCTTGCCTGTTTCTCCCAATGTCAGTGCAGCTTCCAAGACATGGGCATGAGAAAGAGTTCCTGGGCATCTCAGACTCCATTGGCAGAGACAAAACCAAACCAGCAAGCATGGGGTGGTTGGTAGAGGGTAGGGACTTCCATTCTGGGAGCTAGGGATCATGAAAGGGCTCCTAGACCAGGCTGGGTCATCACGGAAGATGACTATAAGGGACTGGAGCTGTGGAATGCAGGCTCAGGAGAGTAGGGAACACTGGAGTGAGGGGTGAGCCTGAGGGAGGCTGTGTGCTGAGCCTCGGAAGTACAGTGCAAGCTGGAGGTGGGAACAGTGGAGGTGAGGGCCCCAGGCTAGATATGAGGTGCAGGGTGGACATGGAGGCTCAGGCTGGAGGCAAAGGGCACAGACTGGAGGTGAGGGCTGTAAGTGAGGGGACTAGGGTAGAGGTGGTGGTTGGAAAGTGAAGTAAGTGCCAAAGTGAAGAAAGACTGGAGGGAGCAGGTGCCCACTTTTGACAACAGAAGGGTGTGTGACCGCCATTCTATGAAGCCCACTTGGGGCCAAAGGCAAGGTGGAGGGAAGTTGCACCACAGGAATGATGATGGGTGGAGTCAGTAGGAAGATTCCGACGAGGACTGCAGAGAGTTAGGTCTCATCTGGGGGCAAATTTGACACCTGTCACATCCTCCACCAAGCCCTGTGGTCCTGTGAGGCAGCTCTTTATGTCAGTAGGACAGGGCCCGGGGGTGGGTACGCACATACCAGCATCATCCTCTTTCCTCAGAGGAGGCCTCTTCTGCTCAGGCTTGCAGACAACGTAGGATGCTTTTGCCCTCTAGTGGCTGCCAGGTGAAAGTTCTGGGGAGGGCTGGGTTTATGGCTTTTGTATCCTGATCTAGCAAGGCTGGTGGTGAAGCTTCACTCTCATGGTGGATTCCTCTTCATTGTTCTGCTCAGAGGAGCCCACGGTATGCAGCACACACATGCCACCAAAGACCAGGTACACAGCCAGTCACAAACCTGTGTACTCCCCCTAAGGGCAGAAACCAAGACGGAGCCCAGAGCCAGCACATCTGCCTCCACAGATGGGTCAGTGGGTGGGTAGATGGATATGCGTAGGCATGTGAATGGGCAGGTAGACGGGTACATGGGTGAGCGTATGGGTGGGTAGAAGACAGAGGACATAATGCAGCATCCCTGTGCCTACCCAGAACCAGGGCCAGGTGGCAGCTGGAAGTCCTTTCTCCAGAAGGTGGACCCTGCACACTGACTCTAAGCCCTTTCCCTGTCTCCCCTGTGGACAGGTGGGAACAGAATTCACCACCATCCTGTACAACTTCATGTGCAACAGCAGCTGTGTAGGGGGCATGAATCGGAGGCCCATCCTCGTAATCATCACCCTGGAGACCCGGGAGTGAGTCTGTGGTGGCAGGATGGTAGAGGTGGGGCAGGGACAGACCAGCACCGAGGGTGGGGGCATGTCATGGACCCAGGGAGGGTTTATTCTCCTCAGAGGGCATTCAGCTTCGAGGCCAGTCCTGTGGGGTCTGCAGGAGCTGGACAGGGTCAGGAGTGGTCCCTCCAGCTCACAGTTACGCTGCACCAACTGGACAGTGGACAGGTACTGGGCCGCCGGTCTTTCGAGGGTCGCATCTGTGCCTGTCCTGGCCGTGATCGCAAAGCTGATGAAGACCATTACCGGGAGCAGCAGGCCCTGAATGAGACTGCCACAAAGAACGGGGCAGCCAGCAAACGTGGTGAGTGGGGGGGGGGGGGCTCTGGGCCAGGGCATGGGTGGAGGGTGGGTCATCTCTCAGGACGGACTTGGACACACTGGGTGTGAGCAGGAGTACCATCCCAGAAGGGCACCAAGCACACCCACATCCAGGGGGTGGATCTGGGTCTGAGTGGCCTAGGCCTGGAAGCCTCTCTGACCGAACTGAGCAAGTGCAACCCAAGATATCTCACTTGTCTATATGTTCTGAGGCTAGGGCCGTGAGGGACCCTGGGCCCAGATCCTTCTGGTTTAGGCTTGCGTCGTACCCATGCCTTCTCTCTGGCCCATGTGCCTTCCCTGACCTGCCCTCCAGCATTCAAGCAGAGTCCCCCCGCCATCCCTGCCTTGGGTACCAACGTGAAAAAGAGGAGACATGGGGATGAGGACACGTTCTACATGCATGTGAGTGGGGACACGTTCTACATGCATGTGAGTGGGGACACATTCTACATGCATGTGAGTGGGCACTTGACTGTCAGAGAGTGGGCTGGGAGGACAAAGCCTATGTTTTCCCATTGCCCAAGAGCCCAGGCTGGGGAATTCCAGATGCCACAAGAGATGGGCAAGGGGTGGCCTCCTGACCCCTGAGGATTGAGAACCCGAAGAAGGTGGGGTTCAAGGAGGCTCTGTTCAGAGTCAGACCCTGCAGGGCCTGGCCTCAGTGAGTGTGAGCATGCCGGTCAGGCTAACTGTGCATCAAGGAGACCTAAGGGCGCCCACATAATGGAAACTGCCCCCTCCTCCCCAGTGGTGGAGAATCAGTAAGAATCCATGATCCTACAGGATATAGTCTATGTTTACATGACTCCATGAACACTGGACAGGGGTGAGATCATGTGGACTCTGAAAGAATGCTTTCTACTTCCTTGGGAATGAGTCCTGCTTTAAGACTTACAGATGTTAAAAAAAAAAAAGACTTACAGATGTTGAGTGGGAGGAGGAGGAGAGCCTCTTAGCACATGGTCTCTGAACCCCAAGGGACCCACTTCCTAGACCTGCCCCTGGGAAGAGGAAAGGCAGGATATCCTGACTGTTGGGTACTGGGGAGATCTGAGAGAAGAGCAACACATTGCCACAAGCCTGGAGTCCTCCTACGGCTTTGGCCGCCACCCTTCCACTAGAGGTTTGGGGACAGTGGAGTGTCCCGGGCACCTGGGCAGAGGGACTGCCTCTCTGTGCTCAGGTGCGAGGCCGGGAGAACTTTGACATCTTAATGAAAGTCAAGGAGAGCCTGGAACTCATGGAACTTGTACCACAGACTCTGGTCGACTCCTACCGACAGCAACAGCAGCAGCAGCTCCTACAGAGGCCGTGAGTGAACCCCACCATCTGGATGGGGAAGTGGGGATACACTGACCCAGCAGGGAGAAGGCCAGGAGCATAGGAGGTACGGCAGGCACACTGGGCTGGACCGTAGGACCAAGGCAACTCAGTTCTCAGCTGGCACCTTCTCCTCCAGGAAGCCTTCCGGGACTTAGACTGCCCTGGGATCCTGGGTCCCTATCTGAAGCACACCTCTGCCTCCTACATGCCTTGGAAATGTTGATGGGGAAGGGGCAGGTGGGGCTGGAGTTGCTGATGCTGGTGAGGTGTTAGCCTTTCTCTGTAGCTGTCTGAGAGGCAGGGTCTTCTTCTACCTGCATCCCCGGGTTTTCACAGAGGTGCCAGGTGAGGGAGGAGTTGCTTTTACCTCTTGTGAATGCACACTGTTGCTTTCCAAACAGGAGTCACCTGCAGCCTCCATCCTATGGGCCTGTCCTCTCCCCAATGAACAAGGTACACGGTGGCATCAACAAACTGCCCTCCGTCAACCAGCTGGTGGGCCAGCCTCCCCCACACAGCTCAGCAGCTGGGCCTAACCTGGGCCCCATGGGTGAGTCCCTGGGTCAGTGGAGGTCATGTGGGATGCAGAGACCCAAGGGAGGGCCTGGTTGGTTTACCAAAATCATGAAGAGGACTGATGTGGGACTCTTGATGGCACCTCTCCCTGCAGCTCCAGTCTGGAGGAAGACAATGGCTAATGGGGTGTTTGCTATGTTCATTCCAATCCCAGGAGTTCTGTGCTTGGGGGTTTGCAGAGGTCATATAGTTAGGGATGCATGCCTGTGCCCTCTCTTCATAGCCATGGGATCTTGAAGAAGAGCCCTAGCTTCACTCAGCCTCAGTTTGCCCATCAGCAAAATGGCAATATCAAGTCCCCTCATTTCAAGGATTACAGGACATGAGGCCTCATTTTGGGGCAGATGTAGGGAGCTGGGCAGGGTGGAGTGTAAGTCTCCTCTGAAAGGTCTTTATGTGGCCACTGATCGCCACACTCCTGACACTGAGCAACACCCCCAGGTGTGTCCTGCATAAGGGTCCTGGAACCTGGTAACACCCGAGTGCTAATCCTTGGCTTACTTAGACTAAGTGCCCATACATAGCCACTTTCCACTTCTGCCTCTTGGGGAAAAGAGTTGGGCCTAGGGGCTCAGCCCTTGCTCAGCCTCAGACGGCCCTTACAATGCCGTGTCACACTGCCGGGCTGAACCACAGCCTGGGGCAGCTTCCACTGTGTGTGGGGCTTGCCCTTAGCTTTCTGGACCCGCTCTTTTGCCCAGGCTCCGGGATGCTCAACAACCACAACCACGGCATGCCGGCCAATGGAGAGATGAGTGGAGGCCACAGCTCTCAGACCATGGTTTCGGGATCCCACTGCACCCCGCCACCCCCCTATCATGCAGACCCTAGCCTCGTCAGGTGTGTGGGTTGTGGCTGGACCTGTATTTATGCAGCCCCCCCACACTAATTGTGTAGCCCCTGCTGGACAGAGCAGCCTTGCATGTGGTTCTGTGTTTTAATTGCTTGGCTGGCCCAAAGGAGGACAGGATAAGATGGTCATGTCATATCAGGGTTCATCAGCATGTGCTGGGAAAGAAAGAGAGGAGAGAGAGAGAGAGAGAGAGAGAGAGAGAGAGAGAGAGAGAGAGAG
>CAJQZJ010032232.1:1675487-1713854 GCA_907164525.1 Lophiomys imhausi
GAGAGAGAGAGAGAGAGAGAGAGAGAGAGAGAGAGAGAGAGAGAGAGAGAGGCGGGTGCTTGAGTCAGGACTCCTGGGCTGAGCCACTCTGCTGCTGGCTGGCTATGCCTGCCTCGAGGGACCAGCAACTTTACCCACTGTGATGGGCAGTTCCCTCCCCAGTAGGGTCACTCCTATGAGGCCTGAGCACACAGCCCAGCACTATCAGTTAATGCCAATTCTTGAATTCTCCCTGCAGTTTTTTAACAGGATTGGGGTGTCCAAACTGCATCGAATGCTTCACCTCCCAAGGGTTACAGAGCATCTACCACCTGCAGAACCTCACCATAGAGGTAAATGTCCGAAGTCTTCCCAAAGGATTGGAGGGCCTGGCCCAAGGCAGAGTGCACCGTCTAGGGCCGCTGACAGGGGAAACTCCCAGAGCCTTTCCCACAAGCAGTCAGATTCTGTTTCGAAGTCAGCAGGCTCAGGTGACATGAAGGAGACTGGGTGAACACATGTCCCGGTTCCTGGGAGTGACCTGGAGGAAAGGTCTTGTTTCTGTCTTGTTAAAGCCTCCTGGTGCCCAAACCAGGCTACCTTAGGATGGGCTGTTTCCAGGACCCAATTGTTAAGAAGTGGAGGAGCCAGAGAGGAATGGGCTAGAAAGAATAAATGGGGCCCTAAGCCCAGCCTACAGATATGGCACCGGACATTCTGGGTTGAATGTGGGAGAGAGAGTTTCTGGACACCAAGATCGAAGCCCTGGCATCCTGTTACCTAGCAACACAGTCAGCCTTGACTGGTCCATGAGACACAACGTCAGGGTGCATCAGCTCAGTGCCTCCTGTCTGTTCCTGTAACTACTTTCTAGACCAAGTTAGAGGCCAGTCTGTATCTGTCCTCTGCCGAGGGACCCAGGCTGGACACAAAGCCTTATCAGAGGCAGTGGGGCCAGGGCCTAACACCCCTGTGTGAGCATTAACTACCTTCCCCCAACGTCGAGTCACACATTAACCCTTGCCTCACTAGAGCTTGAAGCAAAGGGATGAGCCTTGTTCAGCTGTTGACTAACGGGTACCAAGGGGCAGGAGACAGGTGGTCTCTTAGGCCTGCATCTCTGTTCTCAGTGTGAGCCATGTGCCAGGCTGCATGCAGCCCCAAAGAGGACCCTCATCAGCATCCTCTCCAACACCCACACATGTCACCTAACTGCTCTACAGAAATATGTGGCTATGTGCAGGCCACTCTGTTGCTGCTTCTCTTCCCTGGGCCACTCTGCCGTCCACATTGACATGTTCTGATAAGTCAGTTGCCCCACTAAAGCAGAGGACATCCCTGGTGTGGAGGACACACAACCGTGTAGCTTCCTCTTTGTAACCCTAAGGTGGCCATCGCTCTTGCAGGACCTCGGGGCCCTGAAGATCCCTGACCAGTACCGTATGACCATCTGGAGGGGCCTGCAGGACCTGAAGCAGAGCCATGACTGCGGTCAGCAGCTGCTACGCTCCAGCAGCAATGCAGCCACCATCTCCATCGGTGGCTCTGGTGAGCTGCAGCGACAGCGCGTCATGGAGGCTGTGCATTTCCGGGTGCGCCATACCATCACCATCCCCAACCGCGGAGGCCCAGGTGGAGTGACAGGCCCTGACGAGTGGGCAGACTTTGGCTTTGACCTGCCTGACTGCAAGTCTCATAAGCAACCCATCAAAGAGGAGTTCGCAGAGACAGAGAGCCACTGAGGAGCATACCTTCTCATCCTTTCCTCTGTGAGAAACTGCCCTTGGAAGCAGGTCCCCGTCAGTCATGCCCACAGAAACAGTAAGGGCCTTTTGTCAGGCGTCATTTCCGAAGAGATGTTGTTCATGAACTAACTTCCCTAGGAAACTTCTGGAACTGCCCTACTTACGTGTACACAAGGGCAGGTTGTGGCCCAAATGCTGAGGCAGGGGCTGCCCCTCTGTGGGTGGGTGTGCCAGCATTCATTCTCTGCATCCCTCCTTTCTTGAGAACTCTGCCACCTCCAGGACAGAGCAAGATCCTTCTCTCACTCACCCTGTCCCACAAAGTATTCCGGGGCATCTTCTAGTTTCTACTAACCACCAGCAGCTGGGCCACTGTGTCTTCTGCACTGATATGCAGGCCAATGACACTGTGTCTTGAAGGTAAAGTCGGGGCCAGAGACATCCCCTGTAGGATGTGGGGACAGATCTGTCCTAATGTACGCCATTCTGCTGTTCCCCGTGTGCCCTGGTAAGGACAAGTCACAGTCTCCTTGGCTGGGGTTTGGGGAGATTGTGGCAGAGCAGAGGAAACTTCTGGCCTCAGCCTCTAGCCAGCACCCCAAATGTGCTGGCCAGGGCTGCCTCTAGGGATCCCTCTGGGCGGACAGAGGGGCAGCGCGAGTCTCAGACTGCTGAAAAGTGAATTGTCAACATTTGATAAAATGTTACTCTTTCTACTTGGTGGGTCAGCTTGCTTCTTTTCCCCCCCTCTAACTTTTCCAGCATTCTTTTCTGAGATCAACCTAGTGTATTACTGGCTTTTCCACACGCACTTGTCAACAAGTCTAAGAAAACCGAGTGTCAAGCCAGGAAGGGTCCTCACTTGTTGCCAGGATGGTTGGATGGGGAACAGACTTCGAAAGCGTACAGCTGTGGGAGGGCAGGTCATACGCCAGCTGCGAAAGAATGTCTCTTCTTCTATCCGTCACCCATGCTGAGTGCTCAGGGTCTGTGACTGGGTGCTGTCTCATCGTCATGGGGTGGAACTAGGGCAGCTACTGGGGGACCCGCCTTCTTGATGCACCCCAAGGAGTGAGTGGGCTTGAGAGAGGGTCCTTTTTACCTGCCAGAAACTTTGTGAACTTCTGCAACAAGAGCCCCGGCAGTCCCTGCCAGGAGTGGAGGACCACAAAGGAGCTAGGCTGCCAAGGCTCTGTGGAGACATTCCTTTTAGGCCTGATATTCGTTAGTGTGGCTCAACAGAGGTGGTGAAGCCCACGGAATGACAATATAGACAGCACCTACCAGGACAGGCTTCATATCAGGAAGCACAAGGACAGATGTTGTGCCTCCTGGAAGCACAAGGACAGATGTTGCCAATCGTAGCAGGCTCTGCAAACTTAGGTGGCTACTGCCCACACCACGCTTCATGGGACTCCGAGGGGCAGAGTTTGGGCACACTTAGGGGCAGGCATCACACTGACAGAGGCCAGGGCTGACAATGAGGACTTTTCCAACTAGACAGTTACTAGCGGCCTAGTGTCTGGGGAGCTCAGTCTTCCCAGAGAAGCAGGCTTGCACCCAGACGATGGGCCGTGGTAACTTCAGCATCAGGCTCAGAACGTCCTGGGTGCAGGGTGCATCCATCCTGGCCGTGATAACACACCTCACAAAGCCCGAGGGCATGTATACTCTTCTTATTGTTGTACATATGAGGAAACTGAGACTAGACAGAGTTCCCTGCCTCAGGCAGAGGTGGGTGCAGTCCTGAAACAGGTGCTGCCTCAGGAATCACACAGCACAGCTTCACTTCTAGGACTGTGAGCCCCACTGAGATGTATTTGAGTTCTGGGGTCTCACAAGAATATGTCTCAAGCATCGTCCGGGAAGGGCCATCCTAAGCACCCACCACATGCTCCTGGGAAAGGTTAGGAGGAGTGGTTTAAAGGTGGCTGTCACCAGACATCTGAGGAGGGAAGAGCCCATCTTCAGTGAGGACCCAGGGCTGTGTATCTCCCCAGACCCTGCTTCAAGTGCCAAAGCTGTCTCATGAGCCTCCAGGATCCTAATATGCTTGCAGGGACCGGCAAAGGACCCACTGCCAGAAAATAAGGATCAAGCCTTCCCATGACTGACAGCACTTGCAGCTCTCCAGGAACCGGCCTTTGGATCTGAACCAAACTTTGTTCTGCAAAACACAGAAAGCAAGTCCTTCAGTCACCAGGTTTCCTAGGAGCACTGAAGTGGGGAGACTCGAAGCGAGTTTGGGGGTGCCCGGGGAGACAACTATTGAACGAGGGCAGGTACCTCAAGGTTGGACAAGCAGGCCACTCCAGCCTCAGCCTGTATAGTCCCAGGGGGCTTCATGCATCCAGTCAACAGCCACTCTCAGATCCTTCCCAGGCAATGCTTACCATGCCTGACAGCTCTGCCTTGGGCTGCTTTGAGGATGCACTGAGTTTGCAGTACCAGCAGCTGATCCTGTATAAGAACCCTGCAAGGATTAAAAGTTGGTACCCAGAACAGCATTTCAGATGGGAGATAAGAACCAAAACCAAACTGTCCATGTTTCATGTGATGAAATGCTTCTCCGAGCAGTATTGATGGGTGTAGTCCAATGATGCTGTTAACCGCTGTGAGTAATGTCATCTTAGAAAAATGTGTTTATTTTTTTTAGCTGTGTTTTGGTGGGAATTTTTGGTTTTGTAATTTAATAAAAATCACATGTTCCCATGACTGGCTCTTGTAACTAACCTATCCCCCAGGCTTGAGAGGAGAATCATGGGAATGATCAAAACAAGCACCAACAGGCAGGGACTGTGTGGCCCCCACACTGGCCCAGCCACACCACTGAACGTCTGCATCGTCCCTGCGAACGTGCTGGTGTCCTGTGGGAAAGGGGCTGTCTGGGGACAACACAGGCACTCTGTGTAGTTGGCATACTTACCTCCTCAGCAGGACTTCAGGGAGGAGAACATGGTCTCCAGCAGGCTCCACTCACACTCCGCTCCCATTCAGGTCTCCTTATGGTTCTCAGATTTCCTGTTTTTCAGCCTGTAGACACGTCTTAGGAAAAATAAGTCTCTAAAAATCTATTCAGCTCTGAGGGAGGCCAGAGACTTCTAAGAGTCGAATCAAGTTTAGAACAAGATAGGAAAGGCTGAGGTGAGATGGAGAGGGGCCCACGTTCCTCCTCACCTCCCATAGCTGCCAGCGCAGGACCATCATGGTGCTGGTCTCTACGCTAACTGCCTAGGTGAGGCCAGGTGAGGTGCAGTGCTCTGGTCACCCATACACTTTATACAATGACCAGCTTATCCTCGCCTCTGATGCCTCTTCAGTCCCCAGGGTCCACTGTGGAGGATTGAAGGGGATGCACTTTGGCTCTCCCCCATCCATTCCCCATGAGTGTGAAGCCCTGATTTAAAGCCTGTGGGACCCTGAGGCAAGAAAGCCAGCTCCTATACTGTCCGGTCTCATGACTAGTGTGATAAACTACTACACCCCAAGAGGACCCCAGAATTTGGTTAAAGCTCCCCGTGCTCTGTCATTCATATTTAAACAAAAAGGGTTTAATGTGATCAGGAGGAGATCCAATGCTTGGATACATTAGGGGGTCTGTGCCCCATGCCATCTCAAGGGTCCTATCTAACAGCCCTTCCTCAGGTTCCCTGAAAGCCTCATAGAAGGGTTTAGATATTTGGCTGAACTAGATAGAGAATCCAAATTCAGCAAAGTCCTGCCGTGCCCACGAGGGTCTTTGCTTATTGTCTGCTGGCTAAGGTCTCCATAATTAAAGTGAGACCCTTACTGTGTGACTCATTACACAACCTAGGTGGTCCCAAGACCTGGTCCTTTTGCGAAGAGATTTGAACTTTTGAAAGAGAAATATTTTATGTATACAAGGCCTGTTTCTGAAGAGTTAGAAGGGTATCTGAACAATGTATGTATGGAGGAGGCTATTCCCAAGGTGAAATTTAGGGGGATGACAGGTCTCTTGTTAGGGTCTGTGGATAAAGGTAGTGACTAGCCTAAAAACCCTGAGGTAAGACATTCCCAGGGAGCTGCTGAGCAACCTGGGGAGGGAAATCCCGCCATTACAAGGAAAATAGGAACCGAGAGTCTGGGTGGGCAGGAATATGAAAGGAAGCCTCTCTCTAACACCTTGCCCCAGGAGGTGTTGGCAGGCATCCATACCAAGAGTATATAAGGATCAGGATGTACAGGGCAAATGGGAAGCAGAGCCTCATTTATGGTCCTCAGGTCCTGGACCAGTCTGTAGGATCCATCCGACTTCCTTCCCGTTGAGTCAGGGGTGTTTCCTGGAGGGTTTACAAGGATATAGAAGCCCACTAACCAGGAATCCACTGAGAGGGGCTTCCAGCCTTTCTGTGCTTCAAGATTTAAAGGATATTGGAGACTTGCAGGAAGTTTGCCATTAAGAGCAGTTGCATTTCTTAGTGAACATCCAGGAATGGCCGTATCCCAGATGTCAGAGGGAACTTGTGAAGGAGAGGGTTACAGAGAGCCCTTGAGCTCTAGATGGCTCTAGGCCATTACAGGACAGGGGACTCAAGAATGCCATGAGAGCCTCTGGATTCTCAAAAAGCCTTAACTGGACTTGACATTTAGATGTGACATTCCCACCTAGGAGGAGAATGGGGAAGTTAGGTTGGACAGGAAAGGAACGAGTGAAAAGATGTTGGTGTGCCCTTCCATTTAAGACAGTTGTAGATCAGGCTGGTTGGGGCTTGCCGTTTTAGTGAGGAGGACTGGGCATCAGAAGATCAAGCCAGAAATGGCCAAGGTAGAAAAGTCAACTCCATGTCAATAAGGATTGTAATTTCAGCCTGTGCCACATCTAGGGTTAGTAAAGGCTCATAAACAGAGATAATGAATACAGGGATCTGTGTAGCATTAGGCTTCTGTCAGTCTCCACAGTGAGGGTGAGCTCCTTCCTCATCAGGCTGTTCACACTCCAGGAATGGAGTCAGGGTTGTCTGTCCATTTTCAACGTTGACTGGAGCCTGATGATCTCAGGTGAAGGCTGCCTGTTGGTTGGTCAGGACTATCCTCTGAGGCAAACTGCCACCACCTTCAGGAGTCCAGTTGAGCCTGCTTACCAAAGGTCATTACAGCCGGGTTTGCTGACTGCTGACCGTCCTTCTCAGAAGGATCCAGTGGGGAGTATCATGAAACCCTCACCTGAATATCCAGCTACCCCTCCCAACCTGCTGTAAGCAATTCTTACCAAAGCTATATGTGGCCTCCGGGTCTCTGGGAAGAACTGGAGCATACATGGGGCTCCATCTGCACAGCCCACGGGAAGCGGCAAGCAATCATCCCTGCTGGGTGTACACTTTCCAGTGTGGCTGCTTTAAGGTCTCCTGGACCCCTGCCCACAGTCCCTCACTCATTTCCCTGTACGTGAGCATAATGAACTCTTTGGTTTTCCCCCAGTGAGCTTTGCTGGACACAGGCCTCAGTATGTGGTTGGGACCTTAGGAGGAGAGTGTATGTTGATCATGTCTCCCCCTGGGAAGGAATTTTAGCCACACTAACTTTCTCTCAGGAGGGGCATTTTCACTTCCAATCTGTTCCTACTTTGCAGTGTGGATGCGGATCTAGGAGAGTCTTGTACCCTGGTGGCTTTGGACAATGACAGCTGAAGGATTCTGGCTGACCACATTAGTTGGAAAAGATTCATCCTGAGGATGGGTTAGTGCCTTAAGACTGGACCAGGCGGCCACTAGATGGAGTGGTAGGACTTCCTGAGATGTGCAGGGATGAAGGGTGAGCTGCAGGCTGAGCTTGCCACGTTTCTGTTTTCTTCCCTCATTTGGCCTTGCTCACCCTCCAGATCTCTTCCTCATTATTAAAGACTTTGAAAACTGTGCCTAATAAAGGGGGAAGAAATCTGGGGCCCAGGGCTAGCAGCTTTTGAAGCTTTCTTCCATTGAGCAAATGTGTAGACGATGACGGGGTCCTTGGGGTATGTCCCAGGCAAATTTCACTGGCTAGGAAGTCCTCTTCTGAGCTGGGAGGTGGGTGGTCATCAAGAGTCCTGGTATCAAGTGGCCAAGGCTGATAGGCCCCCTGGGCAGGTGGCGGTTTGAGGCATGGTAAGGTCTGTGTGATCTCTAGCTGTCACCAACTTATCCCAGCTCACAAGGCTCAAATCAGGTGACCCAGATCCAGAAGCAGGTAAAGTTGGGGAGTGGGGAGGACCACATCAGGGGAATGGGTCCCTAGCCAGGGCCAAAGATGTTGTGGGCAGCTCTTTGTTGAGGAGTGGAGCTCTTGTCCCGGGCACCTGATGGCAGAGCTGGCCCAACAGAGGCAAGTCCAGGCTTGTTCAGGTGCACCTGTCCCCAGGTGCCTGGCATCTCCACCTTGGAGTCCCTTCTCTGGACCTATAATCTCTCTATGGGTGATGCATCTTCTCCCAGGGGATCTCCTTGGTCCATAGACAGCTTTTCTTACCAATTTATACCTTTGAAAAATTAGCTTTGCAGCAAAAATAATAACAATAGACGTTTTAGGGATCTGATGTTCCAACAGAGTTTTATTGATGAGGTTTCTGAAATGCTCAGGGTACTGTCCTGTGGCGAGGGCACATAGCATTTATACAAGGCACAGGGTGCTGAGCTCCCTTGGGTCCCTGGTTCTGGGAGCTGGTGCACCTATAAGGTTCACACACCTGCTGTAGCTATTCTCATTTCACAAGTCCCTGGGGGAGAACTTGGCAAGGAATAATAGAAACCCAAGACAACAAGAAGTGCCAGCCACCAGGAATTCCCACTTCAAAAAATGAGACTTCCGGTGCCACCTGCCTGCATTTAAGCCAATTCCACACATGGCCTATTAATTGTCCCTTGAAATAACAAGACTAGAGTTCTGATTCGCTAATTAAACTTGGATGTCAGTTCCAAGATAAAGCCGTCTTTTTAATAGCAGTTGAGTGAGCCTCTGCACCAACTATCCCTTTGCATTTCTGTAACTGAACCGGAAGTCTGCTGTAGTGACCACAAGCTAGTAATCAGGCCCAATTTAATACACCAGACTAAAAACCAGAGAAAGACAATGCGTGAGCTTTACTTTCTTTGTGCTGTGTGACTCTTTTGCCTTCATGTACATGTGTGTTCAGCATATATGTGCATCTGGTGCATGTAGAGGTCAGAAGAGGGCACTGACTCTCATATGGATGGTATGAGACAAAGTCTGCGTGGTCTCCAGACCCACCGTGTGGGCGCACAGAACCAAAACCCAAGTCCTCTGCTCTTAGCCACTCTGCACCATCTCTTCAACCTTGATATGTGACTTTAAAAATATTTATTTTAAAGCCAGGCATGGTGACACACGCCTTTAATCCCAGCACTTGGGAAGCAAAGGCAGGTGAGTTGGAGCCCAGCCCAGTCTACATAGAAAGTTCCAGGACAGCCAGAACTAGACAGTAAGACTCAAAAAGCCAAAAAGAATTTTATTTTATTTTATTTTTAATTGTGTGTGTGTATGTATGTATGTATGTATGTATGTATGTATGTATGTATGTAAGAGAAGTCAGCAAGATGAGACTTCTCTGGGCTTCCAGTGATAAAATTCACCACTTTATTTTTCCTTTCTTTGAAATAATCTCTCCCGAGTACACATGGTATGTCAAGCACACGCCTTGAATTCCTTCCTGCTCTTCTTGTTCCCCCCCACCCTTCCCCTTTGTGCCCCCAGACAGACAGTTTCACACCTACTTCAATGTTATAAAAACACACATGTTTTGAAGTGTCTGTACAAACCAGAGGACATGGTGTTAGTCTTTCTGAGACTGGTTTCATTCACTGAATACGATCATCTCCACCTTTATCTATTTTCCTGAAAATCACAAAGTTATTGTTTATGGTTAAAAAAAAAACCCATGAATGTATATCACATTGCATCCTCCAATCCTTTGTTGTTGAAAAAATCCATCCAAAGATCAAATACAAATGAGATTTTGTAATTTCATATTTGGCTGCAACATTTTTGAAGCATTTGTGGGTCTCTTGAAGCAATTGTCTTGGAAGGTATTCCAATTTTATTTCTGTTGCTGTGGTAAAAACCTCAACCAAGAGCAACCTGGGAAGGAAAGTGTTTGTTTTAGTTTGCAGGTTGTATCCTTCACTGAGGGAAGTTAGAAATGGAACTTAGGCAGGAGCCTGAAGCAGAAACCAGGGAGGAACGCTGCTTTCTTACACTTGTGGGAATTTGTGTCTACAGGTATGCTGCCCATGGTTGACTAGGCCCTCCTACATCCAGACAACAAGCCTCACAGGTCAATCTTCAAGGATTTCCTTTCTGAGGGCTCTAGGCCACTTCAAATGGACAATTAGTATAGTGACAAAACCATGAGTTTCCTTCAGCTGACAAGAAGCCCATCTCCCAAAACAGCCGATGGACCCAGGTCTTTGTCGTTGCTTTATACACAGTGTCTTGAGACAGATCCTTCTTTGTCTAAGCCTGCTATGCAGCCAGCCAGGTGCAGAACTCAATCAAGACTTTCCTACCTCAGCCTCCTGAGTGCTGGTTATGGGCATGCTGCACCACTGTGCCCAGCCCCTGGGACAGACAGAAGACACGGAAGTCGTCAGCCAGGAGCCAGCCTTCTCTTGGTTCTCATTCTACTCAGCAAGAGGGTCTCATTCTCAGGGTTACCTTATGATTTGCAATTCTGGATATTGCTTTTGTGTTTTTGACAGGGTCATCTTATGTAGCCCAAGCTGGCCTCAAAACCTGTGGTCCTGGGGCTGGAGAGATGGCTTAGAGGTTCAAAGCACTGGTTGTTCTTCCAGAGGTCCTGAGTTCAATTCCCAGCACCCACATGGTGGCTCACAACCATCTATAATGGGATCTGGTGCCCTCTTCTGGCCTGCAGGCATACATGAAGACAGAACACTTTATACACAATAAATAAATTAATCTTTAAAAAAAAGAGTAACTCTAAAACAAACAAACAAAAACCTGTGGTCCTTGGCTTCCAGGGTGCTAGGACAATAGGCAAGTACCATCACACTCAGCTTAGGCATTGCTTTAAATATTGGAAAAATAAATGGCAAGAAAGAGCTTACCCTAACCTGAGCAAGTTTGTTGAAGTTAAGGAGCCCTCCAGAAACCCAAAATATTCCTCTTAATGGTTGAAAAATGCCCTTTTAAGAAATGATGGCTAGGCCAGGCATGGTGGTGCATGCCTTTAATCTTAGCACTCAGGAGGCAGAGGTAGGCAGATCTCTGTGTTCGAGGTCAGCCTGGTCTACAGAATGAGTTTCAGGACAGCCAAGACTACACAGAGAAACCCTGTCTCAAAAAACAAACAAATAAAAAAATAAAAATAAAAAGCCACACAGCTTTTGGCACTGCCCAGGGACGGGTCCATATGGTGTTGTTCTTGATTCCTGTCGTAACTTAAAGGGAAACTTAGACAATTCCCAGAGCCCTTGATGTCCTGCAGATGAAAGAGGAGGATGTCCTCAAAGTCCTTGCCACAGGAACCCACTTAGGTGGCACCAACCCTGACCTCCAGATGGAGAAGTACATCTGCAAAAGGAAGTGTGAGAGTGTCTACCTCATAAATCTGAAGAGGACCTGGGAGATGTTGCTTGCAGCTCAGGGTATCGTTGCCACTGGCAACCCTGCTGATGTCAGCATCCTCTCATCTAGAAACACTGGCCAGCGAGCTGCACTGGGTTGCTGCTTGCCCCTGAAGTCAAATCCAAGTGCTGGGCACTTCCCGCATGGGACCTTCACTAGCCGGATCCAAGCGGCCTTCAGAGAACCATGGCTACTAGTGGTGACTAATCCAGGTCCTCACAGAGGCATCTTATGTCACCCTGCCCACCATTTCTCTGTGTAACACAGACTCTCTTCTGTGCTACTGAGACAGTGACATCCCATGCAGCAACAAGGAGCTCACACGGTGGGTCTGTTGTGGTGGGTGCTTGCCCCGGAAGTTCTCCGAATGTGTGTTACCATCTTCAGTGAGCTCCTATGGTAGGTTACATCTGATCTCTACTTCTACAGAGACCCAGAGGAGGTTGAGGAGGAGGAGCAGGCTGCTGACTAAGGAGGAATCTCAGGGTGAATGGATGGTGCCAGCCCCTGAGAGGAGACAGCCTGAGACTTGCCACCAGCAGTTTCCTACCTGTCGGGGTCACGGATGTTCTTGTATTTACAGAGAAGTACTAGGGGAACCAGGAATGTTAATCATGCAAGGGTCTGTCCTCAATGGGAGAGATAAAATCAAATCCCTGCATTCCACCCAGAAGGCTGAGAGTGGATTTTGTTAATGACCTGGTGACCTCTTTGACCTCACCCAAATCCCCCAGAATGATTATCCCAGATTCTTCTCTCCTTAAACCCAGTTAAACCCATCCTCAGGGGAGATGCCATATGCGGTTTGTTTGTTTTTGTTTTTTTTCGAGACAGGGTTTCTCTGTGTAGCCCTGGCTGTCCTGGACTCACTTTGTAGACCAGGCTGGCCTCGAACTCACAGAGATCGGCCTGCCTCTGCCTCCCGAGTGCTGGGGCCATATGTATTTTATAGCCTGTTGACCTCCATGCTATCAGTCCAGGACCACACTAGATTCTAGGTCTTTTAGCTGTAGAACCCACCCTCATGGTCACAAAGGAGTTCTATGTAGTCACGCCTTAAGCTTTATTGTGCACCTAGAATTGGACTGATTGGAATGCTCATTGTCTGGAAACCTTTTCCCAAATTGTTCTGTGTTTTAAATATGCTGACAATGAACCACCTGGCTTTAGATTCCCTGAAGTCTGATCCAGGTTGATGAAGTCAGTTTGAACCAGGTTTTCGTTCTTCTCTCTTTGAGTGGTTTGTTTCCCTGCCTGACCCCTGAAGGGACCCTGTCACCTGCTGAAGACTGGAGTGCCCATCCAGCCACTGAGGACTGGTCAGCAACTGCCACAGCGCCGGCCACCAAGTTGTTTGGAGTCACCACTGAGTGGTCCTGAGGTGTTCTTCAGACACCTGAGCAAAGAGGGGAGGGAAAGAAAGAAAAATAAAGTTCCTAAAAACTGGAAAAAAGGGAAAAAAGGGGGGGGGGAGTAAAGTTCCTAAAAAGATGGGGGAAGAAAAGTCAAACAGAAAAGATGTTAAGGAAAGTGGGCCTGGGTGCCTCAGAGGCAAATTGCTGAAAGTCAGAGGATGGGCTACTTTTGGCTAGGGACAATAAGAAATGCTAAGTGGGCTGGCACAATGGCTTCCTAGTTAACAGCAGCAACACTGGTCTGATGATCTAAGCTCAAAATCCACAGTGGAAGGGGAGAATCTACTCCCCAGAGGTGTCCTCTGATCTCCACATAAGGCACACATGGGAACACACACAAATACAATGATAATAAGTATAAATTCTAGCCAGGTGTGGTGATGCACACCTTTAATCCCAGCACTCGGGAGGCAGAGGCAGTCTGCCTCTGTGAGTTCGAGGCCAGTCTGGTCCACATAGAGTGTTCCAGGATAGCCAAGTGCTATGTAGAAAGACCCTGTCTCAAAACTAACAAACAAAATTTATAAGTGTTTTATTTATAAATTATTGTTTATTATTTATAAATACATTATTTTATTATATATAAATACATTTATATTTATTGTTTATATTCATATTAATGGCTTGTCTGTATTCCAGCTGGATCACACAGATCTAGAAGGTCTTTGGATGTGATCTCATGTCCTGAATTTAATTTAGAAATTTAAGTTTTATTTAAATAAATTTATAAATTTAAATTTTAAATAAAAAATTTAAATTAAAAATTATGGGCTGGAGAGATGGCTCAGTGGTTAAGAGCACAGGACCTGGGTTCAAATCCCAGCACCCACATGGCAGGTCACAGCTGTCTGCAATTGCCGGGCGTGGTGGCGCATGACTTTAATCCCAGCACTAGGGAGGCAGAGGCAGGTGGATCTCTGTGAGTTCAAGGCTAGTCTGATCTACAAAGTGAGTCCAGGACAGCTAGGGCTACACAGAGAAACCCTGTCTTGTAAAACCAAAAAAAAAGAGGAACCATTAGCCCTGAGAGTTAGGTCAGACCCAGCCTAGTGCTTCTCATAAGAAAGGCACCTTGTCTTATTTTTAATAAAAAAAAAAAGATTTATTTTTATGTGCTTACCTGTTTTGCCTGGAGGTACGAATGTGCACGGCATGTGTGCAATGCTCAAGGAGGCCAGAAGAGGGCGTCAGATCCCCCGGGACTGCAGTTGCCGGTGGCTGTGGGTGCCCAACCTTGGCCTTCTGCAAGAGCAGCTAGCGCTCTTCACCACCGAGGCACGGTTTTAGTCCTGAGATCTGCACTTGAAATATAAAGGGACAAGTTGAGAATGAGTGAGTGGACAGAGAGACTGTGAAGTGCCAAACACGCCCTATAAGAGAGGCTTCAAGGCCAAAAATGAAAAACAGAGACAGGCATCTTATCAATGAATGAGTTGGGTATTTTTTGTTTTGTGTGTGTGTGTGTGTGTGTGTGTGTGTATACGTGTGTGTTTGTGTGTGTGCACAAGTGCACATGTGTGTGGAGGCCAGAGGACAACCCCAAGTATTATTCCTTAGGTGACATCCACCTTGATTTTGGAGACAAAATCTTCCTGGCCTGGACCTTGCCAAGAAGGCTAGGCTGACGGCTTTTGAGCTCCAGAGGTCCCGTCTCCACCTGGGACTACCTGGTATGCTTCTGAGCTTGACTTCTGAAGATCAAGCCCAGGCCCTTGTGCTAGTAAGGCAAGCCCATAACTCACTGAGCTATGTCCTCAGCCTCCTGCTATTTTTGTTTGTTTGTTTGTTTGTTTTCTTGCTTGTTTGTTGAGCCAGGGTTTTATTCTGTAGTCTAGACTAGCCCAGAACTCACTGTGTAGCCCAGGGTAGCTTCAAACTTGAGGCGATCTTCTTGTCTCAGTCTTCCAAGGGCTGGGATTACAGAGGTGAGCCTCCACGTCCGGTTGAGAGAGTTGATTCTTGAGGAAGACACCATGATGTGAAATATATGTGTCTCTTGTGGTATAGTTTAAAAAGCAAAATTTACAGAAAATTAAAGGAAAAGTTGATTCAATAACCATGCTGGAAAGAATTTAATACCCTCACTTCACTGCTAACTGAGGACATCCTGTGTTACACCTCACGGACTTGCTTTGAAGGCCTGTGTATTCTGAGTTAGTGTTCCAACCCAGGTGATGTCTGGCAAAGTGCAAACAGTCAATATGGTCAGAGATGTAATCGGTGATGAACAGGCATGGCCCATCGCAAACTCCAGGAGTGTGGCAGCCATCTGACCAAAGGAACAACAAGCTGTGCACCAGTGACCAGCTGTCCTTGTTTTACTCTCTATAAAACAGCCAGTTTGAGACAGAGGGGGCAAGATGATTTTGGGAGTGTTAGCCTAATGTTCTCTCAGATTGCCAGCCATCTGAACAACATAGGCGTTCGATTCCTGTCTCTGCTCATTGAGAATGGTGGTGCCAGGCAGCATGAGGTCCTGTGCTCCAGTCTCAGAGTGTTGGCAGGCAGACTTAGTGTGTAAGTGTAATGGAGCAAGACTGATGTGTGTGTGTGTGTGTGTGTGTGTGTGTGTGTGTGTATGTGTGTATATCTGTGTGTGTGTCTGTAGGTGTGTGCGTATGTGTGTCTATGTATGTCTGTATGTATGTGTATGTGTCTGTGTGTATGTGTGTGTGTCTATGTGTATCTGTGTGTGTCTCTGTGTATCTGCGCGTGTCTGTAGGTGTGTGTGTGTCTATGTGTATCTGTGTATGTGTCTGTGTGTGTGTGTCTGTGTGTGTCTCTGTGTATCTGTGTGTGTCTGTGTATCTCTGTGTGTGTGTATCTGTAGGTGTGTGTGTGTCTATGTGTATCTGTGTGTGTGTATGTGTGTAGTGTGTGTCTGTGGGTTCTACACATATGATTTATAAGAGCCTTCCTTACAGGCTGTGGTTGTGTAGTAGTTGCTCGGTCTATAAAACTGGATGTCTCAGAAATCCCAATCTGATGCTGGAGATTGGCCATCACATCAGTGTCAGAAACCTGCTGAAGAACCGAGCTCTAACACCAGGGAAGGGTGCCTTAGCAGAAGAATACATGGACTTGCCAGTGAGAGTGAGGGCAAGCAGCTAAAGAGCAAAAGTGTCCTTCTTCAGTGTCCTTTCATGTGGGCTGCCACCAGAAGGCGTGTCCCAGATTTACGGTGGCTCCTCCCACTTCAAAGTATCCAATCCAGAAGACCCCCTAACAGGCATACCCTGCTGCTGGGAGTTTAGAGTGTAGTTGAGCCCAGATGGTCCAAATTGACCATTACTCTCAGAAAGCCAAATAGTGCATATAGTCTCACGTGTGGATCCTGGGACTTTACATACAGATCCATGAAATTACTTATGTGTACATATGAAGAGAAGGCAGAAGTGAGGCTATCTGGGTAAAGGAAGAAGGCTAACTAGTCAGAAGGGAGGGGAGGAAAGTGAGGGCACAAGGCCGAAGACTGCTAGAAATAAAATCTGGGGACTGAAGAAATGGCCCAGTGGTTAAAGACTGACCTCTTGCAGAGGATCTGGGTTCAATTCCCAGAACCCGCATGGCAGCTCATAACCACCTGTAACTCCAGCTCCAGGGGACCTGACATTCTCTTCTGACTTCTGTGGGAATCTGACATGATGTATACGGTGCACAAACATATATGCAGACAAAACACTCATCCACACTTTTTTTAAATTAAAGAAAAAGTCTGACAGTTCATCTTCCAAGGTGCCTTGAGCCAGCTTTGGCCCAGCTACAAATGATCTGAAAGCATCTAGACCCCTGCTAATCCCTGTGAGTCTAGCTATCTGCTCCCCAAACTACTAAGCTACATCTGCCAAACTAGAAGCTTAGGGTAGAAAATTACTCACAGCCAAGCTTTATTGCAAGCCCGGTTAGCTCTACGATAAACAGGATGTAAGATGAAGACAAGTATGGGTTTGGTTGAGAAAAACACAAAATTTGTGGCAGAGGGAGACCTGAGTTAGGTGGGAGTCAGGCCTCTTTATTGTGGTGTCTCCCAGGCAGTCAACTATGTCAAAATGAAGCTGAATATCTCCTTCCCTACCACTGGCTGCCAGAAACTCATTGAAGTGGACAATGAACGCAAGCTTCATATGTTCTAGGAGAAGTGCATGGCTACATGCTGATGCTCTGGGTGACTAGTGGAAGTGGTCCAGATTAGTGGTGGGGATGACAAGCAAGGTTTTCCCATGAAGCAAGGTGCTTTGCTGAGTGGCAGAGTGCGCCTGCTGTTGAGTCAGGGGGATTCTTGTGATAGACCAAGGAGAACAGGAGAGAGGAAGCACAAGTCTGTTCGTGGATGCATTGTGGATGCCAATCTGAGTGTTCTCAACTTGGTTATTGTAAAGAGAAAAAGGAGAGAAGGATATTCCTGGACTGACAGATACTATTGTGCCTCATCGGTTGGAATCTAAAGGAGCTAGCAGAACCAAAAACTTTTTAATCTCTCTGAAGATGATGTCCACCAATATGCTGTCAGAAGTCCTTAAACAAAGGTATGAAGCCCAGGACTAACGTGCTCAAGATTCAGTGTCTTAGATATTGCCAGACTCACCTCCATAGTGGTTGCACAAGCCTGCACTCCCAACAGCAATGGAGTAGGGTACCCCTTTCTCCACACCCTCGCCAGCATGTGCTGTCATTTGAGTTTTTGATCCTAGCCATTCTAACAGGTGTGAGATGGAATCTCAGAGTCGTCTTGAGTTGCATTTCTCTGATGATTAAGGATGTTGAGCATTTCTTCAAGTGTCTCTCAGCCATTAGGGATTCCTCCTTTGTGAATTCTCTATTTAGCTCTGTCCCCCATTTTTTGATTGGATTATTTGGTTTCTTGGCATTTAATTTCTTGAGTTCTTTGCAGATTTTGGATATTAGCCCTCTGTCAGATGTGGGGTTGGTGAAGATTTTCTCCCAGTCTGTAGGTCGCCGTTTTGTTCGAATGACAGTGTCCTTTGCCTTACAGAAGCTTTTCAGTTTCATGAGGTCCCATTTATTGATTGTTGATCTCAAGTCCTGAGCTGTTGGTATTCTGTTCAGGAAGTTGTCACCTGTGCCAATGAGTTCGAGGGTTTCTCCCACTTTTTCTTCTAGTAGATTTAGTGTGACCGGCCTTATGTTAAGGTCTTTGATTCACTTGGACTTAAGTTTTGTACAAGGTGATAAGTATGGGTCTAACTTCATTCTTTTACAAATGGACATCCAGTTGGACCAGCACCATTTGTTGAAGATGCTGTCCTTCTTCAATTGTGCTGTTTTGGCTTTTTTATCAAAAATTAGGAGACCATAAGTGTGTGGGTCTATTTCTGGATCTTCAATTCGATTCCATTGATCTACTGGTCTGTTTCTATACCAATACCATGCTGTTTTTACAACTATTGCTCTGTAGTACAGCTTGAAATCTGGGATGGTAATACCTCCAGGTGTTTTTTTATTGTACAGGATTGATTATTCTGGGCTTTTTGTTGTTCCATATGAAATTGAGACTAGCTCTTTCCAAGTCTATAAAAAATTGTGTTGGTATTTTGATAGGAATTGCATTGAATCTATATATTGCTTTTGGTAGGATGGCCATTTTTATTATGTTGATCCTACCTATCCATGAGCATGGGAGATCTTTCCATCTTCTATCTTAGAAAACTTGGAATAGCTCTGCCTCAGGACCCAGCCATACCACTTCTGGGTATACACCCAAATGCCTCTTCACGGAATCATAAGGAAGTTTCCTCATCTATGTTTATAGCAGCCTTATTTGTAATAGCTAGAAACTGGAAACAACCCAGATGTCCCTCAACCGAAGAATGGGTTAAAAAACTGTGGTACATCTACACAATGGAATATTATTCAGCTATCAGGAACAATGAAATTATGCAATTTGTAGCCAAATGGATGGAACTAGAAAAGCTCATCCTGAGTGAACTAACCCAGACTCAGAAGGACACATATGGCATCTATTCACTTATAGTAGGAGTTTAGCTATATAGCAGAAGGTATCAATACTACAACTAACACACCAAAGGGAACTTGGACATAGACTTCTTATTTTTTTTTTTTAAAGATTTATTTATTTATTATGTATACAGTGTTCTATCTTTAGGTATGCCTGCAGGCCAGAAGAGGGCACCAGATTTCATTATGGATGGTTGGTCGGGAGCCACCATGTGGTTGCTGGGAATTGAACTCAGGACCTCTGGAAGAGCAGTCAGTGCTCTTAACCACTGAGCCATCTCTCCAGCCCTATACTTCTTATTTTTAATTTTAATTATTTATTTATTTTTTATATATTAGTTATATATTTTTTCTATTTTTTAGTCTTTTTTATCTATTGTATGCTTATTGGTTTGTTTGTTTAGTAGTTCTCTCTCCCAGGCAACGAGACACTTTTCACTGATGGTACTGCTTCATAGATCCCCAATGAATGAAGAGGCTCTTGGCCCTCATACGACCTCTCAACTGAGATGAGGGACTGTTATATAAGGACACCCCACCCCAGAGAAATGGGATGGAAGGGTTAGGAGGTAAGGAAAAAAAAATGAAATGTGATGTTTCGGCCTTTTACTACTAACTGTCATGAACTGTTTAGGATAATTAAGAAATGCAAACTAATGGTTATGCAAGCCAGTCATTCTGTTAGGTACTATGACAGCCTATTATAGTTACTTGCTAAGCTAATCAGAAATAAACCTGCTAAGAGACAAGCAACATCTGCTTACCCTAATATAAGAGATAGATAGGGCCTCTTCAAAAACCTTAAGAGATCTGCAGAATATGGCATTCAAAGATGTTTTCGTAATTTTAGATTTTTTTATATCAAGACATATCAACTCCTGACAGCACCCCCTATTCTCCTCCAAGTAGAAGATGAACATCGAAGAATCTCCAGTGGGAGATGATTGAATTAGTCGCAAGCCTATCTCTTGGTAGGAAAAGCCCCTTGCTCCAACTGTAGACAGAATGTTGTCCAAAAAGGACAAAACCTGGAAGCAGGTAAGTCGACAGCCTAGCTCTGCCAAGACAGGGTAGGTAAGTCCTTCATAACCCCTGCTCTGCAATCAATGTCTGTCAGAGAAATGGGGCCAAATGACTGAAGATCGATGCTATAATGTATGGAGAGAAAATGGGAACTGTCCAGGCAGCCACTGGTATGTCATTTCTTAGTTTGGGAAGATGCAGACCCTGTACTTCCTATAAAATCAGATATATTTATCCCTCTCAGGTCTCTGAGGTGATTGAAGAACAGATAGATAAAGTCTCATAATTAAATTTTGAGTTGTTTAGGAGTCAAGAGAGTGTTATACATCTAAGAAGATACTTTTAAAATTGTGTTGCAATTAGTATGAATGTTGAGTCAGATATAGAACTTTAAACTCATGGAGATGTTTAGATAGTAGAATGTTAAAGTCAGGTACCAAATACATATGGACTGGTCATTGGGAATGTACGTTAAGCCATATAACCCTCATGACTGTGGCCTAATTACCTCTGTTGTACTGTATTGTATTTATTATTATAAGAGAAAGAGCCATTTGTTGGACTGAAAGGAGAAACTGTAGGGGGAAATAAGATATACCTTAAACTTAAAAGAAAAAAAAAAAGGGAAGAGGATGGGGGGTTGAGGGTGGGAGGGTGGGACTGGAGAGGGAATAGGGAGGGGACTGCGATGGAGATGTAACTTGAAGAAATAAAAAATAAAGGAAAACAAAACAAAACAAAAAAAAAGATTTAGTGTCTTGTTTCTCCATGTGGCTTGCAACACAATTGCAGACGTATTGTCCAGAAGAAACAATCTGCTGGAAAAGCAAGGAGGGAGGCTGCAGAATGTGATAAACGTTTGGGCAAGAGAATGAAGGAAGCTAAAGAAAAGTTCCAGGAACAGATTGGCAAAGAGATGTAGCCTGTCCTCTCTTCTAAGTCTGAGTCCAGCACAAATACATCTTTAAGAAGAACAGATAAATAATCAGACCTTGAAAAAAAAAAGAGAGTGGATGATGTGTGCAATTGAACTCCCCTCACTACTCGCAAAGGAAGGAAGGGTCATGTCGGCCTCAGCTGACGCTCATCTCTGCAAGGTGGTAAAGTAAGCAGTGTTTACTCCACAGCTCAGTCTCCAGTGCTCTCGTTATGGAGTGAGGATTGTTGGCTCTCACTATGTGGTTGAAGTATACGATGTCCTAGAAGGAAATGTTCTGTTGACATGTACAGTGACTATCTGCCAATAAAAGAAAAGAAAAGTACTACTTCTGCACCCAAAAAAGTGAGAGAGGAGGATTCTGGACCCCTGAGGTCAGACCACCTCTCTCACTCTTGTGACATCCCGAGATTTGGTGAGAACAGTGTCTGGGTCCGCTTCCCAGACTCTCTACCTAATTGCAGCAAATTGAGAAGGCTATGACCCAGCCCTGTTTCTATGGAGACATCTGTGATGCCACACACCGCTCCCAGGGGCCTGTAGGATAGGAGCAGTGGAAGCTTTTCTGGCCTGGACCTCTCTGAAGCGTCCAGCTAAGGTTGACTTCCCCTCCATAACTGGAGGGGCGATAGGCCTGTGTGGTTGTTCAGAGTGAGCTTCTGGCTTCCGTTCCGGCTTCTCAATGAAGAAGAACTTACCTGAGAGCTCGGTAACCCCCCAGTTCACCAAGGGCCTGATGCTGCTCCACGGTGTGGCCAACCGGGGCTCCTATGACCCAGAGAGGCAGCAAAGAAACCATCACAATGTCAGCAAGTCGGCCCAGGCCGTCAGCTGCTACTACCGCAAAGCGGTAAGGGGCTGGGTGGACTGTCTCTAACTACTGAATATGGCCACTGTGGAGCTTGCTGCTCCTCTCCCTTACCAAAGGGTGGTGGGAGCAGTCAGCCAACAGAGCCTGGTAATGCTTGATTGCCACACAGAGCCTGGGAGGGCTGAAGACTGGAGCTTCTGGTGGGGTAGAGCCCGGGCTGGCCTTGCCCAACTTCCTGAAGGACCTCGGACCTCCTTTCCAGAGTCCCCAGGCTTTCCTGGAGAGGTAGCTGCATGAATTTCCCCTCTGCAGACTTTGGCTCCTGCTTCGTCTGGATGGTCAGGTCCAAAGAAGGAAGTCAATTCTAAATCCTGAGCAGAGAGACCCAGTCTGTCCTGAAAGTCAGAGAGGAAGGTGGAAGGGAGAGAGGCCCTAAAGAAGGGAAGTCCAGATAGGAGAGTCACTGGGAGCCACCATGCACCTGGGGGAGCTAAGAATGGTGATGGCAGACTTGGTGACTTCCTAGTTGGGTGCTGAAAAGCCAGCCAAGGGTTGTCTCTCATGTGGTATGCTTTCCAGCTGGCCAGGGAAGGGATGGACTGTTGCCACAAGCAACCCCAGAGACGGGGCCCCTGCGGTCATACCAAAGGCACACCCCAAGCATCTGGCCTCACTTTTTCCCCTGCCAGAGCCAGTTCAAGAAACTCAAGAGCCCTAACGGCTTTGTGTCCGAAATGGAAGAAATGAGAAAGGCCTTCCTCAAGCGCCCTGGATGCCCCCAGTTCACCACCAGGACCACATCTGTGTCTCACATGGGTAAGCCCTCCCCCGCCCTGGGTGACTAGAGAAATTTGCTGCCTCCTGGACCCCTTCAGCCAGTAAGGAGCCACTACTCAAGTTTCTGAAATGTCCCCGTGGGAGCACAGAGTTTGTGAGACCTGTGCTGAGGGTGAGGGATGGCCAGTCCTATAGGAAAGGAACAAAAGGGCAGTCTGCTCCCATTTGTGATCCTTCTAAGTTTGTTGTTATAGTGTTGGGGCGGGAGAGGAGAGGGTTGGAGTTTCTCGAAGCTTCTGTGCGGACGCCTTTAAGACCACAGATGCCTCAGTGGGAGTCTCACCCCTCCTCATTCTGCTGAAACACAGGAGTGCAGATGAGGCCACTGGCCAGCTTGGTGGCCACCCAGGGGGACATCACTCAGAGTCAAAACTACATCCCAACCTCTTGGCTCTCTGACTTGATTTTCGTCCATGTCCCCAACACTGGCTTAGAAATAAGCCCACTGGCCATCACATCCCTCCTAATTGATGAAAAAAAAAATCAACAATCAACTGAAGCCGCAACATAGTATTTTATTACCCAAGCAACAACCTCTATAATTTTAATGTTCTCCATCACTATCAACTTTAATCAACTAGGAGTATGACCCTTCCAATCACAAACCAATACCACAGTACTCACAATACTCCTCATATCCCTTATAATCAAATTAGGGTTAGCCCCCTTCCACTCTTGATGACCTGAAGTCACCCAAGGGACCCCCCCTACACATTCACCTCATCCTACTTACCTGAGAAAAAAATCGCTCTGTATCTAATCTCTATCAAACCCATGAACTCCTCAACAGAATCCTTACCTTCATATCACAGTAATCTCTGTCTGCACTGGAGCATGAGAGGGTTTAAACCAAACTCAAACTCAAAAAATCCATTAGCCGTATAGTACAAATACTCGCCATCCTCCCTTACAACCCCTCACTTACTATTCTTAACCTAAATATTTATATATCCTCATTACAATCTCAATTTTTATTCCACTAATAATAAACTCCTTTACATCCATTACTACAGTGTCTCTTGCATGAAACAAATCACCAACCCTCCTTCTCTCTATACCACTTATCTTTAGGGGACTTGACTGTGAAGTTCAGTAGTAACCACGGACACATTCCACTGCCCAGCCACAGGAACTGTGGGGTTGTTGGGGATAGACAGAGGGCCCACAGAGTCCAGGCTGCAGGGTCTGTATCTACCCCCTGTCACTGGGCACCACCATCGGTCTGCTCAGACCATACACTGTAATAAGATGGGCAAAAAGAAGAGCCTGGGTTGTGATGGGGTACTCGACTCTACCAGAGGGCTCACTTGTTCCTGGCCTCATGTTTAAAGAGAACATGACAGGCTTGGCCCTAGAGATCCTGGGACAGGGAGAACAACAACAACTCCTCCTCCTCCTCCTCCTCCTCCTCCTCCTCCTCCTCCTCCTCCTTCAAGACAGGGTTTCTCTGTGTATCCCTGGTTGTCTTGAACTCACTTTGTAGACCAGGCTGGCCTCTAACTCACAGAGATCTGCCTGCCTCTACCTCCCAAGTGCTGGGATTAAAGGCATGTGCAATCATGCTTAGCCATTACAGACAGCTGTGAACTGCCGCGTGGGTGCTGGGATTTGAATCTGGGTCCTCTGGAAGAACAGCCAGTGCTCTTAACCACTGAGGAAGAACTTCTTGTCACCTCTTGACACCTTGCATATTCTAGGTTCTGCCACCACAATTGATCTATCCAGGGACCCATGCGTCGGCTCTGGGTCTTGGAGGGTGACTGGGGACCAGCCCCTAGACAGGAAAGGCTCTGCCAACAGTGTGGATGGTAAGGGGATCCTGGGGGCTTCTGCCTTCATCTTCTGGGGCCCTGGGCAATAAAGCTGCTCTGCTCCCTAAGGACATTTGCTTTACCCTTACGGAACCCTCAAAGACTCTGAGACACAGGCTACCCAGGTCCAGGCCTGCAGGACTGTACTCTCACTGTGGGAAGACACTAGCATTTGCTCCTTGTCTTTGGCTGAACTGCAGCTGAAAGCTGTGTCCTATACCTTCTCTGTACCACTTACTTCCAGGCCCCTGGGTACCGCCTCCTTGAATAGAGAAATAGGCTTTCATTTGCCGGGTGAGATGTATAAGTTCAGACAACGGCCTGTAGTGAACAGTTCCCTCCCGACTTAAGAAGTCAAAGAACCCTTAAGTCTAAAGACTCTGGGGTTGCAAGAGGGCTGGGTAGCAGAGGGTCTCCTGTCCTGATTCCTGGGCTCTGGACTCCTCCACCCTGGGGTCTGTATGTGGACTTTGATGTTCAGCCATCCTCTGAGGACATGTTAGGTGGGTGTGGGGAGATGTGTTGGTCCCACAGGCAGCCTCATGGGGCTCTCTACATAGACTTCTGGTGGAGGAGATGGGCAAACCTTGATTTTAATTTGGCAGTGGGAGACAAATAGCTCACTGGACAGATGCTGGGCTTTGAGGGAGGGTCTGGAAGGGTGGATGTTATCATGGGAGATTCCACAGGGAAGAATCCAACTGCCCTCTGGCCTCTGCTTCCTCCAAAGGGCGCCTCTTTCCATTCAGCAAGAGTGCTTGTGAACTCAACTACCCACAGAAGAGGAGTGAGCCCCCAGCCACGAGTCCCACCAGCAGCCCAACCATGGTCAAGAGGTCCCAGAAAACTAGAATGCCCTGGTACATCTCGGTCATCCATGAGAAGGTAGAGTCCATGCCTGGCCCTGTATCCTGTTCATTCCACAGGAGACTGTTGTTCCATTATCTGGCTAACTGTGGCCTAAAATGACCCCAGATACCTTACTTTGGCTGCCAGGAATCCAATGACACTCTCTCTCTCTCTCTCTCTCTCTCTCTCTCTCTCTCTCTCTCTCTCTCTCTCTCTCTGCCTTCCTCCTTGTCTCAGTGTGCCACACTTTAACCTGGTACAGAACTTGTTAACATGTGTAGCCACCAACTATACTGTACACCTTCAGCCCAGAAGGCTCCGTGAGCACGAATTCTAACAGTCGGAGTGACACAGGCAGCAAGTGCCCAGAGGTTGTGTACAAGCCAGCACATGCTGGTGGGATCCCTTCTTGAAAAAAAAAAAAAAGTTGCTTGTGAGCCAAGCCCACAGTTTACTCATCTTAGAATTCCATTGTAGGAATCTGGCAACCAGGTTATTCTGGCCTTGTTTAAAAAAATTCAGAACCACTTAATCTAGGCTCTGGAAGACTCTAGGTTGTCACTAATCCATCCGTTGTACCATTTTGTTTTCTGAGCTCAAATCTTGGGTCTTGCACGTGCATATAGCCCCGAACCTTTCTATTACTTTTTACTTTGAGACAGAGTCTCTCTGATTTGTTCAGGCTGGCTTTGAACTCACTCTACAGCCCAGACAGACTTTGAACTCATCGTCCTCCTCCCTCAGCCTCTCAGGTGAGCTGGGATTCCATGCTTATACCACAGATCAGTTTTAATAAATCACAGGTTCCATTTCTCTGCAAGGTAGGTGTTTCCCCTTTTCGTTTTCTGTGGCTCCTGCTAGGGCAGCCTCCTCATTCCCAATGTCCCCGAGGCCAGCTGTGTCTCTTTTTGGCCAGCTGCTTCCTCCGTGCCAGGCCTTCTTGAGGTCAGCTCTAGTTTTTCTCAAATGTGTGCTTACTGTTCCTATATCACGAATTCATGTGTTCATGCATGTGCGTGAAGTGCATGTGTGCGCGCACGTGAATATGTATGTGTAAAGGACAAAGGCCAACCTTGGACGTTGTTATGAGGGTGCTATCTGCCATGTTTTATGAGACAGGATCTCTCACTGGCATAGCTCTCACTCATTAGCCTAGGCGGGTCCATGTCCACCATTCATTTCAGTGCTAGGAAATAAAAGTGCCCCCACCTCTGGCTTTTAAAAAAATGTTGAGTTAAATTATTATTTAACTCAAAATTATTTTAAAATATTTAAATAATAAACAATTAAATAATAATAATAATAATAAATAGCTTTAAATTATTTAAAAATTATCCTCAGACCCTGGAAGCACTTGAGGGAGGACGGAGGGCTTGGCTCCCTCCAGCTCAGATGGCATTGCTTGGTCCCCTTTGTGTCTTCTGGGAGGGAACCCTCTTGCTACTCCCACTGTGCCTCCTCAGCAGCCCCCAGCAGGAAATGAGCCAGTTTCTCCCCCTGCAATCCTCAGACTACTTTGAGACATATGCACATGTCTAAAATCCCCAGAATAATAAAATGCTTTCTCTGGTATTGTTTTTCTACTTTACCCTTTTATTTTGAACATTGAAATATTGTAATAGTCACACAAATAATTTCTGTACCCTCTTCAGGTTTTCCAGTGTTACAATGTTGCATGCTATAGCAGGGGGTGGAGGGGAGGAGGTTCCTTCAATCCCAGCATTGCGGAGGTAGAGGTAGTCAGATCTCTGTGAGTTCGAGGCCAGCCTGGTCTACAAAGTAAGTTCCAGGACAGTCAGTACTGTTGTTATACAGAGAAATCCTGTCTTGAAAAACAAAACAAAACAAAACAAGACAAAAAAAAACAAAAAAAGGCTGTAGAGATGGCTCAGTGATTAAGAGCACTGGCTCCTCTTCCAAAGGACCTGCGTTCAAATCCCAGCAGCCACATGGCAGCACTTGGGAGGCAGAGGCAGGTGGATTTCTGTGAGTTCAAGGCTAACCTGGTGTACAAAGTGAGTCCAGTATAGCCAGGGATACACGGGCAAACCCTGTCTCAAAAAAACAAAAACCAAACCAAAACAAAAAACCCCCCAAAACAAAAAATCAAAATGTTGCATGCTGGCTTCTCTCTTTAATGTGTGTCTGTGTGCCGTGTTTGTGCTTGTAGACATGTGTTTTAGGTGCATGCACCCAGGTCATGTGCATGCCTGTTAGAGTAGGAAGAGCATCTTGGGTATCCTCTCCAGTACCTTCTGTCTTACTCCCACTGAACCCGGAGCTAGCTATTTCTTTGGCAAGGCTTGCAGCCAGCAGGCTCTAGCTGTCCTCTTGGCTTCTATCCCACCCAGCACTGCAGTCCTCACTGGGGTTACAGAGTGCACAAGGTCTCACATCTGGCTTTTCTACTAGAGTGGTGAGAACCCAAGCTCAGGTGAAACTCACGTTTGACAATCTTTCCAGCCACACTTGCTTCTTTCTTAGATTTATGTTTTTAAATTCTCTCTCTCTCTGTCTCTCTCTCTGTCTCTCTCTCTCTCTCTCTGTGTGTGTGTGTGTGTGTGTGTGTGTGTGTGAGTGTGTGTGTGTGTGCATGCGCGCACGCGTGCGCAGGTGTTCTCAGAGGCCAGAAGAGAGCATCAGATCCTCTGAAGCTGGAGTGACAGGTGGTTATGAGCCTCCTGCTCTGGGTGCTGGGAACCAAACTCAGGTCTTCTACATGCACAGTGTGCATTCTCGCCCTCGAAGCATCTCACCTCCTCTTGCTTTATCCTTACCTCCCCTCCCTCTCCTTTCCATATCTCTCACTATATAATTAACTCATTTACATTTCCCCCTATTACTGGGGTTTGAACATAGGGCCCCATGTGTTCCGAGCAAGCATTCTACCACTGGATGATGTCCCTAGCTCTCTTTTTTATTTGGTGAAAATTTGAGGAAGGATCTCACTAAGCTGCCCAGGCAATCTTTGAATCTATGATCCTCTTACTTCAGTCTTCTGAATAGTTGGGATTACAGGCTTGGGTCACCAAGATGAGAGTTCATGAGTTCTTGTGTCTCACACTTTCCCTTGATTTTTGTTTTCTTTAGGCTCAACTTTTGGGTCTTTTCTAAAAACTAAATTTAAATTCTTGAGATGGCTATTTTTTAAATTTATTTTTATTTCATGTGTATGGGTGTTTGTCTGCATGTAAGTCTGTGCACCATGTGTGTGCAGTGCTCATGGAGGTTATAAGAGGGTGCCAGAACCCTTGGAACTGGAGAGAGTTGTGAACTGCCATTTGGGTGCTGGGAACCAAACCCAGGTCCTCTTTAAGCGTAGTAAATGCTCTTAAAGGCTGAGTCCCCAAGATGACCGCTTGTGTAAGTTAATATTTCCCCCAGTAAGTGCATCTCAAGACTGTAATCTGACATCTATATACCTATCTCTCTATCATCCATTTCTCTCTCTATGTGTGCATGTCTTTCTCTCCTCTCTCCATGTCTTTCTGTGTGTGTATGCCTGTGTGACTTTTTTTTTTTACACATGTACAGGTACCCTCAGTGTCAGATGAGAGTGTTGGCTCCCCTAGGGCTGGAGACACAGGTAGTTGTGAGCTGCCCTGCATGGCTTCTGGGAGTTGAACTCTGGGCCTCTGCAAGAGTAGAATGGAGTTACTGGCACATCACTTTCATCTCCACAAGGCAGGAAGCTCTCTGTGGGTTTGAGGCTAGCCTGGTCTACATAGTGAGTTCAAGGCCATTCAGAGCCCTAATCAGACTCCTGTCTCAAAAGAGCAGTACCCATTCTTAACCAGAGTATCCTTACCCCTGTACAAGATAGCTTTACTCAGGGCTTTAGATGTGTCCTGCTGCATTGTGATGGCCCCACATTCAATTTCTTTCGTTCATAATGTTTTCTAACTTCTCAAGGGATCTTTTCTTTAGCCAACAGGCTACACAGAGGCCTATGATGTTATTTCAAATCATTTGAGAGACTTCTAGCTACCTTCCTTCCTAGAATGCTCTGTGTGGGATCATTTTCCTTCAGCCTGAAGACTTCATTTTGTTCTTTCTCTGAGTTCATATCTGCTGGTGAAGAACTGTTTGATGAAGATGTCTTTATTTCGTCTTCCATTTTGAAGAATTGATGGAGTTGAGATTTTGAGGATGGAAGGCTGAGGGGCCCCTTGACAAGACCCTGGGGAGTTGCTCTTGGGTGATGCTGGGGAAGGCTGGCCAGGCCCTGGTCTGGATGCCTTTGCACAGGATTTAGGGTCTGCTCTCAGGACAGATGTGGGAACCACAAGGCATGGCTGCAATAAAGAGCTGCGTGGCTTGTTCCAGGGTCTGAGCATCTGGCAGTTGCTGTTCTGTGGTGGGATGGGTACGGGGAGCAGTAACCTTGCCTAGCATCCCAGTCTCTGCTTTCTACACAGAATCTGAAGGGACTCTAGCCTACTTGAGCATGGCTCTGGCAGGCCTTATCCTTCTTGTCCATTCCCTCTGCCTTACTAAAAACTGTTAGACTATATTCCTAAAGCTGGCCACCAAGATCTTATTTGGCCACTTCCTCTTCCTGAGGCTGACGACCAAGGTCCAGCTAACAAAGTACTGAAATCCAGCAACCAAAAGCCCCCTTTGGCTCACCTAATTAACATGCCCATTTAAAATTAAACACCTTGTTGGGCATGGTGGTGTGTGCCTTAATCCCAACACTTGGGTGGCAGAGGCAGGTGGATCTCCTGGTCTACAAAGCGAGTCCAGGACAGCCAGGACTACACAAAGACACCCTGTCTTGAAAAACAACAGCTGCTGGGCAGTGGTGGTGCACGCCTTTAATCCCAGCACTTGGGAGGCAGAGGCAGGTGGATCTCTGTGACTTTGAGGCCAGCCTGGTCTACAAAGCGAGTCCAGGACACCCAGAGAAACCCTGTCTCGAAAAACCAAAAAAAAAAAAAAAGAAAGAAAGAAAGAAAAGAAAACAACAGCAACTAAAAATAAACACCTCATGCTAACACAGGGTTTCCCCTTTACCTTTATAAACCACCATTTTCCTATGGGCCACACCTACCTCCTCTCTATCCAGAGGCGGTCCTTTGTCTGCATCCTGGGACAAATACCCCTTACCCCTTTTCCTTGCCCATTTCCTCCTTCACCTTTATTCCTTATTCCTCTATCTCCTATCTTTGTTTCTTATCCCTACCCTCTGTCCCTCTGGGGCAAATAAATCTTTGTGCTCAGAACTTGGTATTGGGAGTCCCTGAGCTGATGATACCTTTCCTCTCAGGATCACTCCCTGCTCTTGCTGGGACAAGAACTCCAGCGCCTCTCAGATCTGGAGACCCAGATGCAGAAGAAAGATCAGGAGATCCTGGTGCTCCAGAAGGAGAGGGAGATCCTGAGGAAGCAGCTGAAAACCGTCCTCAGAAGCAAAGCCACAGATACAACTTCAGCTTCCCTCAGGATGGTGAGCCTTCGAGCAGGCAGTCTATGGAAGCACTGAGGTGTCCCCAAAAGCTGTGGGTTCAGCTTCCTCTGTCCTTTCAGGCCTTGGAAGAGGTCTGGGTGAGGCAGGTCCATATGGCCAGGAATGGTCTCTTGATTGGTCCAAGACGTGACGTCTTTCATACCTGTTGACACAGCCTGCACTTATGTTGGGCCAGACATTAAGCGGGAGCGGGGAGGAGACTGGAGGTCGTGGGAAGTGCCTGGGCACTTTGGAAGAAACTGCCCATGCAGACACCAGAGGCAGAATAAGCAGGATTTCTGCTCCCCCAACACCCCAAGAGTTCTTCTACAGGCATGGGGGGGGGGCAGGGCAGCTAGATGAGCTGCTTAAGAGCATGATTGCTGTGCCAAGTGTTTGCCGGAAGCTGATCTGGTGGGACGCAGAGCCCTGCTGTCCCCTAGCACTGGTCATCTGCAGACCATTGCCTTGCTCCACCGGATGGCACCTCTTTCTCAACCTCTCTTATGGTCGCCCATCTGTACTTGGAGAGACTGGCACTCCCTTCCAGAGGATGAGGGAGGAGTGGGGGTGGGGGGACTTGCCTGGGGTTCCTGTGGGAGCAGTTGGGGAGCCTGAGGTTCACAGCAGCATCTGACAGGACCGGTCCTTTGAGACTCCGCTGAAGCTGGGGAAGCTGGGCACTCTAAAGAACATATACAAAGAGGAGGAGGAGCTACAGCGCTGGGTGCAGGTGTGGAGCTAGCCATGCTAGCTGTCACTCCTCAGATCCTCCTAGGGGAAGGTGGGTGCTAGGAGGCCCCAGCTTATCATCCCGATCTAGATATGTGGTGGCCCTCCATAAGTGCAGATGAGGGCAGTGGATCAGTTCAATCCCCCTCCCTGCTAAAAGCACAGATGAGCTGTGCCCTGATAGGAGGAGACAAACCAACTGGGCTTGCCCCTGTACCTGGGGGTGTCTGTGTCCATGGCCCTTCTCTCTGTCTGCAAGATTCAGGAGGACTATAACACAGAGAGCAGTAGGGAGGTGCCGATGGAATTAGGACGCTCTGTGGAGGAAAAGAGCTCTGAGGGGCCACCCGTGGAGGCTGTAACCGCCAGAGCCAAGGGCAGCATGGCCAAGACTGTGTTGGAGGAGGGCCCCGAAGATGAGGAAAAGGAAGCAGCTGAGAAGGAGGAGATGGTTGTCGAGGAGGAGGAATTCTGGGAGCTGAGGGAGGAGGAGGAGCAATACCCCAAGAGGTCATGCTCCCTGACCGAGTCCTTTGAGGAGGAGTTAATGGCCCACCTGGAGGAGTATGAGCGTATGTTGATGGACTTCCAGAGTGAGCTGGAACTCACCAGGACCCGATACTCCCTGGCCACAGGTAGGAAGGACCAAGGGGCTGATGCTGTGAGGTGCGGGTGCTCAGATCTGTTGGCTTTGCCCAGTGAACAAGAGAGGCAGATGTGGGCCCCTCTCCGCCAGGAGGGCACAGGAAGTGTGCCCAGGCATTCAGACAAGCAACTGAGACCCAGGAGCTAACAGCTGGGTTAGCTTTCTTGCCTCCACCTGTCTGCACCCTTTCTCTTAGGAGCCATCACATCTTTACAACGGCAAACCGACTTCCAAGAATCTCAGCTTCGAAAGGTCACCACAGAAAACGAGCTGCTGAAAAAGGAACTCCGTGAACGGAAACGACAGATAAAAGCCATGACTGACAAGGTGACTTAACCATGCACTCAGCAGGCCCCACTAACCTGGGTCAGTGAGCACAGCCAGCAGGGCCCCAACGAACAGAAATCCCAAGCTCAAGGTACCAGCTGGTGGCAGCAGAGCCAGGATTCCTACGCGTGTGTGTGAACAACCACAAACCATATGCACACCCACAGTTCTAGAGTATGTGTCCCTGCGTCCTGTGCCATGGTAACCCTGGTCACTTCCTAAATATGTGTTGGTACCTGAGTCCCAGGGCTAAGTTTATCTACTTTTAGAGAATGCTTAGCTACTGGGCACACTCGTGCTTCTGTTAACAAATACCCAAGATAAAACACAATGAAGTAGAAAGGTTCCCTCACCCCCCAAGCTACTCCACAAGTACCTCCCTCTCATAAATCCCTGCCCACAGCTAAGTCTTCTAGCAAATTCTCCAGGAAACTCCACTGAGGCATCAGATAATGCTCCAAACAGAGTCACCTTCATTGTGACATCACTGAATGACTTCCTTTTTGACCATTTCCTCGTCTGCCTCCTGCAGGGAGACGTTATCCCCATCCTTCGGCTCTCCTAGCATCACCTTCTTCCAGGTTCATTGAGATCAACATTGTGCTGACGTCCCTCCAGCAGTTACTTGAGACATGCATGAGTTTCTCTAAACAATACTGAGATTCATGTCTGGACCTTAAGTTTCCACACCCGGGGCCGGTCTCCTTTTTGATGACATCCTTGTGTTTCTGTGTAGCACATTTCTAGGAGTTTTTCAGAAAGGATGTATGTCTCTGAAGCTTTGGGAATGAATACAGACTACCTGAAAATACCTTGATTCTATATGTCAATAACTATCAGGTTGAGCACAATTTGGAAGTTATTATCCCACCCTACTGTGAAGGTGAAGGGATTGGTTTTTTGTAGCTTCCAGACCTATTGGTGGAAAATCCATGGTAAAAAAAAATCCTGTGTCTCACAGGTCGTCCATTGGAAAACTGAGATCCCATCTCTGTCCAGGGTATTCCAAAACCGCACAGACTTGTTCCTTTTTTCTTCCCTCACATAATATTTTTATTGGTTTTCTGGGAGTTTCACATCATGTGCCCTAATCACAATCCCTTCCCAGTCCTTCCATGCCCCTACTTGTGACCTCCTCCCCAAAAGAATTAAAAAGTAAAAATAATTTTAAAAAAGGAGAATAAAAAAAAAAGAAAGTCCACTTTTCATTATCCATATACTCACTGGAGCGTGGTCAAATTCTAAGTGGCCTGCCCCTTAAGTAGAACCGAGACTTCCTCAGTAGACTCCCCCCCAACGCTCCCGCAGCTGAGTTGTTCCTTACTACCTGAGGTGTATCGCCTCACACTGTGTGGGTGCTCGGTGGCCTTCAGGACGTCTGTCCTGTGTTCTAGAATCTGTCTGCACTGCTATGCACTCTCTCTGCTCTAGTTTTATTTCCATTGCTGTGACAAAATATCCTGACAAAAAGCAGCTGAGGGGACAAAAAGGTTTGTTTTAGCTCAGTTTCAGGTCACAATCCCTCATGGCAGCAAAGTCAAGGTGGGAGCCAGAAGCAGCTAAAATCTACAGTCAAGAGCAGAGAGGATGAATGCTCATATCTTAATGCTTAGGTAGCTCTGTTCACTTCTGCTCGGTCCAGGTCCCCAGCTAGGGAATAGTGCTGGCCACTTTCAGGCATGGCCTTTCTGTAACAATTAACAATCAAGACAATCTCCCCATGGACATGCCCACAGACCAACATGGTCTCTTTTATTCCTGTTAAACTTGTTGCCCCAGGGCTGCCTGGAACCTCAGACTGTGCAGGTGACTACATTGTGATCCCTGGTAGAGCTCCCCCTGGAGAATTTCCAGAGTCTCATCTGGTCGTTGGAGTTTCCTAGAAGAGTGTCTTGGTTAACGAGCAAAGGCATCTTGCTCGGGTTCTGGGCCTGGAGGCAGGAGGCTGACAGTATCTACGACTCAGTATATCTACGGGGGAGGGTGGCATCTTCAGGCCTGAAAGGGACCAGTCTTTATCAAGGCTCTTCCTATAACAGCTGATCACTAACCACCGTCCCTCTGCGACACTTCCAGGAAACTGAGTGTGAACTGCGGTTGCCTTTGGCTTCCCTGTGAACAGCATAGGGTCTGGCTTTCTTGGATCTGTAACGCTGGACACCATCCAATGCTCTGCTTCCTGTATCCTTGGGACCCTTTCTCTTCTTCCACATCCTTCTGGCAGAAGCCCACAGCTTTCTTTCCTGGTGTGGGGAGGGAGTTCAGGGAGGCAGGCCAGGTCTCTGTGCTCTGTCTGTCCTGGGCCTGGGACCCAGACTGACCCCCGCTGTCTGCCCTGCAGTTCTCCAACCTCCGTGAGGAAAAGAAACACCAGGAGATAATGGGACTCATTGAAAAGGAAAACCTTATCCTCCGACAGGTGATACAGCACGGACCGGGCTACCATCCTCATGGGTTGGGATACGATAATGGACAAAAGAAGCCTGGAACGTCCTCACTGTTGAGTTTGGCCTCTCTGGGGCCACACTGGGGCCTCTAGCAGTGGCTGGGCCTGGGTTGTAGGAACCTGAGGAGCATTGCTTCCATCTTTTGGGAAGAAGCGGTAAGGACCACATAGGAACAGCTAATGCTCTGCCCTTCCTGGTTTCCCCCAGCAAGTGTCTGACTTGGAGACAGAGCTCACCAAGGGAGAGCAGGCCATCTCAGGGCTTCACCGCAAAACCAGCGAGCTGCAGGCTCAGGTTGACCTGGACAGGAACCACCTGAGGCGGTGGAAAGACCTACATGATGACCTACAGAACCAGAATGAGACAATCAAGCAAGAAGAACAGCAGACCCGTGTGGTCTTGGAGGCCTCTCAGGCCAGGGTAATGCCCACCCTTGCTCCCCATTGAGGGCTCACGTTTACGTTCATGACCACCTACATTCTTGTCCATTATCTACTGCCCACACAGATCATGTGCCCAGCAGACAAAGGTTCTGCATCATTCTGCCTCAGATTGCAACATGCAGTACAGAGTTGATGTTTAGGAACTAGTGGAGGAAACCATGAGGGCTCCCAGAACATTCTGGAAACATAAAGGGCAAGGACCAGCATTGTTTATGGGGAAAGCGGGCCTTGGGTTCAGCTAGAGAGAAAGAGAGGAGGGAGGGTGACTGTGTCCACGTCTAACGCTACTTTATCCCCCCACCTCCTTCCTGCCCCACCCCTGGTGTATCCCCCTTCTTCTTTCAAGTCCTCTTATCTTTTCTAAATTGATTTTTGTTGTTGTTGTTTTTGGTTTTCTGAGACAGCATTTCTCTGTGCATCCCTAGCTCTCCTGGACTCACTCTGTAGACCAGGCTGGCCTTGAACTCGCAGAGATCCTCCTGCTTCTGCCTCCTGAGTGCTGGGATAAAGGGGTGTGCCACCACACCCGGCTTAAATTGATTTTTGTTTGTTTGTTTGTTTATAACGTACTGAGTCCAATTAGTGCTGCTCATATGTGAATGGCTGTGGGTTCACACACCAGGGCATGAACAGCCTGCCAGTGGTCACCCCTCAAAGAAAAATGACTCCTTCCCACAGCAGTCCTCAACTGCCAATAGATCCTCAGCTAGGGGTGGGACCTCAGGAGCCCACTCCCTCTATGCTGGAATTAAAAAAAAAACAATTGTGTGCATTTGTGTGGGTGTGTCAGCACACAGGTGAGTGCAGGCAACCACAGAAGCACCGGTTACAGGTGGTTGTAAACACCTCATGTGGGGGCTGAGGTCTTGTCATCTGTGGTGGTCTGAATGAGAATGGCCTTCATAGGCTTTGTCCACTGGGAATGCTTTGTCCCCAGTTGATGGAATTATTTGGGATGGTTAGGAAGTGTGGCCTTGTTGGAGGACAGGCTTTGAAGTTTGAAAAGACTCTAGCCATTCCTAGTGTCTCCCTCTCTACCTCCCACTTGTGGGTCAAGATATAAGCTCTTATGTATGTATTCCATAGGCCCTTGCTCCTCCATCATGCACTTCAACACTCTAAACCCTAAGCTCAATTCAAACACGTTCTTTTATAACTTGCCTTGGTCATAGTGTCTTATCACAGCAATAGCAAAAGTAACTAGACAGAATTGAATTCAGGTCCTCTGCAGGAGTACTCCAGGCTCTTAACTGATAAACCATCTGCCTGTCTGTAAAAGTAACATTTGCCTGATGCATTTGTCCTCTCCGAGGCTTACTGCCTCTGTCTGCTAACCTAGGCCTAGTCCTGGAAGCTTCTGGCCTCTGTACAATCTAATCTAGGCCTAGAATGTTTTCAGCCTCTGAGAATTATTGCTGAATAAGCTCACCCTTTCTAGTTCTTTCTGAACTCTTGATGTCTGGCTCAACTCAGCTGTTCTGGCTCAAACTCTTCTCCAAGCTGACTGATTCAAACTGGCTTCTCTCAGCTTCTCACAGAATTACTCTGCTTAGCCTCATACTAACTCTAGCAATCTGTTCTAATCTTCTGGCTCCTTCTGTCTTTACTTGAGTCTAGCCCAACTCAACTTGTCTCTGTAAAACTCTTCTGGTAAAACTGCCTCTGAATTCCATGAACTGAACTGCCACAAACTCAGCTCCACTGCACGGCCTCTCAACTCCTGACTCCACCAAACTGACTAGAACTCAGAGATCTGCATGCCTTTGTCTCCAGCCACGATCTATGCCAGAGTTTTTAACTGGCTTGACCCTGTGTAGGTAACCACAGTTGCTGTGAATTCACATACACACAGCCATGTCAGGTCCAGAGAAACATGTCACAGCCCTCCTCTGACTCTTACATTCCTTCCACTCTTCTGCCTGGATTGTTTCCTGAGCCTTGAGGGTGGAGTAGATAATCTTATTCTTACTATCCCCACCGGTGGGGGGGGGGAGGAGAGCCTGAGCAGAGAGGATGAACAACCCAGACATGGGTTGCAGGTGAACTGGGCCCAGATCCTGCTATTCCTGATGAGGAGCTCCTCTTGAGGGTCTGCAGTGCCCTGAGCCCAGCACAGAGACGTGTTTGTGAGGGACCCAGACTGGAGGAGAAAGTCAATTCAGAGCTTATCTTCTTCGCGGAGTCCAGAAATGAAACTGAAGGGGAAGGTTGAATGCAGACACAGGCTTTAGAAAGATCTTCCCTTCCCACCCACCCACGTACCAAGGTGGGCAGCTTAATCCAGCTGTCCTCTTTCCTGCTTTGGTCACCCCTCCTGGGCACCTGGTGTCTGTAGGAAAGTGCTTCTGTGGGGACAGCACTGGCCTTGTATCATCTGCCAGTGTGTGTAGACTTGGTAGAGACTGTGATGCTGGGTCGACAATTCTGGGATAGGATTCTAAAGGGCATAGTGATGGTGGGTGAGACCCTCATCAGAGAGGGAAACTGAGGCTGGACATCCCATGTGACTGCCACCTCCTGACCAAGGGCAGCAGCTCCAGAACAGAGATTGAGCCGGTGGCCCTCTGGGTTCTTTGGGTACCTCACATGGTGCTTGCTGCCAAGTGGGCATCCAATAAAAACTGGAAGGAAAGTGGAAACAAGTGGATCAAGAATTCTAGGCTATCCTCTGCTACACAGGGAGTTCCAGATCAGCCTCGGCTACCTAAGACCTTGCCTCAGGGGGCTGCAGAGATGGCTCAGCAGTTAAGGCTGCTTTGTCAGACAACATGAGTTCAGTTCCTACCACCCACACAATGGTTCACAAACATTTGTAACTCCAGTTCCAGGAGATTCAACACCCTCTTTTGGCCTCAGAGGGCACTAGCATGTGGCACACAGACAGGCTGGCAACAGTCTCATATACATGAAATACAAATAGATGAATCTTTCAAAAAGCAAGACCCCCAAACCAAAAACCCTGTATCAACAGTAACATTGAAAAAAAGACCTCTTCACTCAGCCCTGTCTAGCAGATAGCCTAGGAGGTAGCCATACATGCAGCTTTATGGCATGTGAGTGCTCTTTGGTTCTCCTTGGGTGTTTATGCATCATCAGGGGTTCTAGACACAGAGTGAGAGGGTTGGTATTACATCCGTGGCTGTGCTAGTCTCTGTCTGAGGACTACTGGGCCACAAGTTGGAAGGTTTACTTCTGAGCACATAATTACTTTACCCCTGGACAATGGCTGGATGACCAAACCCACGCTTAAGGACCTTGACAGCAGCAAAGTCTAGACGACTTGCAGGGTGACCCCCTAGGATGACTGACCCCCTAGGATGACTGACCCCCTAGGATGACTGAC
>CAJQZJ010032232.1:1713864-1732876 GCA_907164525.1 Lophiomys imhausi
TAGGATGACTGACCCCCTAGGATGACTGACCCCCTAGGATGACTGACTCCTAGGAGCTGGTTCATAGCATGGATGCCTCAGCCCAGGAGGGAAGGAAGAAGGCTCATATGCCCACAAAAAGAATTCACCATGCAGGTCATTAAAAGCTGACAGCCAAGGGCCAAGAGCACTCAGAACCACCCACCTGCCCCCTGGAGAACATCCTGGAGGGCCAGGAGGAAGGTGCTGACTGGGGAGGAGAAAGCAGGCTTTAAGGGTCATGTACAACTCTGTACCATTTTGATTAGATTTGGTTTATCTTTTTTTTTTTTTAAAGATTTATTTATTATGTATACAGTGTTCTGTCTGCAGGTATATCTGCAGGCCAGAAGAGGGCACCAGATTTCATTATGGATGGTTGTGAGCCACCATGTGGTTGCTGGGAATTGAACTCATGACCTCTGGAGGAGCAGCCAGTGCTCTTAACCACTGAGCCATCTCTCCAGCCCTATCTTTTTTTTTTAATGTCACAGCTGAGACCTAGCATGCTAAGCAAGTGCGTTACCAGAGTGAAACCCAGGCCTTGTTTTAAAAATTGTATTACATGCCGGGCACGGTGGTGCACACTTTTGATTCCAGCACTTGGGAGGCAGATGCAGGCAGATCTCTGAGTTCAAGGCCAGCCTGGTCTACAAAGCGAGTCCAGGCCAGCCAGGGCTTGTTACACAGAGTAACCCTGTCTTGAAAAACAACAAAAAAGTGTTGTATTTGTTTCCCACTTTCTCTGTCTCTCTGTCTGTCTCTGTCTGCCTCTCTCTCTCATGTGTGTGTATGTGCGTGTACTTGAGCATGCATATGTGTGTAGGTCAGAGGTTAATTTTGGCCAGTTGGTTCTCTCCTTCCACTGTGTAGGTTCCAGGGATAATAGCAAGAGCGTTTACCTGACAAGCCATCTCACTGGCCCTGTCATAGACAGGAGACAATCAAAAAACAATCAAAAGTAATATGCTAAATAAAAATAATGACAAAGCTTATATATGTATGTATATATATTATAGATAAGAGAGAGATTCGTCTAAACAAGCTATACTCTCTAGAGAATGGATGAGGTAAATTTTTAAGAGGTTGAATGGGGCTGAAGAGGTGGCTCAGCCATTAAGAGCACTGCCTGCTCTTCCAGAGGTCCTGGGTTCAATTCCCAGCAACCACATGGTGGCTCATAACCATCTGTAATGGGATCTGGTGCCCTCTTCTGGTGTGCAGGCGTACATACTTCAATACAGAACACTGTATACATAATAAATAAATCTTAAAAAAGAAAAGAAAAGAAAGAAACCGCAGGAGGGCATCAGATCCCCTGGAGCTGGAGTTACAGGTACTTGTGAACCCTGGTAAGTGCTTTGGAACTGAACTCAGACCCTCTGCCAGAGCGGCAAGTGCTGTTAATCATGGAGCCATCTCTCCAGCCCTGTGCTAATATTTTAACACCGTGTGTAGGGCTGGGAATATATCTCTCTTGGTGGCAGAAAGCCTCTCCCATTAGCATATGAGAGTCTCTCATCTCAACTTGGGGTAGTGGAGGCGCACTGTGGAGAACATAAAAGTAAGTGTGTTGGTGTGCTAAAGCTTTTGTGCTTCTGCATGGGGCCGCCCAGGAACTGGGGTCTGATTCAGACCATTCTAGCTCTTAGGCAAGTCTCATCTCCAGTCTTGACAAACAGGAGCAAGAAATACCCTCCTGCCCTACAGGGCTTACTATGGCAGTGCTGGCCTTCCTCTCACTCTTGGTAGCAGTAGGTGACGGCTCTCACCCTTCTTCACAGATGGAGAAGCTAAGGAATAAGATCATCCAGGCCGTCTACAGTGTCAGCGGGACCAAGAACTTGTCCGGGGAGATCTCTGATACCTGCATCCTGGACTCCCTGCAGGTGAGGGGGCTCAAGCTGTGTCCCCACTGCCCACTGCCTGAGGTTGAGGGAGGAGGGGAGGCCTCGGTTCAGTTCAGAAACCCAGCTCTCATCCCGGCTGTGCCACCCATGCATTGTCACCCCAGGACCGTCCTTCTTTCACTGCTCAACCAGAAATGGATCAGGCTATCCTTGAAGATAGCTCTGGCACAGAGATGGAGAGTATGAGCTGCTGTCAGCCTCACGGAGGAAAGGCACTCAGCTACTCCTACCCCTCATCCCTGCACGGGGAGAGGGACAAGTTCTCTGCCCAGCTCAGATTACTTGGTGGAGCCCTCTCCATAGAAGCTGCTGGGCCAGAGTCCTGGCATAGATGCCCCCCTCAGCCTTGCCAACTCCTATGGACCTAGAGTCCCCCCAAGCAGAAGCTGTAGAGGTTCCTGAGGCTCCAGAAAAATTAACACAGGCTTTGATGCTGGAGTAGTCACTACCCACAGCTCTGGGGCTAGTCCTAGGGTTCTGTTTTTCTTTGAACTGTAGGATCTTCCCTTTATAAAGGGGATGGATATGCCTACCCTGAGGTATAAGGCACCAGAGTCCTGAGGATCACTAGGTTCTAGGCTGCTCAGGTTGGGGCCATGTGCCACACAGGATCACATCTCATTATCAGCCACTCTGTTCCCAAGGTCTAGGCTTTCCATTGAGTGGCCTGTGAGCCCAATATGCCTGCATTTCCTTGCGGCCTGTGGGGAGTGACTGGGCCATTGCCACAGTTGGAGAGCAGGACCCCTGGGGACAGGCCTATGGTCTTGTGTCTGTACATGGGGAGGAAAGAGGGACAGAAAGACAGAAGATACCTGAGGTCCTGTACCTCTGCTAAGAATGAGAATGGAGCTGGGGAGGGACTGGATGGCCCTTCTGCATGAGATGAAACGGTTGCTGGCCTCTAGGTATCTAAGGCTCCCTTCAGTGCTATGTTGACGAGAAAGGGCCGAGTTTAGTGAAGGTCAGGGGTCAGCTGACTCTTGGGACAAGCGCATAGTCTCCTTCTACCCTGCCCCCTGTGACCTCATCTCTCAGGCCCCACTACAGCTCTGGAAAAGACACCACACTCCAGGATGCAGGGCTCTTTTGCCACTGTTTTGTTAATATTGGTTTGCACTTGACTGCTGGAGCAAGTCCTGGGGTGGGTGGTGGGAGGCCACGACACAGAGAGAAGAGGCCACCCATCGACTACTTTTCTTGTCCAGAGAATCATCACAGAGAGAAGTGACTTCTATGGCCAGCTGAAGCAGAAGGGTGTGAAGGTACCCCCACTGCAGCATTCAGAGGTCTCCCTGCCCGTCAAGACCAAGAAGATGTCTCCCAAGTGATGCAGCCTGCCCAGCTGAGGTCAGGGCCCTGCTTGTGAAGCCACGCCATGTGGCTTATTCTGTGATAGACAATTAAACCCTAGAGTTGGCCACTGTTTCCTCCTCCTCTTTGGTACCTACAGGACCTCATTCCCCACACCTGAACTACCTGGGCCATTTCCCATCCCACAGCTCCCCCCCCCTGGGCCTGTTTGTGGGGAGATCCATACCCCCAGGGCCCTCTCCCAGGCTACACCTTACAGGGGACCTGAGACTGGGTGTCCTCATGCCTTTCAGACCCACCATTTGGAACACGATCAGTAGGGGTCCCTTTGGAAGATGAAAAAAGGTTGGGATGGAGTGCGTGGTACAGGTGCTGAGGACAATTCTTCCCAGTCCTTGGGAGTAAAAGTTACCTTTATTTGCCTGAAATAATTATCATCTCAGAAGCTTACTACCTCCATCTGCTAATCTAGGTCTAGTCCTGGAAGCTTCTAGCCTCTGTACAATCTAATCTAGGCCTAGAATGTTTTCAGACTCTGAGAATTATTGCTGAATAAGCTCACCCTTTCTAGTTCTTTCTGAACTCTGGTTGACTGGTTCAACCCTGCTGTTCCGGCTCAAACTCCTGTTCTAGCTGACTGATTCAAACTGACTTCTCTCAGTTTCTCACTGAATTGTTCTGCTTGGCCTCATACTAATTTTAGCAATCTCTTCTAATCTTCTGGGTCCATCTCATTCTCTGGCTCCTTCTGTCTTCACCTGTGTCTAGCTTGTTCTCTCTGCAACCCGCCTCTGTAAAACTGTCCTGGTAAAACTGCCTCTGAATTCCATGAACTGAACTGCCACAAACTCAGCTCCACTGTACTCCTCTCAACTCACTCAACTGAACTGACCGAACAGAGCTGACTAGAACTCAGAGATCTGCTTGCCTCTGTCTCCTGAGTGCTGGGATTAAAGGTGCACCACCACGCCTGGACCTAAGCTTTTCTTTACCTGAAACTTGCTCTGTACCAGGCTGGCCTTGAACTCAGAGATCTGCTTGCCTCTGTCTGGGACTAAAGGGATGTCTGGATTCCAGCAGGATCACACAGACCTAGAAGGTTTTTGGACGTGATCTTTTGCCAGAGCAACCATGTTCTGAATTAAAATTCCTCTGCACTTGGGCTCCTGCTGTCTGTGCTCGTGAGGTTTTGACATAAGTCTGTGCCACGGGCTCTGCTGAGTATAAATAAAGCTCACTCATCTGTTGCTCTTCACCCACATCTTGCGGACACAGTCTCCTGCTCCGGCAGCCGCCCCGTGCACTGGGCGCCGCCCCTTCAAGAGGGTCATCTCTGTCCTCCATCTGGGGAGCCCCTAGCGGAGCCTCTGAGCTCCAGCCCGACTCTGCGAGGCTGGGCAAGGACCTGGCGCCCTCTGCAGGCCTCTCGGGTGGCTCGCAGGGTTCCGCAGCAGGCTTGGGGCAGCCAGAGGGGGTCCGCGCCCCTCCGGATCTAGACCCGGCCTCCCAGCCTGGCCTCCCTCATCTCGGCCCCGCCCCTCGGGCCCCGCCCCCAGCCCCTGACCCCGCCCCCCGCCCCCCTCGGGGCTAGAGACGCGTCGCTGGCGTGCGCAGCGGCCGGAGAGGGGCACAGGTGAGACGCACTCGGCAGAGACTGCAGCTTCCCGCGCAGCCCAGGGAGGTGGGCCTGGCAGCAAGTCTCCACCACTCCGATGTCCTCCGGAGCCAGAGTGTCCCTGGCCGGAGAATTCCGGAGTGGGAAGGGCTAGGTAGGCCTAACCACCAAGGGCTGTCAGGCCTGGAACTACCAGCTCCTGTTGAGGCCCGGGAACACCCTTGGGGCCAGTTCCTTCCTTTCCTCTAGCTGGCCGCTCCTCTCCAAACCTCTGTTTTCTTCATTGAAGGCTCGAGGCACCAACCCTACCTCACATCCTGACTTGCCCTGCTAGGGGAAAGTGGGATCCACTGGCCAGACCCTGACAGCCTTCCCGAGCACCCGAGGCTTCAGCCCCACCACGACTCCGCCTTTGTAAGTTGGGGTCTCAGAGTTGCTCTGTGGGCAAACGGGTCTAATGAGCAGCTGCATGTTGGACTCCTGAGTGCACATCTCTTCAGGGGAGGCTCAGGGTTTGAAGGGGCCTTGTAGGTGTCTCTATGTCTATGTGTGTCTACTGTGTCTACGATGGCTGGACATATCAGGAGTCCCGGAGAACCTGGCTCAAGGAGCTCTCTGTTATCTATCTGGTGGACTGTCCCACCAAAGATGGTTGGCAAATAACAGGATCCCACTACCTCAAGCATGAACAAACTGGGGAGAGTCTCCTCATACCCCAAAGTTTACACGTGGGCAGGTTTTGCTATAGATTTAGAGTCAGCCCTATCAGGGCTAGTGTTGCATGGATAGCTAGACCACATGTGTGGCATAGCAGCTCCAGCCATCATGTATGCAGGGAAGAGGTGCTACTCTTAATTTTGAAAAAGCAAAGCTCTCCCTCCCCCCAACCCACTGCACCCAGCACCTTGTCCACAGCTGGTGACACGTGGGGCCAACACTCCACTACACACCTAGAGAAAGGGACAGGCCTTGTACAGGTAGCTGGCAGACTCTATCTGGCACACTCAGCAAACAACTCACAGTCCAGCCAGAGTTTCCACCAGGAGACACGCGTGGCTGTTGAGATGGCGCTCTTCTTCCTCCCACCCAGCCTGGCATCCCGAGCTTCTGGAGATATTTCCTGCAACCCAGTGGCCTGCTGTGCCTTTAGGCTACAGTCTACAGGGTTATCTAGGAGAGGCTGCATTCTCATGGCCTCAGCTACTGGGAGACAGGGTCTTGGAGCTGGGTGCCATGAGGAGACACTGGGTACCTGCAACCTAACCTTATCTTACAGCCTGTACTTCTAGTGTGTGTCCTGTTCCCTTTAGGTAAACAAGTGGTAACAGGAGAGGTCAGAGGGTAAATGAGATGCTAAGCCAAGTGGCCAGTGTAGGCCTGTGGGTAGACAAGAGCAGCCATGCCTGGCAACATTGTCACAGTGACTCTTCCCAACCCACTGTCAGCTGCCCTGAGGGAGTCAGGGATGGTTTGGCCATCAGAACTTCCTGCTCTAGGCACTCATGTGTCCCCACTTCCTGCCAATCCACAGCCTTCTGGAGACCCTGGGCTCACAGAATCTCTGCTCGACTCCATTCAGAAGCAGCAGGTGGAGGAGGGGCGGAAGACAGCTGATGCCAGGCCTCCTCCCTGGCCAGCTGGGCTGGCCGTACCAGCCACCAGCCACTGCTCATCCCTCCCTTTGCCAGCTCTCTGGAGGGTAGCTCTAGGCCTTATCTGCGGGGCTGGGGAGGAAGACAGTTATCAGGTCGTAGGCAGCTACACTTTCCTAGTCTCTGGGGGCTGCGCCGGCTGCCTCCCCTGATAAATGTCCCACGAGGGAGGAGAGCCCATCACCCGGCATAGGAGGCCCCAGTTGGAAATGCAGTGGCTTACATTCCCGAGGGTCAGGGCTGGGCCATCACTCCTGCCTCCATGGGCTGGAATTCTTTCCTTATCTGGTTCTTCTGGTGTGACCCTGAGCTAGTTTCTAGTAACTCCATTAAGTTCCACCCCTCCTTCCAGGCAGACCCTCCCCTAACAGCAGCTCCAGCCTGTCTTCTATGGGTCTGGTCTGATACCTGCCTTATCTCCAGTCTGACTACTGTAGTCTCACCCCAGGCCTACAGCATGCAGTCCCAGGAGAGTGGCGTCCACTACAGCAGGTGGGACAACAGCAGCCGGGATGAAGTCAGCATGACTGCCGTGTCCAGCACAGAGGAGGCCTCATGCTATAGGAGGTAAAATTCCAAAAGGCCAGTGGCCCCCACTGTTCTCACCAGCTTTGTACGACCGCAGTTCCTGTGCTAGCCCAGCTGCGTGCCCATGGCTCTGGGCAGGCATTACCTCTGGGTAGACAGGTAACTCGCGGCTCCAGCAGGGCACTCAGATCTACTACCACTGCTCGAGTCTTTTCCTGATCTAGACCCCCCCTCCCTACCCAAGCCCACTCAGGAACCTCCCTGTGGCCCTGGCTTGGGCTCACTGGTGGTTCTCATTCTAGGATCTCCCAGAAACTGTGCTCGGGCAAGCTGGGAATCGCCATGAAGGTGTTGGGTGGAGTGGCCCTCTTCTGGATCATCTTCATCTTGGGCTACATCACTGGCTACTATGTGCACAAGTGCAAATAAATGCTGCCTCACTCCCAACCCTGAGGACTCCCCTCCCATGTACACAGACCGTTTGTATAGACACTCCTCCATACACAGACCCCAGGGCACACAGGGTGAACCCAATACCAACACCGCAGCCTTGGCAGTCACCAGAGGTACACATGCCGGAGACTAGGCTGGGCTCCAGCAGAGCTGCAGGGAACCTCTCCCTCTCCAGGCTGGGCTCTCTGCGCAAGGTGCCCAGATTCCTTTGGCTAGTGCTAGGTGGTATGTTGCAAAGCACAGGGCCTAGGCCTGTCCTTAGCTGCAGGGATGAGGGATGGTTTGTGCGGAGGGGTGCCTTGGTGGCCCTGAGGTGAGCTCCCTGTGGCCAAGAATCTTGGTCCTCTAGGCCTTCCAGACTCCTGGCTGTTCAGGGAGGGCCCTGAATAACGATTGTGTCTCCTACCTGTTTTTTCTAAGGCACACAGGGCCTCAGACAAGAACTTTCTGTGTGGGGTACAGAGAGATTTCCTCATCTGAAACACATTGAATTCTTTAGCAAACAGGGCACGCCCTCCATGGCTTACCACCTCAGGAATGACCCTAAGAGAAGCTGGAAGCTGGGTGCCCTGCCGGCTGCTTCCCTACAGGCCCCCACTCCCTGAGGAGCCTCTAGCCAAACCACTGTCCTTACAGAGCTGCCCAGTCAGGCATGACCGTCCTCCACGGCTCCTCCTGTTTGGATCCTGGTCTTGGAATCTGCCCCTCCTGCCTGGGCCAAGAACACACACAGACCTAAGGGTCAGGATGTGGCTGGACCTGTTCCCTCCTTATTGGATCATGTGAAGACAAGGCCTTGAACACTTGAGGGTACTGTGGCTCAGTGGGGACTTTGGTCCCCTCTCCAGTGGCCTATGTAGAATCTCCCTGGGCCACACCTTGTTCCTGGTGTGCTCTGAGAGATGGTCCCAGGCTTGCAGGCTGTGGCTAGAAAAATTTGAGAGGCCTGCACTCTGGGCTTAGAGTGTAGAGGACACGGGCAGCTAGCTGCTGCCAGAAGACTGAACCCCTGTTGCTCCCTGGTTGGGAAGTCCCCTTCTTTTTGCCCTTACCATACTGACAAGTTGAGGGGCCAGTCAGTTTGACCAAGGAGGCTGGTACAGCTTGCTTCCTCATCCTCAGAGGTGGTTTGGGCTGTCCTGAGCGTCAGTGGCCCTTGTGTGGGAGTTTGCAGTGGAGTTGTTCCAACTGGCCTGGATCTGTGAGCTACAAGTCTAGGCCTCAGTTCTGACACCTCTGCCCCTACTCACAGGCCACAGTGGAGGTAAGGCGGTGGAGTGCCCTCTACCCCTGAGCCACTGTAAGGGTGGAGTGCCCTCTACCCCTGAGCCACTGTAAGGCAGGCATTGGGAGGAGGTCCCACTAGACAGGGCCTTGTCAAGACAGGGCACCCTGGCCTGGTAGTCCTTGGGGCAGGCAGGTGTGTGGCTGAGCAGTGCAGACATGGCTGTCAGGAATATGGGGGGTGGGACAGAGAGAAGCAGGTGTATTCCACATAAGAGGCACCAGTTGAGAGGAAAGGCTTTTCTTGGTAGTCCTGCACTCCTGGGCTGACTGGGGGACATCTAGCACTGTATACTGGGTCAGGTGCTCCCAGCTCACTCCTGGCAACCGTCCATCTTTTTCAGACTGGAGCTCCAGCCAGTAATCTGCAGGGAGGTGCCTAAGTGACCCTAAGGCCATGGACACCCTGGTGGGGGTCCAGAACCAGGTGGGGATTTAAGCTGCTTTCCTGTGTGGATGTCTGCTACACCCACAGACTGTGCCATCTGTAACGCTGTCCCCTGAGGCCCAGGGGGAAGGCTGCTGGATGCAGAAATGGTACCAATAGGTTTTTACTAGTTTTTATTAGAGCAAAGAGGCATTCTACTTGTATCTGTAAAAACAGTTCCAAAAATCTCAATCTTATACATGGGCTATGGAGGAACTGGGGGAGACAGGGTAGGTAGGCACAGGGTAGCACCACCCCTACACACTTTGGTGAAGCCAGATAGAGGAGGTGAGCTCTTGCCATGCCAAAGGGACTTTGGAGCAACTGTGTCTCATGGAGCTCTGGAAACACCAGCTTTGTACAGGCCACTGCCATGGGAGACCTGGAATCTCACTGGTTCTGACAGCTAAAGGCTCTTGCGCAGCCTCAAACAGAATGAAACCCCTAAACAGTAACCCCAAATCCAAACCACTGTTCTCTTACAGAAGACAGAAACTGTCCTTTGAGGCCAAAGACCACCAATGAGAACATGGTGTCAAGCGGAAAGGATGAAGGGCCTGGTTCTCCTCAGCCAGATGGTGAGGTATGGGGCCAATGAGTCCTTTCTGTAGCTGGCTGGGTCCTTAGGACCAAGCACCCTGGTTCCAGGGATGGCAAGTGTGTGCTGGGAACATGCACCAACCACGCACAGGAGAGACACAACGTGCACAACAGGACACAGTGACATGGAAGCCCATGGGCCAATCACTGGCCGACAGTCCAGTCCACAAGCCAGCCTTCCCATCCACTCACAGAAATCCATCTGGCTACAAAGGACTACATGGGCACGGGTGACTTCTGTGGCTGAGGAGTGGATATGCCAACGACGACCAGCACTCCACCCTGGGCACTGCTGTGGAAGGCAGATGTTGTCCTGGGAGCTGGCAGCAGAACCCTGCTAGGAAACAAGCTCTGTATTTAAAATTAAGATCACAACATGATGTTCCCAACTGTCTTTGCACAGCTGATGTTAAAAAAAAAAAAAGCTATTAACATGTAGAAAAATACTGTTCAATGGAACGCCTGCCGTTCAACCTGAATTTACACCCGCACGGTCAACCAAGCTCGGTGTCTTTCTTAGAGCTACCCGCCACATGATTCAGCACATTTCCAGCAGCTATTTGAATAATCTATGAGAACAGCAGACAGTAGAATCACATTAGTGCTGTAATGATGACACACTCGTTACAACAGTCACCTGTACAAAAGTGGACACCTTAAAATACTCAGAGAAAAGGAACAAAGAAAACCACAGAGATGGCTACAGTGCACCCAGAGGTGGGACCAGTGACACAGCCTGCACTGTCAGCGAACCACAGTCACATGGGGAGGGATGGTGACCAGGTCTGTCTTGGACGGATACACCACCTTCAAGCTGCCTTCCAGGTCCACCACTCGGACCTGCTCCACCACCAGGGGGCACTGTCCATCCTTCCCAGCTCTCAGATTCAAGCTGGGCTCAGAAAGCCCACAGCTGGCATCAGCTTCTGTACCCGAGAGGACATCTTCCTCTTTATTTTCTGAAGTGCTTTTGCTCAGTTCTGCCATTTTCTGCAAACGAAAATAACCTTTTTAACTGAGAGAAGAGAAGTGGCCCAGGAACTCGGGCTGCAGTAACCCACAGAACAAACAACAGCAATGTGAAGGGTGGGAACATAAAGCTGCCCCTCAGGGTCAGGATCTAGGGCTGGGGCCAACTTACCAGAATGAGGCTGTCCATGATGTCCTTACAGAGCTGCAGGCTGCTGGCACTCGTTACTTCCAAGAACAAGTTGCACGTTGTTTTCTTAATCTTAAGAGTTGGATTTCGGGAAAGAATAGTTATTGGTGTTGGGACACCAGCTGTTCAACGTATTCAGAAGAAAAATCTATAAGCAGAGTTACACAGAGCTGGAGGTACAGCATGCTTGCCTTGGAGTAAATCTCCAGCTCTGCATAACCAGGCATGGCGATGCATGCCTAAAATCCTAGCATTAGGGAAGCAGAGACAGGACAGTCAGCAGCTCATGGTAATTCTTAGCTTATACATCAAATTAAAGGCCAGTCTGGGCTACAAGAAAACCTGTCTAAAACCAGAAACTTATATGTAGCAAAGGGCCCTGGTGTCCACTGCATTTCTACCAGTCACAAACGGGCCACTGTTGGGTGACTGTCTAGAGGACAGGATTATACCTTAGGTACTGCCTACCTTTGTCTTCTCACTGTTTGTTATAGGTGGGAAAGAAATCACATCTCCCTCGGCATCCACAAGACAAGGGTACTTTTCCTTCCCATCCAGTAGGTGAAGGTACCTGTGTGGGAGGGATCCAGGTGACAGACACAGTGTGGGCTATGAGGAATCTGAGCAGGGACAAAACTTTGCAGATGAGATCCTGGAGAAGTTGGACAACCCTGACTCCACTGCAGAGAACCTGGTGGCTACCTGGAGCAGGACCCCCACCTCCCCCAGAGCCTGGTCCTTTCAGGAGGGTAGTCACTCTGCCTTAGAAGTCTGGGGAGATTCCTTCCCCATCTGGTTATGCTTCTGAGCTTCTGGCAGCTATGGGGCCGGCCGAGACAGCGGATCTGTGGGGTGCGCATAGACCTCCTGCATGCACCAGCTGACCCACCTGTGCAGCCCTGAGACGGTCTGCCTCTTCTTCTGCTTTCTCTGCTCCTCAGCCTCCAGCTGCAGCTGCCTCACCAGCTCTTTGGCCTTGGCCTCTCTCCGCCCTAAGGGAACGATCTGTAGGAGCAGAAGCCACAGTTTCTCACACTGCTGAGAGCACCTTAGCATGAGGGGTGCTGTGCACCTACCCCCATCTCTAGCTGGGGAGTGGGCTGCCAACTCTCCAGATCTGGCAGAGACTAAGGCCCATCACATGTAACTCACTGGCTGCCTGCATTTTGCGACCTCTCTGGAGATGGGGTGCACAACACTCAAAGCTCCTAGCTGACCTTCACTTTAAACCCAGCTCACAAACAACTGCTTCTAAGAACCTGCAATCACTGAGAAGGCCAACGAAGATGGGATTTAGCTGTATGAGCTGCTGAGTCAGGCGCGCAGCTGGAGCCCGAGTCCCTCCCCCTGGGTCTCTGTGCCAATACAAGCTTGGAAGTCAACAGCCTGGAGCTGCTCCCTGGTGGCCTAGCTCACACTACAGGTGGGTCATAAGCCAAATCACTGGCTAAAAGTTGGTGAGTTAGCTAGCCAGGTGGTACATGCCTTTAATCTCAGCACTTGGGGGGGGGCGTGGCGGGGAGAGGAAGGTAGACTGCTCTGAGTTCAAGGCCAGTCGCCTCTACACAGAAAGTTCCAGGCCAGACAGGACTACAGAGTGAGACCCTGTCTCAGTAAGAATGAAGGACGCACCTTCCAGACCCCTCCCCTAGGATGGGCATTTGCAAAGCTGTGACTGGGCCCCAGGGCCAAAGCAGAAATGTCCCTGAAAAGTACTAGGACAAGCTTCCCAGGCCCAACCCTCAGCCCATGAGGCTCCTAAGGAAAAGTGCAGACAGATGAGGAAGAGCAGCTGGCACCTTGAGGTCCTCGGGTGGCCGGGCTGCATACAGCAGAGGCCCGCGCACTGCCTGGAGGTCATGGGTCGCAATGGTCGCTGCTGTCCTTTTTTCACAGAGGTCTTCATGAAGCTTTGTCTACAGACAAGAGCACAGCAGTAGGCTTCAGGGTCCCTGCTGTCCAGGGAGGCCATGCCTGCAGTACCCGCACCACCACAAAGTGGCACCCCTGACACTTCTCTGTCTCCCAACCATGCATTTTTCTGGTGCCAGCAGCCCTTCTCTTCTCTTTAATTCTGTAAAATGGCGCCTGAGATTCTGAAGAACTTTCATCTCAACCTGCTACTTCATCTACAAGGCAGAACACAGGCCTGCAGCCAGGCTGGGAATGGCTGGGGGCAGGGCACCACTGGCTTCCTCCCTGAGCTGCTGAGGGAAGTCTGAGATAGCCACTCTGGCCTTGTTTGCACAGGCCACACCTGACTCTGCTAGGTACAAATGCAAAGATGTGTTGCCTTAGGGAGTGGCCCGCTCAGCCTGACCCAAGGCCTCCCATCAGAGTGCGCGGCTGAGGTGATTTTAATCATCATCAGCCTTTCTTGTTTTAGGTTTCTCATGTAGCCCTGACTGTCCTCCTAAGAGAGATATTCCTGCCTCTGCCTCCCGACTGAGGTGTGTGCTACCACTGCCTAGCTATTATTATTTTTCTGGATAGAATCTCGCTATGTAGCCTTGGCTAACCTGGAACTTGCTATGTAGACGAGGCTGGCCTCGAACTCATCTGTCTGCCTCTGCTGGGATTAAAGGCTTGTGCTACCATGCCTGGCAAGAAGAGACAATTTTAACATGGTCTCATATAAAACATACTGTGCATCTTACTGCAGAAATCAGCAATGCCTCCTCGTATCAAACGCCATCAAAAAACTCATGTCTGAAGGATGGCACCATGTGAAAGCTCTGTGGAGGAACATGGCCCAGCAGACATTGAAAGGGTGTGCTCTGGATATCAAGGATCTGCTGGGGATAGACAGACAATGGACCTTCCATATCCTGAACCAGGGCCTGCTATGCTACTACTGAAGCAGGGAAACTGACTTGACTGCTAGCCCAGCATGTAGCCTCCTCAAATTAGCATGCTACATGGATGCCCACCCCAGCATGCAGCTCCCAAGTCAGCCTGCTGCATGCATGCCTACCCAAGCATACAGCTCCCACTAAGTCAGCCTACTGCATGCATGCCTACCCCAGCACGCAGCCAAGTCTACCTGCAATGTATCCACCTCCAGCAGCAGCTCCACCAAGTCTGCCTGCTGAGTGCCTACCTGGGAGTTGAGGAAGCGTCGGAGTGCATTTCCTGGCTGCAGGTCCATGCCTCTCACAACGGCCCCCACGATGTAAGGGCGCACATCCCTGACCTCCAGGCTCACTCTGACTGTCAGGGGTGTGGGGTTCTCAGACACATGCAAGACCTTGAGCATCAGCCTGGCGGAGTCTGCTACATCCTCCTCGCCCTCCCCACTTTCCCGACGCTGCTTCCGCTCCCGCCTCTTCTTTCTGTCCTCCTTCTCGGAGCCCTCTTGCCGGCCCTTGCTCCGACAGCCTCGGCCACCAGCACGCAGGTACTCTAGGATGGATTTAGTCTGGCAGCCTCCCACCATCTTCTCCAGGCGCTTGTCTCGAAGCCTGTTCCCTCGAAAGTTGATCTCTTTGAGCTTAGGGCAGTCTGCCAGTTCAGTGGGGATCTCAGTCAGCTGGTTATTGGAGAGGTCCAGTGTCTGGAGTGACAAGAAGAGAAGAGTCAGGCCGCCCAGGTCTGGGCAGGTAGACACCAAGTTCTACTGTGGTCCAGCCCAGATGCCACAGCCAAGCTACCCCATGAGCTACTTGCATGCCCATAACTGCCCACCGCTCCACCCCTGCCCACTCCTCAGTCCACAGAGGTTAGCCAATTCAACACACCAGGCCTGCAGTTGCCAGCGCAAACACTTAGACCTGTCACAGGCTAGAGGACAGACCAGGACTTCTTCCAGTCTCAAATAGAATTCCCAAATGGCACCCAGGTACTTCTTCAATGTAATGAATAAAAAGAGGCAAACCAACAAACCCTACCCTATACCAAGTATGACATCATCACACCATACTGATGGGGCACACTGCCTCATCACTGCTCTTTCATGAGGGATGGCTGGACAAAGGTAGTAGGGCCACTGTGTCCATCCCATACAGACAGCATCGCAATTCTACTGATGGGCAAATGCTACTCCTGAGCACAGTGGACAGCCCTTCAGCCTCCAGGCAGTCTGTGTTGGTGGGGAGGAGCTCAACGGTGGGCTGGGTGTCAAAGATTTCTTCCTTACGGAGACATAGACAAATGTCTGCTCTGCCTCACACAGCAAGTGTGCAGCTTGGGGAACCAATAAGATTTAGTGAACTTTCTTACAGAACTTGGGTAAGGGTTTCCTACAGGAATGTTGAGTGACCTCAAAGTGGACACACAATTGGAAAGTCTCAATACAGCGTGGATGATGATGGAGTGTCTGCACACACCACCCCACATATAAGGCACATGTTAACTGGGGTAGAATTACATACAAGCGGTTGGGGGGGGTGAGATCAGTTCCAGTAACCCTCTCCCCTTCTATGGGGGACTGCCTGGTCTTGGAGGTCTCTCACAAGCAGTCACAGCTGCTCTGATGAAGATGATGGCTGTTGTGTTCAGAGGATAGTGTTTTACTATAGTAAACCAAGAGGCATCTACTCCATACTTCTTTGCCAACAGGTACCCTGTGCTGCATGCCTGGCTGGAAAGTTGTTTTGAGAACCACACATAAACACTTCTTTCTCAGGGTTGGTGGGGACTCTGGTCTGCCTTGCTCTTTGTTCTTATATCCACTACCTTTCTGAAAGAGCCTGGAAGAGGTCTACAGCAACCACTGTGTGACACCTCACCTCTACACTCACACACAGTCTAGGAACATGGGGTGTGGAAACAGGAGGATGATAGCACAGGGAATGGATTGCTACTAAAACACTAGATAGTGGAGCTTCTCAGCCTCAACTTATGAAGCAAGTGGTGTTGAGGAATTTTAATTCAGAGAATGGCTACTGTGGCAAGTGATCATATCCAAAGAACTTCTAGGTTCTCTGTAATCAGCTTGAATAGACACGCCTTTAATCCCAGACAAAGCAAGCAGATCTCTGAGTTCAAGGCCAGCCTGGTATAGAACATGTTTCAGGTAAAGAAAAGCTTAGGTCCAGGTGTGGTGGTACAAGCCTTTAATCCCAGCACTCAGGAGACAGAGGCAAGCAGATCTCTGAGTTCTAGTCAGCTCTGTTTGGTCAGTTCAGTTGAGTCATTGAGATGAGAGGTGGTTCAGTGGAGCTGAGTTTGTGGCAGTTCAGTTCATTGGATTCACAGGCAGTTTTACAGAGACGGGCTGAAGAGAGACCAGGGTAGATGCAGGTGAAGACAGAACAAGCCAAAGAATGAGAAGGAGCCAGAAGATTAGAACAGATTGCCAAGTTAGTATGAAGCCAAGCAGAGCAATCCGGTCAGAAGCGGAGAGAAGTCAGTTTGAATCAGTCAGCTAGAAGACGAGTTTGAGCCAGAACAGTTGACTTGAGCCAGCCAGCCAGAGTTCAGAAAGAACTAGAAAGGGTGAGCTTATTCAGCAGTAAGTCTCAGAGTCTTAAAACATTCTAGGCCTAGATTATATAGAGGCTAGAAGCTTCCAGGACTAGACCTAGGTTAGCAGACGGAGGCAGTAAGCCTCCAAGTTGACAATTACTTCAGGCGAATAGATGTTACTTTTACATCTGGTGCCCAACAGAGATGAATAAAAGATTCTTTTACAGAAGGGATGTTTGGCTCAAGCCATCAGGCTACTTGGGGTAGGAAAACAGCACAGAGGGGCTTCAGACATACCACCACAGTACAGAGAAACTCATGAGGATGGGGATAGCTATAAAAGGTAAGGGAGAAAAGCATGAAAAAGAGGGACACAGGCCCTTGAGGAGGAAGAAGCCAGACAGCAGCAAGGCCTGCTGGGTGAAAATGCAAGGCTGGTCTGCATTTGCAGATGACTCTGCAAAGGAGTCATCCAGAGCAGCACTGCGGGCTGTGTGCATGAGGAAGAGCATCCATGAGTGCAGTGTTCTTCCACCAACACACTGGGAGCCAGCAGCTTTCACCTTTACATTTCTTGGGTGTTTGTGTGAGTGCACAAGGTATCTCAGGATGGAATTCAGGTTCAAGCACAGGGCTCAGCTGCTTAAACACACCTACACACAGCCCGAAGCCAGCTCATGAAGTGTTTCAGTGTGCCGACTCTGACTGAGACCTGCCACATAGGGTTGGCTTGGCATTTGTCAAGGAACAGTCATGTCAGCACTCGATGAGTCTGGATGTCAGATCTGCACTCTGTGGCTCTGCACCTGCTCTTCATGGATCCACTCCCACTGGAGGCAGAACCTGCCCTCGCAGGATCTAGCTGGTTCCCATTAGCTTCTCTGAGGATTACTGTGACACTATCAGGAACCAAGAAATGGGTCTGAGTCAGACTACCAGAGCCTGGACCTTCCTCCTAACCTTGTGAGGTCACCAGTCTAGAGGAACTGGGTTACTGGAAGCCTGACAGACTGGGCACAGGCCGTGTTTGACATTCAGTTTGCAACAGTCTGTCTGCAGCCCTGTGGGTGTGAACACAGTGGCTTCTGTACTTCCTGAAGGAGTTTTGTGAAGATGCCAAAGGCATGAAAACATACTGGGATGAAAACACTTCTCAATCACTGGGTTGAACGACATGTTTCTGCTTCCAATGTTGAAATGCAATTGATGGAAGACCCAGGAGAGCAATAAGCAGGGAAGGGGGCCAATGGCAGGGCTGAACTGAATACCCAGCATAGCTTCAGAAACAGCCATTAGGGGAGGGGCATCTTCCAGGGACACCACCGACAAGGGCAGGTCAGAGCAGGAAGCAACAGTCCAAATGCCAGTATCCGCCTAGGCCCCTGTGAGGACAAAGACAAAGATGCAGAATGAGTCAGAGAGAGGCAGGTGGGTCCTGCCACACAGAGCCACAGGATGAAGCATCCTTCTGAGAAAAGTGATGCTTGCTCATGTTCAGCTAGCTCTCGGTGCCTGGAGTAGAGCCTGGGCTGCATGTGTGACAGGTTACCACAGACAGGAAGCATTCTGGGTGCTCCTGTGTGGGAGGAACAGCAGAGGCTGAAGCAGGGCAGATATGTAGACACTAGCCTCCCAGTGCTGTGACTGGCTGTGCTTGGGGCATCTGGATGTCTTGCAGGACGTGCTGAACATCTTACACCAGCACTTCTAGTGGAACACAAACCCTAGCCACACAGTGACAGTGAGGCTGCCTCTGCTGGGAAAGGTCACAACGTAGCAGTGAGGGCAATGTGAGATGGTGCCTGAGTGAGACACACAAAGGACGGCTTCAGTCTCAGATACCACAACATGTCAATGGCTGCTGGACGAATCACCGGATGCCCCAAGTGAACCTGGCTACCTGTAGCTACAACTGAGATTCAGAGTTTGGGCAGGATTTGTTGACCCCAGGTTCTCTTGCAGAGACACAGGTTTTGGTCCCTGTGTGAGCTATGGGGAGGGACTAATCCTTGGCCAGGGAGAGTCTCCACAGAGATGTCTTCGATGACTAAGGTGCTGTCCTGCCCAATTCAGAAATCTTGGCGGGAGAAGCCACTGGATGACAGCCACTGCAGAAGCAGACTTGAGTGATGTCACACAACCTTCCTTGGCTTACCACAACTCTGGGACAATTCCTAAGACAGCACAGAACCCCAGAAGAAGATAATGGGCACTGCTCCAAGCTCACAGGTCTCAAAAAGAGAAGCCAGGCCCTAAAAAGTTGTCAATAGGGGAGGCAAAAAACAGCAGAGGGAGAGCGGCTGCTCCTTGCTTTCCTTGCCCCAGATGCCTAAATAGCAGACTCAAGAGTCTTCTTGTTGGTCTTCTCACATTAGGGCTAAGGAACTGGTTTGGCTCTGTGGCCCTGTTGGTAGCCCCTCAAGCTGGTGTGGTGGCAGCTCCTGGGGAAAGGCCAAGACACCTGCACTGGATTCTCTTTTCTGGAGGAGCAGAAGAAAGGAGAGGTCTTGGTGCTGTTGCCCTGGGCCTAACTAAGCCAGCAGGCTTCCTGTGTCCACAGGAGAGGTCTTGGTGCTGTTGCCCTGGGCCTAACTAAGCAAGGCTTCCTGTGTCCACAGGAGAGGTCTTGGTGCTGTTGCCCCGGGC
>CAJQZJ010032232.1:1732886-1755153 GCA_907164525.1 Lophiomys imhausi
GCTGTTGCCCCGGGCCTAACTAAGCCAGCAGGCTTCCTGTGTCCACATCCTTCCCATACTGGGTTTTGCTTTCCTAACCAGTGGAATGTGGTTTGGTGGCAAGAGGCTAAGCCTTGAGTCGCCAGGTGAGGAAAGAGATATCCCAAGAAGATGATATGCAGACAGCAGGCAGCCAGCTCAGCTCAGTCCAGTGTCAGCTGAACAGCCATTGAAGTAACTGGCAGGAAAGGCAGCTGAATCAGTTCTCAGAACCAGAGCAGGTCAGTGGCTGATACAGAGGCACCTTATTATACAGTCACCAGCCTCCCGGAGAACCAAAACATCTACCACATAGGAAGGCAGAACAGTGGACAGCCTGTGTCCTGCCTAAGCCATGGGGATGCCTATGACCTAGAGGCCCAAGGTACCTCAGAGAATCACATCCCATAGCCTCCTCCAGGAGATAGCAAAAAACAGATACCATTCTGCAGAGTGGCTGGCCCAATTCTCCTACACACACACACACACACACACACACACACACACACACACACAGAACACATTAGCAGTCAATTTAAACATACATATAGGCATATTTGCAAAGTGAGCTCTGATCTCTCAGCAAATTTCCTTGCCAATTCAGCTGCTACACTACACACCTTCATTAGGAAAGGTCTGAATAAACTCAAGGATGAGAAGCAGAAGACACACAGACTTGCCACGAATGCAGGGGTAGGGAGTGTGTGTGTGTGTGTGTGTGTGTGTGTGTGTGTGTGTGATGGGACACAGCCATCTGGACACAACGACGATGACGATGATCACGACGGTTGAGACCCCAGACTGGAGTCAGGTTTGGCCGTGGCTTTGCATCTTCGCTCTCCCATCCCTTACTCAACAGTCAATGGGCACCTGGTGGCCGTCAAGCATGACGGGAGCCTGGGACCACAAAGCACAAGAAACCAGTCCCTTACGTAAACAAGGCAGTCCCGAGGAAAACTCTGGGTGTGGCGTTGGCTTTCTATGAAACGTGGAAGCCAAGACCCCGACCTCTGAGGATGTTAACAGTGAATACAATATAGACCTCAATCCGTACAACGTACAATTCCAGTCGTACAACACCTATTCCAGTTCTCTAGTGTTTTTGTGCCTTGTCTGGATGCCCGGACACTTGGAAATCCGATCAGTTACAATTACACACAGAAAAACTAGACCTGGCTCCCTGCTCTTGGACTTCTTCCCACATAAGAAGCCCAAGAACAACGTTCAAACTGTCACACGTCCAGAGACCCCAGGGCACGCAGGTCTGAGACGTGAGCTGAGATGGACCGGCAGCGGAGGGAAAGAAATCCGAGGAGGGACACAGACAGCAGGACGCGTTCCCTGCCCCTCTGGCCCCACTGACCTTGAGCGAAGCTAGGTGTGCTATGTCTGGGCTAAGCTCCCGCAGGCAGTTGTCCGCAGCTGCCAGCTCACTGAGCAGGGGCAGGGCTCCTGGCCGGAAGAGCTCGGCGGGGAAGGCGTCCAGGCAGTTGCCGGTGAGGTTGAGGCTCTGCAGGCGAGGGGCGCAGCGCGCCAGGTCGGTGGGCAGCTCGCGCAGACGGTTGCCGCTGAGGTTGAGGCTCTGCAGCTGCGGCAGACCGGGAGGCTCGGCGGGCCCCAGGCCCTCGCCCGGCGGCAGCGCCTCTAGCGCGTTGCCCGATAGGTCGAGCACGCGCAGCGCCGGCAGCGGCCCCAGCTCCGGGCTCAGGCCGGGCCCTAGAGCGTTGCGCCGCAGCACCAGGCTGTGTAGCTGCGGCAGGCCCTGCGCAAGGCCCGGCCCCGGGGCGCGCAGGCTGCCGCAGCCGCTCACCTCCAGGTAGTGCAGCAGCGGCAGGGTGAAGAGCCGCGGCGGCAGCCGCCCACCCGCCGCCTTCACCCGCTCCTCCAGCCCGGGCCCAGTCAGCAGCAGCTCGCGACGCCGCTCGCGCTCCGCTAGCTCCAGCTCGGGCCAGGCCTCGGACACGGCCATTGCCGCCGTCGCCATCGCGACGCCCGTGCGCCGCTTCCGGAGCGTAGCACCGTACTTCCTGCGGGTGCCGGAAATGACGCAAGAGCGTGCTCGCTGGCCATCGCGACGCCCGTGCGCTGCTTCCGGAGCGTAGCACCGTACTTCCTGCGGGCGCCTGAAATGATGCAAGAGCGTGCTCGCTGGCCAGAGTCACGGCGAGCAGGAGTTTGTGGGACGAGTGGGTGTGGCCTCTCTCTCTCTCTCTCTCTCTCTTTCTCCCCCCCCCCCCCTTTCACCTCCCAGTCTCACAGCCTCTAGTGTACATGCTGGGAATCCTAAAAATCCTAATAGGCTAGGGTGACCACCTTTCCCACCACCCAAATACCGACTAAGGAGGACACAGTTATTCTGGGGATGTAGCTTAATTAGTAGAGCACTTTTCTGGCATGCATGAAGCCCTCAGTTTGATTCCCAGCACATCATAAATGGGGCATGGTGGTACACACACCTGTCATCTCCCAGCACTCGACAGGAGGATTAGGAGTTCAGTGTTGTCCTCGGTTTTATAGCAAGTCTGAGGCCAGCACGGGTGACATGAGACCATGTTTCAAAAGTAATAAAAGAGATAGGCAATGAGAAATAGTTAATATGGCCTAATATGGCATACTGGGATGAGGGAAAGAGACAAAGGGCTACTGTGACCCCCTTGGTCTGTCTTCAGGGTACTGAGCCTCAGGTCTAAGTAGAGGAAGAATTGTGACAGGCGGCAAGAGGTAGTCCAGTTGGTAGAAACACATGCCAGCCCAAGGCTCAATCCCCAGTACTGGGGAGTTGAGGGTGGGGTGGCGAGCAGTCTTGGGCCAAGGTATAATCTAACCACCTTAATTATGTTCTGGTTCTGCAAGGTGATCCAAGAAATTGAAGTTGTATCTGTTGTCTTGCCTTGGAAGATAGAGCAATCAAATTTCCATAGGTACTAATTAATGCTCCAGGGTGAGGCCTAGTGGGCAGAAATAATAGGCTAGGACAAAACTCAGTGCAGTGTGACTGGAGTGCACTTGTGTTATCATAAGATAACATGGGAGTCAGGATTATGATTAATAATAATAATCTGTGGTTTGCTAGGGTATTGTCCAGGAAAACTCAGCCAGGGTGACTGGGGCAGGGGGCGGTCATAGCAGTTATGGTGCAGTTATGTCAAGCAGAACCCATGCAAGTAGGAAGGCCCAACTCACCACCAAGGGTCTTTAAAAGAGAAACAGAAAAGAAGGAAGACAGATGGACAGTGACAGTCTCAGTCTGGTGTTGCTATGGAGACATCTCAGATTTGGAAGAGGCAAGCAGATGGGTTCTCCACCAGAAAGGAATGTACCTCATGCATTATTCATTGGACTTAGCCCAGAAAGACCTGGTCCAGGGCCTCAGCACAACAGGATTGTAAGGCGAAGCCTCTGTGTTGTGTGAAGCCACCAGAGTTGTGCTAACTTGCTAAGGCAGCACTGGGAAATACTGGTGTATACTCAGAAGCAATTGTACTATTTTGCCTGTAGGTTGTAGACTGGGCTGGAGGGAGGTGTGGCACTTGAGTTTTCTCCCTTGAAGATACAAAGTCTTTGTTGGCTCTGCTTTGAAAGTCTTCCCCCCACATCCCAACCCTTTTGGGCCAGAGCCCTGAACATGATAGGAAAATGCTATGCTCCTGACCTAGGCACCCAACTGCTCACCATTATCCACATATGTGGCCTAACAAAGCTTTAATTCTAGAACAATCCATAGTTGGCTGTTGGTCTTACTGTTCTGGGCCTGTGGAGGAGCAGAAACATGGTGTTGGAAACAGCCAGAAGAGGCTGCGCACCTCACAGCAGCCAGGAAAAGGAAGAGCAGAATGGAGAGGAGGGGAGAGAGGTCAGGGTAGAGAGACATCCTGCCCCCATCTAAAGAATGATGCACTCAAGGCCAATCTTTGGCTAATTTTCTCTAGAAATGTACCCACAGACACACCCAGAATGTGCCTTACAAATCCAAGTGCTTCTCAACTCAGGCTAATTCTCAATGGAGACTGTCAGAGGACCCCCTTGGTCACTGAGGCTGTATGTGTGACCAACAAGACATCACACAAAGGACAAGATGTCTTCATGAACTACAGAAGACATTTGTCCAATGGATCCCTTGCTCTGGAGACACCAGCAACATGAGAGGATGTTTGGGTGGGTCCTCTGAGCATCCTTCAGGCCCTCTGCTCCTGGAGTGGCCCAGGGCTCTCACCTGGGGTCAGGAAGCAGTGAAGTCCATAGAGTGACAACTTGAGCTTCCCAGGATGGCCTCTCTCTTAGGGTTTCTATTGCTGTGAAGAGACACTATGACCACAAAAACTCTAATAAAGGAAAACATTTAATTGGGGCTGGCTTACAAGTTCAGAGGTTTAGTCCATCATCATCATGGTAGCAAACAGACATGGTATGGGAGAAGGAGCTGAGAGTTCTACATCCAGATCTGCAGGCAGCAGGAAGAGAGTGACACTGGGCCAGGCTTGAGCTTCTGAAATTCCAAAGCTCACCCTGCAGTGACACACCTACTCCAAGACTACATCTCCAATAATGCCATTCCCTCTGAGTCTATGGGGGCCATTTTCATTCAAAGTACCACAGCCTGTTTCCCACTACCAGGCCAGGCTGGTCCCAGACAGACCTTCTCAGTGGCCTGGGAAAGCCTCATCCTTGCAGAAGCCCATGGCCCTTTAACCATAGTCTGACATAGAGGTAGTTTTTACAGTCATGGAAAGGGCCCAGGAACCTCAATCAAAGCAGGTGGGGTGCTGCCTACCAGTAGACTCTCAATGCGTACTTTTGAGAATTCCTGCTGTGGGCGATAGCGCAGGCTTGTAATGCTGTCATGGAGAAGGCAAGGCAGGAGGATCAAGTAGTTCAAGGTCATTCTCAGCCTCATTGTGAATTTGAGGTCACCCTTGGCTACCGTGAGACCATCTTTTAAAATTTATTTAAAGCATCCCTTTAAAATGATGCCTTAAGTTTATCTGTATTTGTTTGTATTGTAGGACTGCAAGATGAATGCATTACGGAACAGTCATTGAGTGGCAGCTTTGACTCACTGCTCATCTGCAGGAAAAGCAGCAGGAATACATTGAATGCAATCCTGTGCCTCTCCTTGAGAAGTCAGAAGGTGTACACTTGTTTTGAGGGGGAGTTCTCTGTTCTGCCCACAGCTTAGGACCTTTCAGCTTCTTGGTAGTAAATAACTTACTCTGACAGGACTGTGAGGGGCAACCCTTGCTCAGCAGCTGGAGAAAGTCATCCCACAGGTGGAGTTCTCTGTTCTGCATGTAAACTCATTTTAAACACTGTTTTAGAGACCCAGCTCTCCTAAGCCCCTCTTCTCAGCAAACATCAAGGGCTGCGCTGCTCTCACTACCAACTTCAGGGTGAGGTGCAACACTCTCCCTTCCTTTCCCTCATTTCCAGGTAGGGTTGCACACAGCCCAGGCTGACCTGTAATTCACAAGTGCCCAAAGGATGACCTACAACTTTGGATCCCCGCTTCCAATTTCCAAGTGCTGGGAGATAAATCCTAGGGCTTTGTGCACACCAGGCAGGCACAGTACCAACTCAGCCACATCTCCAGCCGCTTGCTTGCTCTTTAATTACAACTTTAAGCTGGGCATACTGGTGTTTGTCTTTAGTCCCAGCACTTGGGGGGCAGAGATGGGTGGATCTCTGAGTTCAAGGTGGGCCTGATCTATACTGTGAGCTGCAAGCCAGTCAGTTGAGACCCTGACTCAAAAAAAAAAAAAAAAAAAGAAAAGAAAAAGGGGCCAGAGAGATTGCTTGGTGGTTAAGAGCACTTGCTGCTCTGGTGGTGGACCCGGGTAAAATTCCCAGTACTCACATGTTGCCTCATAACCATCTAGAACTCCAGTTCCAGAGGATCTGGTACCCTCTTCTGATTTCCACGGGCACCAGGCATACAAACATACATGCAGGCAAAACACACATATAAGGAATAAATATAATAAAAAATAATCACATAAAATATGTATATAAAAATCTCAAAATGGAAGTGACAAAACACTGAATGATCTTTTTATCTGTATTAATGTACTCAAGGCAAATTAGCACAGAAACCCTAAAACAATAACAATAAAAATATATTATTTTATACTTCTGGTACCTGAAATAAAGACAAATAGAAAACTATGTTAAAACATTAAAAAGTTGCAAATTTTCATTAAAGGTATTTACATTTGTATTCTAGGATCAGATATGACACAATTCTTTTCAATTAGATTTAATAGAACATCTTTTATGAAAAATAATATAAATAAATATTAAATATCCACAGTGCATCATCTGTGAAGGTCTGAGGAGTTTCCATATTTAGATATCGTGAATGACTGGGGGTTCCTAGCTCCCTCCCTGAATCAAGGACAGTGGGGCGGAGCTCTGTGGCTGCCAGTACTGCCAGTCACCTGTGCAGAGACTCATGATTCTGTAACAGGCAAAACGTGGGTGCTAGAAACGAAGGCTCTTTCTTTGTTCTGTTTTAATTCTGAGCCAGAGTCTCAGTCTGTAGCCCAGGCTCCCCTTGAAGGTGTGGTGAGCTTCTGCCTTTGGGCCTCCCAAATGCTGGGAGGATGGATGAGCCACCGCGTCAGGGTAAAACTTAGGGTTGTTACAAGGACCTTAAGGTTACAAGTAGAAGACATTACGGGTATCTCCTTCTTGAGGTTCACTTTCCATTATCGTCTGCACTTTAAGGTGGGCTGGCAAACAGTGGCCGCCGTCTCGGATGGACCCCGCCTTGTCACCTGTGCTTGGTTAGTCCCCACTCTCTTGATACACTGAACAGATCCTGTCCCACTTGGTACTCTGAGCCAAGCACAGTAGGAGCTGTTTTTCTAAAAGCAGGGGTGAGCTCATGGGATTACCTACCTAGGGTGCTTGCTGCTCAGGCACCTATAACTTTATGGGTTCTGTTTCACATGGTTTGGAATTTTAAAGAAATATGCCCTAACTTCATAATACTCATTTTCAAAGGGGCGTTAGGGAAACCTCAGTGGGCCCGTCCTTCAGCCCATGGAGGCAACAGTGACAGGAGGGAGGAGGACAAGGGCGTTTCCAGGAGTGTTTCAGGTGGACTCCGTCCTTCCCACAGGTGCTTGTCTCACTGGAGCTTCTGGGAGGAAGGTGGGTAGATGCTGCTGATGTCTGCGTCACTGTTCAATGAAGCACTTGTGAGTGACATTCTATGAATGATTTGGGAAAGTGGGTTTGGTTACATCACAGGACGTGACAGAACTGATTTGGAGGCTCTGGGCCAGCAAGGTGTGTGGAACTTGTCTTTGTGGGTTAGGCAAATGTAGAAGGTGCTCATTTTTCCATAAAGAGTACTGAGGCTTGTAGGTGGGTTATGGTCAGATGAGTAGAGGGTAAACAGGGGAACATCATCCAACATCCATTCTGGACTCTGCAGCAGAGAACCTGAGCCCACTGAGGGAAAGCATCCAGGGAGGGCTGTCATTGGGATCACAGGGAGCAGCGGCAAGTACTGTGAAGGGGCCTGTCCTTAGAATGGCTGTCTTTTGCTTGCTTTCCTTTATTGCTTGTTGCTGTATATGTGACAACCTAGTAGACAGGCCTGTGACAGAGACGTCACAGCAGGCTCAGCATGGCTTGCTGCTGTCCTCTAGGGCCACCAAAGCTGAGCTTAGCTCTGTGAAAAACCTACTGTGTGTGACAGATACCAGTGAGTTCAAAGTTTGGGGTGGTGTGTCTTCTCAGTAGGAAAGAAAGTGGGTGCTATACTTGCTGGCTCCCTGAGCAAGATGTACCTCTGTGACTGAACACTGACCCAGGACCAGCACTGTGGGGCCTAGCTTGGGAAGGGTTCTTTGGTCATACCCATACACTCTGTTCCTGTCAGAGCAGACACTGGGACAGCAGGTACAGAGCCCTGCATTACCATACCAACACACATGGCCTAGAGCAGGGAAGCTTGCAGAGCCCCTGGCAGAGACAGAAGTGAAAGCTCTGTCACCATCTCGTGTATGTCCTGCTGGAGCTCTTACTCAGGCCCCCCTTTGGGGTGGGGATCTTGCTTCCAATCTTGGATGCCGTGGTGCCCGACTTTGCTGTTGCTGGGCCTTTCCCTGCAGCAGAGACAGATGCACAGGACATAGAAATCTTGCCCACAGTGACAGTGCACATGCTGGGAGGACCCACACTGGGACAGCATATCGACATGGCAGCAAGAGAGGGAAGACAAGGGACAGAGAGGGCAGAGGCTGTGGTAACCCTTACAGCCCCCCGACCCCTCCCCATGAGCTGCCAGGAGGCATTTGTGAGGAGCAGCCACGGCCGCTGCTCTTGGAGAATGGCGTTACTAGGTCACTGCACATAGACAGGAACCTAGGATGCATTTTGCTCAAGCTGGAGCAGAACACGGGAGCCCCATGTGTGGCTTACACCTCACCCTGCTGCGCAGCTGTGGCCTTGCAGAGAATGTGTGTCTTGCGCAGGTTCATTGTGCAGCCAGTAGGGTCCATCAGATGAGCCTTCCATGCCTGCAACAAAGAGGAGGTACAACATGTTAGCCCGCTGGCTCCAAGGGACCCCATGTTGCCATAATAGACTCCTCACAGTTCATGACGAGAATGAGATGCTAAACCAGCCAGAAGCATGGCTCCCTGCCCTACTTGGTCTTAGGACCCGAGTCTTACAGTCTGCTGAGCCTGCATGTCGCAGTGCACCCTGGATGACTGGAACCTGAGTCCTCTGACCAGGATAGCTTCTTTCTGCCGGCTGCTAGGATGCACGAGGCAGTGGGCCCTCTCCCTTGAGCTGTAGGTGAATATGTAGGTTGGCTAGCAGCTCCATGGCAGCCCAGGAGGCCATGAATGAGAAGCAAGTGGAGGCCCAGCCTACCCAGGCCCCAAGTCAGGGAAACCATGTGTAGGGAGTTAGAATAATTAAATTAGATTTAGAAAATATCTAGGGGTTTCTGATACAGTCTCTTAATTCGGGGCATGAAGATCAACTTGGCTGTGAGCGATTTAGCTTATCAGCTTGTGGAAAAACAAGGTTGAAGTCAGGTGAAAACAGGAAAGACTTAATGGACTTAAAGAAACAAAGTATCTGGCCTGACATTGTTTTCAGCTGCTAAGTGGGCGGAGCCCAAATTAAGCTGAAACAGAGTTCCTCCTATTTAAGGACAGTGCATGGAGCCCCATAAAGAAGAAGAGGCCCCTGATGCTAGCGAGCTCCAAGAGTCCTGCTGAAAAAAGTGCTGGCCGTCATTTGATGGCCAGATCTCCCTGAGGCAGAAAGAAGCTGGTGAGCAAGGAAAACCTGAGCAAGACACCAAAAGGCCAAGGACTAAACCCTGTGGCTCAGCTTTTGCCTAGAGGGGTTTGATATGTCCGAACAGTGGCCTAAAGGAAACTGTGCCTGGCTTTAAGGACTCTGAGGTAGAGCGGCGGAGTTGCTGATGTGAAGGGGCTGGGGTCTCCCAGAGAGAAGAAAGCATCAAGCCTTATTTAAGGTGAGACTACAATAACCAACTTACCCTGACCAATCTACATCTGAGAGATCCAGAAAAAGGACTGCTAAGTGCGTTAAAGAATCTACAACAAAGACTGTGTTCCTGAGGACTGAGGACCTGCCCCATAGACTGTATCCTTCTAAAAGGTTAGGAAAATAATTGTCAATAGGTTTAATGGATAGGTTAAAGGGATTGTAGGAATTTGTAGGATTAATAGTTAAGAAATAATTGTTATTTGTTATAAGTGAATACAGTAATAAATAAATGTTAAATAATAATTAAAAAGTTCGGTTACAACCATGAGATGGTAAATGGGTGTTGTCATACACAGCTAAGTAGGGTGTGTGTTGTACAGGAGAGAGAACGAGAAGAGGGAGGGCAAGTGACAGCCCACAGCTGCTGAAAGAGAGAAGGTATTAGTTCACCGTGGGTGGGGGACATGGAGGGAGAAAGGAGGCAGCTGCTGGTTGGTTCAGTACCGCTCAAGGTGGACACCAGCAGAGCAGAGGAAATGAGAAAAGACTGTGGGCAGTTGGGAGTGAGGCAGTAAAGGCAGCATTAAGATGAAAAATGAAGGTTTCTGAGTTACAAATAAACAGTGGGAGGCAGAGTCTGTGGATGTACAGGCAGGAACGAGTCCTTTCAGCATAGGGTGAGGCGGGGACGAGGACAATAGCCTCAGCTTGAATGCAGTTCTTAGAACAAGCCTTATTTACAGATTTTGGGGAACTATAGAACTCAAGCCCCTAATACCTGTGAAATGAAAACAAGGCACCAAGCATATCTTCAGTAGATGTCTGTCCAGACTGATAGCTATGCCCTGGGCTCCAGAACAGGGACTGACTCTTGTTGCCTCTAGGCACTAGATAATGGCAGAAAGGGCTGGATTCACCCCACTGCTCCAGTGTTGTCCAGGGTATCCTAGGGTAGGCACAATAATTTCATATCCTTGTGGGCTTTGAGGTTGGTGAGCCTACCGAGTTAGGGGAAGGTCATGCTGGGATGCCAGGAAGGCAAAGTGAGAAAGGTTTGCTGGCCGGGTGTGGCTGGGAGACAACAGTGTGTACCGACAGGGTGTGACATGTAAATGTCCCAGCTCTGTCCAATGTGGCTTTGGCAGCAGTAGCCTTCCCTGGGCTGAGTAATGAGGCATGCTGACAGGGCCACCCCCTTAGCAGGACAGCTGACTCCTGGTCTGGGCAGAATGCTCTAGAGAAGAGAATACTATTTGAGGGTATGGTCAGCTCCCAAGCTTCAGGAGCCCAAGCAAAGGGACTTTGTGGTCCTGAGGCGATCACCCACAGGGCAGGGATGGCGTGGCTGCATACCTACTCTGAGCCTTCCTCCATACCTACATCTGAGGAAGATGCTAAGAGCAGATAAGCTAGTGATCTGGCCTGTCACTCTCAATGCTGCTAGTACTGTTGACAGCTTCCTTCTGTCCTGCAGGGAAGCTCCTTAAGAAGGAAGGTAAGCAACTCTAAATAGCTTCAGAAAGTCCCTGAAACTGATCAGATTCATTAGGACCTCCCAGTGTAAACAAGGCAAGCTGCAGAGAAGACCCTGAGACCAGTACAATAGCCTCATCTGACACACACGCACACTCAAGTGCACCCAAAACAAACAACTGTTAGATCACATTCCCTTTTTTTTTTTTTTTTTTTGAGACAGGGTTTCTCTGTGTAGCTCTGGCTGTCCTAGACTCACTTTGTAGACCAGGCTGGCCTTGAACTCACAGAGATGTCTGCTTCTCCCTCCCAAGCGGTGGGATCAAAGGCGTGCGCTACCATTCCAGGCTTAGATCACATTCTCAAAGCTGGCTCCCAAGGTCTGTTCCCTTATTTGGTCACTTCCTCCTCCTGAGGCTGACGACCAAGGTCCAGCTAACACAGTATTGAAGTCCAGCCATCAACAGCCCCCTTTGGCTTACCTAATTAACACACCCAATCAAAATTAAACACCTCAGCCTAACACGGGTTTTCCTTTTTACCTTTGTAAACACTACCATTTGTGTATGGGTCACACCTGTCTCCTCTCTATCCAGAGGCAGTCCTCTGTCCCCTATAAATCTCCTTTGAGCTGAAAACATGATCTTGAGGTATCCTGAGCGGCCTCCAAGGCTCCTTAGAGGCTGCATTACCGTGCTATGCACACAGTCGGAAAGAGATCATGGATACCTCAGGCCCTGCATACAGACCCAAACACCAGAGGGAAAAGCTGCCTTTATCACCATGCTACTTACACAGGGCTGGCAGAGAGCATGGCACTGAGTAGGAAGAGAATTATTAACCACCACAGGGCACATTTTGTTAATCCAAATGGCTAACTGGGTACAGAGTCTACGATGCTGGGAGGCCTGGCTCCACACATGAAAGCCATGGCCAGGAAAAGAAAAAGCACCATTGCTGACTTGGCAGGGAGCTGAGGCTGACGCTGACCTCTGCGACTGTTAGGAGGTCTGGAGGGCTACACCACACAGCTTCAGCACCTCCCTTGTGGCCCCCATCTCAGCTCAGGCCTTCTTACCTCTTCTCCAGGGGCAAAGTTCTCATGACACAGAGGACAGCGGTTTGCCACCTTCTCCGATTTGGCAGCTGAAATGATTTCAATAAAAAAGACTTTGTTACTCGGATGAAGGGTACATCTAATCCCACAATGCCTGGCCCCAAACAACAGCTGGACCACACCCAGGGAGGACACCCGGTGACCAGATGGCACTCACGGCTGCACTCCTTGGTTTTGATGTGCCTGGGAAGCTCTTCCTTGGGAACAGCCTCGCTGCAGCGGTGGCACTTCCCAAACCCATCCCTTTTGTCACATTCTGTCAGCAGGTGCTCCGTGAGGCTGGATATCTCAACCACCTGTACCCCAGGAGACAGGGCAGAGTGTGACTTCTGTGGGCCCTCCAGAACCCAGAAACTAGGGCAGCTGTTCTGGGTCCTTTTGGTCCTCAGCCCACCATGCCTACAGTCACACTCAGTAGAGACCTCGTGTCCTTCTTGTGTCACCTAGTGCCATGTGAAGGCCATGGTCAGGGGTGGGACTGCAGTTGACTGGAGTGTCCGCTGTGCTCTGGGTTCACATTCTGGTTCCCTAGTATTCCTTAGTATGCGCAGACAGACAGGGTTCTCCCACCTGCCTAACACTCGGCAGCAATGTCTCCCACACCGCTACAGCATGCACTGCTGGAGAGGCTGGCTGCATGCCTGGGCTTTCAGCGTCTCTGCTGCCAGGTAGAGCAATGAGTGTGCAAAGGGTAGGACCTAGCCTCTTACACTCTTCCCTGTGTGCCAGAAGAAACAGAACGCTTCCCATCTGTCTTCCTCCTTTGAAGAGGGAGGCCCCAAGCAGGAGAGAAGTAGTCCAGGCTATGAACCCTAGGAAAGACTGGCCTGGGAGAGCCTGGAATTAAAGACTTCCATTCAGAAGACACAAGGACACAATGAAAAGACAGAGACATGGAAGAGAATGGGGGGGCACTGTGTCTAATGGACAGATGTACATGCAGATGGAGAATATGACAACAGAAAGGTGCCTAGCAAAGATGGTCAATGGCCAGTGGACAGAGGGTGCTCACCTCAGTCGTCATGGGCAGCATGTACATGTAGCAGAGTGAGAACAGAAGTGTTCTCTCTCATTGCTAGGAGTTGTAAGGTGGCTGGGACTCTGCAGTACTTCTGAGTACTGGCTCAGTGGCAAAAGCCTGTCCAACAGGATTAGGCTAGACACACAGCCCAGTGCTGTGCTGTGGTAATGATCATGGTGATTGTAGAGCAGAGATCGCTATGCTGATCTTGAACTCATGAAACTATGCAAAACATACACCAACAACCCAACCCACAGTGACAGACAAAGCTGTAGCCCTCACAAGACTCCTCCCACCACTCCCAATCCTGCCCTCAGCTGCATGTGGTCCTCAGGAGGTCCTTGAGTAGTAGGTAAGTAGAAGGTTAACTGGGGATGACACCCCCTGACACAGCTTTTGTGAGCTGTCTGTCCCCTGAGCTGCTGTGAGCAGTCTCAGGAAACTCACCATGCTGCATAGAACTGTCTGTTTTGTTGATGTCCTACTGGGGTGGACAGATGTTTCCATATGTGCCCCCAGAAAAATCCACACAGCAAATCAGAATCTGACTGCAGACATGATAGAACCATAAAAGAGTCTTGGAGAAGCAGTTGCGTTGCCTGCTATGGGCAATAAGAGCCATCTGGAACTGAGGCTGAGCCATCTAAAGTTGGAACATCTTGCAGGGGCAACCTTAATATTCCTTTCCTCATGTAGCATAAGGGCATGGTTTTTTATAGGAGGTCCTGAAAACGGCCTTAGATCAGAGAATATAGTACAAGCCTTCAAGGAGCACATAAGGGTCAGGACTGGAAGCTGGCCATAGTGACTACTTGCTGGAGATGGAGGGCAAGACAATGCCCATGAGCTACTATGAGATGGAAAAATTGTTAAGACTCTTCCTATATCAATAGACAAAACAAGGGAAAAGCAGAGATGATGAGCTGAGGTTCACAAGAGGAAGTGAGCCTCAGCCTCCTGCTGTAGAGGAATGAAAGCTCGGGAGGTGGAACCACCCCAGCTTCTTTCCAAGAGGCCTTCAGAGACCTGCCCCCTCTGTAAAAGTCTCACACCCTTCTAACAGACCGAGAAAAGCATTGCAAGAACAGGCAGATGAGCAGTTGAACAGTTTAGAAGCAGAAGGCGCCCTATCCCAGGAACCGTATGGCTGCTGCTGAAGGAAAACCTCAGCGCCAGGAGTGGGACACCTCCCTGCAATCTGTTGCCCAAGAGGCCCCTTTAGGTCACCCACACCATGTTGTTGGTTGCAGGCCAGGAGTATGCGATAAGTCCCTACTGTTAATGACATCACGTGCTGCAGGTGCAACTGCAGCACAAGCTCTATAGTACAGCTAATGCTTTCTGACAGGGTCAGGCCCACTCTAGCAGAGAATGCACGTAAGCTGGGACAAGACCCAGGTGACGAGATCACAGGCCCCAGTGGGGAGGCTACGTTCCTGTTTTCTTAGATGTTGTGTCTGTCAGACTGTCCTCTGAGCATTTGTGTTTCTGTCTCTAGATGACTGGTGCTGTGAAGTGAACTTTGGCCACTGGACCCTTCCTTTTGTAACAAGCAGCAGTTACTGTAGAGCCTCCTTAGGGGTCAACACAGTGACCCTGCCCGTCCGCTGCTGTGCCATGTAGAAGGACAAACTCCAAACGGCTGCTAACCTCAAAAATGCTTCTCATTTAAATCTGCTTTATTTGAACCTTGGCTAAGTGGAAAAGTACTGTGTTTGCCCTATGACCTTGTCCCAGAGTCTGCTGAGCCAGATAAGAGACAAAGGAGGAAAGTTCAACTGCCTGGAAGAGACAACTTCGAGGAACCAGTTCTACAAATGACCTCCATGAAGCAGCTACTAGTTTCATTCGGCCCTTTGTGAACCCCAGTGCCCTGTGCCCTGGCCTGTCTGTGGGGTGTGAACACGGTTCGTTGCTTATCGTGAGCAAATTTCTTTGCTTATGCTGTTGGTGTCAATCTTTGTTTTCACTTTCCACCTAACAGCATGGTAGTTCAATGCTAAGTTATACTCTGCAGGAAATGATCTCTTTTGCCCCACAAGGCTCAGGGAACATAGCAGAAGAGGGCAGAAAGGAGGTGAGCACCGGAGGGAGATGTGGTGTAGCCATTTCCTCTGGGCCTAATGTAACTACTGGCCTTAAGGGGCAAAGGCTGTGGTGACCTAAAGAGTACCTTGGCTCCACAATCATGACAATAAGAAATGACCCTCATGATCCATAGGTCTGGGTAACAATCACGGACCTGTTAGCATCCCCTGAGGCTCCGACCACCATTCCTGTTCTACCCTGGCTATGCTGCAGTAGACAGTAAGTGGAAGTTTGACTGTGGGGTTAGGTGAGTAGAATACCTTTCAGAGATGCAACTGTTCAAGAGTCAACCATAAGTTAAATAATCAATTAATTGCTAAGTTGGACTTAGAGGATCGCAATCGGTGTCCCAGCTGGGGACAATGGCTATTTCCTTATGTTTCCTAGGAGCAATGCAACAGAAACCGCCAGCAGCAAAGCTATTCCCAGCAGTGCCCAACCGAAAACAGTCAAGTGCATGAATCAATTATGGTCCATGCAAAGCGCTGTGGGCAAGTTGACATGGAAGAGTGTGGGCCCACACAGCAGGGCTCCACTTACACAAAGCTCCAGCAAAAAACCACTGTCATTGCCTTCAAAGCAGGATGGGATGGCTTGAGTCTGGTCTCCTGACTTTTCCTTTGGAGCTTCAAAGATCTGGGCTACCTATGCTTTGTTTTTTTCCCTCATAACCTAGGTGTCCAAGCTGTGTCCTGTGCTCACACTTGACTTGCCTGCAGTAGTCACCTATGAGTGGCCATGGCCCACGCCCAGCTCCTGACCTGCCTGCAGTGGTCGCATCTCGTCAGCATGAGGCAGTGTTTCCAGTAGTGGAGGTCCAGGCCTTCCTCTGTGAAGGACTCATTCCTCTCCCCACAAAAGATGCACAGACTATAGTGAGACAGGAAACATGGAAGTGAAGGCCGAGCTCTGGCTACTGTGACCACTCAACCCTGACTGCATTAGACTCAGAGTTCTCTAGACCCCTCCTGTCCTGAAGTGGCTGGTGCTCAGAGGACAGGCTGTGCGCCTTAGAAAGAACAGCATGGCTTAGGGTTCTTGCACAATGGCAGGAGAAGGGGCCTCAGCAAGCAGGATAAAGATCCCTCTGGCACAGTCCTGCTGTAGGTGGAGGACACCCGATCCCTTGCAGACTGGACCTGCCCTTGGACAGTGGACGTCACTTTGCTGCAGCAGAATGTACAGGGCAACTGGTACGGGGGCAGAGATGGGACTCTGGCTGTGCCTGGCCCAAGTCCGTGTGGATCAGCTTATGGCAGTTTCCAGGCTTTGATCAGGAAGAGGAATCTAGACTCTGAGCAGCTGGAGTGAGCCAGGGAGGAGACCTGCATGCCCAGAGCCTCTCCATGCCCCCTGCAACAGATCCAAGTGGCATCACTCACTTATCCAAATAGTGGTTATCTGGGATTTCCGGAGTGTCAGGTGGGACAGCTTTCCTTCTTTGAGGGTCTGAGGAGATTAAAAGAGCACATTTAAGTAATGTTTGGCTGAGATGTTTAAAGTTTCAGTAAAAATTTAATCCCAGCACTTGGGAGGCAGAGGCAGGAGGATCTTAGTGAATTCAAGGCCAGCCTGGTCTACAGAGTGAGTTCCAGGACAACCAGGGCTACACAGAGAAACCTTGTCTCGAAAAAAAAAAAAAAAAAAAGCAAAACATAACAAAAAATTTCAGTAAAAAATAGTAATTTTAAATTATTATTTTTTGGTTTTTTGAGACAGGGTTTCTCTGTGTGTAGCTGGCCTGTCCTGGACTGGCTTTGCAGACCTGGCTGCCCTTGAACTCACAGGGATCCTCCTGCCTCTGCCTCCAAGTGCTGGGTTCCAATTATGAACCCAATGGTAGGAATCCAACACAAAATTTGTATCCAATTAGGGTTCCAAGGCAGGGAAGATGTTTTCTTTCTTTTTCTTCAGTGCTAGGGGTCAAATCTGGGGTCTTTACACCCCAGGAAAGCAGTGCCAGCACAAGCTACCCCCGCAGCCCTTGGCCTGTGAGTTAGTAAGACCTCACTGTATAGCTTGGAGTAGTCTCAGACTTGCAGCAGAGCTTTGGGTGAGAACGGTCCCCACAGGCTCATGTGTTTGATCTCCAGCTGGTGGAACTGTTTAGGAAGGGTTAGGAGGTGTGACCTTGTTGGAAGAGGTGTGTCACCGAGGGTGGGCTTTGAAGTTTCAAAAGCCCATGGCATTCCCAGAATGTCTTTCTCTGCCTTGTGCCTGTGGATCAGCTACTGCTCCAGCACCATGTCTGCCTGCCTCCTGCCCTTGCTCCTGCCATGATTGTCATGGGCTCACCCTCTGAAACTGCAAGCCCCAAATGAACTTTTACTTCTATAAGTTTCATAGGTTATGACATCTGTTTTCTTTTTCTTTACAATTTTTGAGCCAAATCTGAAACAAGCTTTATTCAATACTGGCCAGGATGGTGGATACTGGCCAGGTCCATACCTGGGATTTTCAGGTTATGACATCTTATCACAGCAATAGAAAAGTAACTTAAGACACACACCATCCTCCTGCCTTACCTGGCATTCTCTAGGCTCATAAGTGTGACTTGCTAAAGGAAGTCATTTTTTTTTTAAGACGGAGTCTCACTATGTAGCTCAGGCTGGCCTCAAATTCACAAGAGATCTTGCAGTCTCTGAGTGCTGGGATTAAAGGTGTGTGCTGCTGTGCTCAGCAAAAGAGTGTTTTCAGGGTTGAGTTACCCTGAGGGGAATTTGCTCACCTTGATTCTTGAGCTGCACAGCATCACTCTCCCTCTCCTAAGATACAAAGACAGAAAGGTCAGGAGTGAGCTGCGTCTGTGTGTGCTGCAGTCCATCCAGCATGTGCACTATCTTCACAGTGGATGTCTAGATGTTTGATATTTCTATCACGGAATAACAGAACTCATGTTTTTATCTATCCATCCATCCATCCATCCGTCTATCTTTGTCTGTGACAGTCTCATCTATGCAGCCCAGGCTGGCTTCAACTTTGCAATCCTCCTGCCTCAGCTTCTCTAGTGCTGGAGTACAGGCATGTTCTACCAGCTCCACAGAACTATGAAAGCGTTACCAGCAATCTTCTCAAGCTGAACCTGATGTGAACACATATGCTGTTGGCACATGGAAGACAGAGGTAAGAGGATCACAAGTCTTAGGCCACCCTGGGCTGCTGAGTGGTTCTAGGGCAGTCTGAGCTACACAGTGAGACTTCATCTTAACAACAACAGCAGCAACTCCAGCATTTCCTCCTGTTCTCTGGCCCCTTCTCTCAGGTCCCTAGCTCCACCATTCCACAGACACGGCACATACCAAGGCTACCAATTCCTCTACAAGTCACTGTTATTTCCACTAGCCAAGGGACCACCAGTCCTACCAACACAAGTATGTGAGCAGCAGATATCAGCCATGTCCCAGCTAGCTTGTGACCTTGAGTGAGCCTCTCATTTGCCACTAGTTATAAACTGTACCCAGATGGTGGCTAGCATCAGTGGTATCAGACGCATTGTAGTCCCTGTCAGGGGAAAGGAAGTGGCCAGCTCCGCCTCCCTGCTTTCTCCTTTCCTTACTGTCACTCTCACATTGGCCTTTGGTGGGAATGTTTGGGGGCCTTCAGCCCTTCTTGGGAAGATATATTTGTAGACATGTCTTCTGCTTCTCCACCTGTGTAGAGTGCAGCATGCTAGACTTCTGCCCCCTCACAGCACCATGGAGCTTTGCACCTGGGACTGTGGACCTCCTTAACGCTTTGCCCACTTACATCTGTAAAGTATTTTGTGTGTATGAGGTGGCAGTATGTGTACGCCATGGTGCAAGCACAGATGTCACGGGTCCACTTTAGGGAGTCAGTTCTCCTTCTGTCATGTGAGTCCCGGGGACTGAACTCATGTCATCAGGCTTGGCAGTGAAGACCCCTCTGAGCCATCCTGCCAGACCCCCTCTTTTCTTTTAACTTCAGGAACTTAACGGCACACTTAATTTTAAGAAACTAACTCCAACCCAGAAGTAGGATGCACACGAAGATTTCTACTCTACACAGAACCTGCTCCTGCTTCATGAGCGACAGAGGCCTCAAGTACATTGCCTGGTGGATTTCCTTGCATGCACGGAAATCAGGCCTTCAGCAGCAGGCCTCTGTGAGGGTAGGCAGGAGCGTCCCCTCCAGTCCCACAGCAGCAGCAGACTTGGCATGGACACCCAGGCCAAGTACAGGCCTCTGTGAGGGTAGGCGGGAGAGCTTCCCCTCCAGTCCCACAGCAGCAGCAGACTTGGCATGGACACCAGGCCCAGTACAGGCCTCTATCGCTTGTGACGCCAACCATCTGCACTGCCCCACACGCTCGCACAGTTAGGCAAAGGTCTGCTGGCATTCTTACTTGTACTCCAGCCTGGGCCTCTCTCAGCGTTGCCAACTGGCCCTGCAGAGCCTTCATCTCGTCTTTCTTTTGTTTTTCTGCCTCTTTTGTGGCTGCTTTTTTCTGGGCCTGGTTTAAAAAACAAAACACTTTCCCCATTAGAAGAGCTTTTGGGGTAGCTTTGGACATTGGGAGACTACTAATAGCATCTAACCTTGGTATTAAGAACATAATTCACATCAACAGTAAATTCTCCAGCAATTTAGTAAAGGTTTGTGCATCGTTAATCCTGCTCTTTTCAGACACAGAGCACTGGTCTCACAGCTCATAGGCAGGACATTGACAGGCTATGGCCTCACTCAGGGGTCTACTTCTTACTACAGGCTGTGTTTCTCCATATGTGGCCTTGTAGGGAGTTAGATTAATTAAATTAGATTTAGAAAATATCTAGGGGTTTCTGATACAGTCTCTTAATTCGGGGCATGAAGATCAACTTGGCTGTGAGCGATTAGCTTATCAACCTGTGGAAAAACAAGGGTGAAGTCAGGTGAAAACAGGAAACAAACAGAAGACTTAATGGACTGAAAAACAAGGTTGAAGCCAGGAAAAACAGGAAAGACTTAATGGCCTAAGAAACAAAGTATCTGGCCTGGTACTGTTTTCAGCTGCTAAGTGGGCAGAGCCCAAAGTAAGTTGAAACAGATGGAACAAGGAGAGATCCTATTTAAGGATGGAGCCAGAAGCCCCCCAATAATAGAGAGCTCCAAGAGTCCTGCTGCAGAAAGTGCTGGTGAACTGATGGCCAGATCTCCCTGAGACAGAAAGAAGCTGGTGAGCAGAGAAAGCCTCAGCAAGACAGCAAAAGGCCAAGGACTAAACCCTGTGGCTCAGCTTTTGCCTAGAGGGGTTTGACCTGTCTGAACAGTGGCCTGAACGGAACTGTGGCCAGCTTTAAAGACTGAGGCAGAGCGGCAGAGTTCCTGATGTGAAGGAAATAAGTTGGCCTACAGACGGCTGAGGTCTCCCAGAGAGAAGAAAGCCTCAAGCCTTATTTAAGGTGAGACTTCGATAGCCAATTTACCCTGACGAATCTACATCAGAGATATTCCAGAAAAAGGACTGCTAAGTGCATTAAAGGGTCTACCCCAGAGACAATTTACCCTGACGAATCTACATCAGAGATATTCCAGAAAAAGGACTGCTAAGTGCATTAAAGGGTCTACCCCAGAGACTGTGTTCCTGACGACTGAGGACCTGCCCCAGAGACTGTATCCTTCTAAAAGGTTATGAAATTAGTTGTAATAATTATCAATAGGTTTAGTGGTTAGGTTAATGGGGTTGTAGGAATTTATAGGGTTAATAGTTAAGAAATTGTTGGTATTTGTTATATGTGAATAGTTATCAATAAATAAATACTTAATAATTAAAAGTGTTCAGTTACATGGCCTCTTAAGAAAAAAACTAGCCATTTGTTCATGTCTCAAGTAGCCCTGCCTGCCTGTTTTCCTTCCTTCCTCCCTCCCTTCTTTTCTCTTTTTTCCTAGCTCAACCTGGCCAGCATTCACAGCAACCCTCTTAGCTCCACCCCCCAAGGGTGAGATCTCAGGGAGGAGTCTGCATGGTGGTTATGTGCCAGGTCAGACTTGAGACTCACCAGTTCATGATGGCCAACTCACCCTGACTTCAGCCTCTGTTGGCTTGCCATCTATCTTAGCAAATCCCTCAAAAATGGCTTTGTAGAGAAGGTTCCTTCGTGTGTTGCTGTCATCTGGAGGGAGGTGCTCCAGGGTGAGGGCTGGGTGCTGTCTGTACATGTCCAGGATGATTCTGACCGCTGTCTCTCGCACCTCAAACACCCTGTGCTCCAGGGCACCCACTGCAAACTACAGAGAGCAGTTTCATCTGTGCTGCTGACTCTCTGAACAACAAAGCTAACTTCTCCCAGCACAAAAGACCCAAGGACACTGCAAAGACTTGGGAAATAAAGACAAAGCACAAACAGCCGCAGGCACAGCTCTCTTCAGTGTCCAGGCGCACAGCGCACTCAAGTCCAGTGTTACACTTGCTTTTCCCACCAGTGTGCTACGACACATTCTTTACTTTACACCCATCCACAAGCTTCATATGGAATACTTCAAAAATACAGGGGACTAACACACATCAAGGTCAGGTAAGGTAACAAGGTGCCATGGCTCTTTGGGACTTTTGTTCATAAGACACAGAATACTGGCTCTCCTGTGCCCTTCTTTCTGTTTCCCCAGGCGGTTTTTGTCCCCTGCCTGAAGGTGCCCACTCTCCTGCAGCTGATATGTGCTGCTGCCCACAGGCTGTCACAGTGCATGGTGTGTCTGTGCAGGTTCATTGTTTTAACATCATGACCAGGGTGCGGGGGATGCAGTGAGGGTTAAGAGAACACCTGTCTAATGGACTCATGTGTTCTGTCCCTAGCACCATAATTGTACATACCACCAAAAATACTGGGGAGATGGCTCAGCCATCTCAGTAAAGGTGCCTTCCACCAGGATGACTGCCTGAGTGTAGCCTTAGGACCCATACAGAGGATGGAGAGCGCCGAGTCTTACAAGTGATTCTCACACTGAAGCACGGACACATGTGCACAGAAAACACATAAAGAAAAAAAGGCACCAGAGAGATCCAAACCCACGCAAGCCCTGAGTGACCGTACAGAGCTCACTGTGTGCCCTTTGCGCCCTGAGTGACTGCACAGAGC
>CAJQZJ010032232.1:1763721-1815331 GCA_907164525.1 Lophiomys imhausi
CAGCACTGAGCCCCCTCACCTGCACTCAGCACGGAGACCCCTCACCTGCATTCAGCACTGAGCCCCCCTCACCTGCATTCAGCACTGAGCTCCCCTCACCTGCACTCAGCACTGAGACCCCTCACCTGCACTCAGTACTGAGCCCCCCCTCACCTGCACTCAGCACTGAGCCACCCCACCTGTGTTCAGCACTGAGCCCCCCTCACCTGCACTCAGCACTGAGCCCCCCCTCACCTGCACTCAGCACTGAGACCCCTCACCTGCACTCAGTACTGAGCCCCCCCTCACCTGCACTCAGCACTGAGCCACCCCACCTGTGTTCAGCACTGAGCCCCCCTCACCTGCACTCAGCACTGAGCCCCCCCTCACCTGCACTCAGCCCTGAGCCCCCTCACCTGCTGTGTGGCCATCATCTGCCTGTATAAACTGTAAGATTAGAGATACAGTGTCTTGTTGGAAGTCTCTCTCCACCCACTCACACTATTGCAGTGGGTTTCACTCCCATAGTCATGTGGTGCAGGTAGCACACCCTGAACAAAATGGAGACTAGCTTGGAGGGGTCCCTGGTAAGTGGTAATGCCTTGATCTTCCTGCCCCTGGGGTCCGCCTCCTTCTCTTCTATGTGAACTTTAGATCCCGTCACAGCAGAAGCTGTGATATGGAGGATGTGCTTCAGCCCACACACTCACAAAGCATGAGCAAAGCTCTGCTTAGTCCTCCACTCTCTCCCACTAGCCCCACACTGTGGCCCACGCTGACCTCTGACTCCCCCTGCAGGAGGCCGTGAAGTTCCAGCTGCTCATACACCTGGGCACGGTAGTGCGCCATCTGCTGCTTCTTTTCCTTGGCTAGGTCGTAGTCCTCTTTCTCCACGGCACAGCGCTTCTCCACCTCATAGCGCCCAAGGCGCTCACCAACCTGCAGCATGCAACATGAGCATGTGGGCCAAGTGTGGGTGGGAGGGGTCTGTGCTGCATGCTGTCACAACACCCGGTGCTCAGGAGCCCCACACAGGCAAGACAGCCCAACCGCCAAAGTGGCAGCGAGCCCCCAGCTCCATCTGCACCTTCAAGGTGCTCGTTGATCCCCAACTCTATCTGCGTGGGACTCTAACTCCATGAGTTACAAGGGTTCCTTAGCCTTGAGGCGCCCTCTCTGGGGTGGTGGAGGAGACCCACCCCAGGCAGATGGAGGTGTTCTCGAAAGTGGTACCTTCTGTAAGTCAGCAATCGCTTGCTTCAGTTTCTTTGCGTGGTCATAGCGCTCCTTCTTGACAGCTTCTCTTTTTCTTTCATCCAGCCTGCGGATGATCTGTGCAACTTCGGGATCTTGGTACATGTCGAACGCCAAGTCATCAAGTGGAGAGATATAGTCAGATCTCCTAAGGAGAGAAGATGACCCCTTCAGGCCAGGAGAGCCAAGAGTTCATGCTGAACACACAGGCAAGAAAGACTCCAGTGCTGTTTGCAGGGTTTCCCTCGTGACTCAGAGGGGCTGGTCATGCTGCAGCCATGACTTTCTGGGGCTCCTGCTCCTGGAGCTTCACTGAGCTACATGTCAGGCCAAGCCTCAGACATTCTCAGCATCCACAACCTGCGTGTGTTTATCACTGTTATTCTTACATCTTACAGCACGGTGGTAAATAAACCTTCTTCTGGGACACAAGTACAGCAGCAGCACGTGCCTGACCACACCGCACAGACTCAGGGACCACTTCCCTCTGCTACATCAGCTGCATCTAGTGAGCTACATACAAGCTGTGAGTCACTTGGGTATTTTACATGTGGGTAAAGTTTATATAAATATTAATTTCCACAAAGAATTTATAGTTGGAGAGCTTGAATAGTAATAAGCTCAAATGGGACTTTTGAGCATAAATGGGCATATGCCATATTTAAAAATCCCCTGGTTCAGATCCAAGATGGTACTGTTCATAGAGTGTGGTATCTGAGTCACTGTGGAGTGAAGGTGAGATCCCGCAGCTGACAGTGAAACAGACAGTGTATGAATTTCTATGGCAAACACTGACACTGGTCACCATGAGAAATAGTGCAAGCAGGCCCCAGATCCTGAGATCGGTCACCCATCTGGAGAGGAGCACTGCCCCAAGTGGATTCAGCACACAAGCGGATCCAGCCCACGGCTCCAGCCACAGGTCAGCGGTCCTTCCTATCTCCCTGACATCCAACCTCTACACAGACCTGTCTACTTACCTGGGAAGAACAGCTGGACCACAAGAGCAAAGGTAATTAAGATTTTCTTTCCGGAGTTCCAACATGGCGGCACAGCATGTGCACTTTAGCTGAGTGGCAGGAGCCAAACCCAGCTGCAGCAAAGCAATCAGGAGCCGAGCCTGACTGCAAACGCAGCTGGCAACAGTACTTCCCCAACAAACACTGAGGCTGGTCACTCACCCAAGTACCCAAGCTTTTGAGGCAGTCAGCAACAGGCCCGCCAATGCTGGCACGCCATCTTGGGTGAAGCTCCCTGCCAGTACAACAAGCCTAGATGCTGAACCCAGAACGACTGTATTGGTAAGGGGAGAACCCAGGCCCAAGTAGCGCAGGGGTCCAACCTCTGGTCCACAGCTAGATCTGCCTTCCTGAGGAGACCCGCCAGCTCTCAGGACCTCACAGAATAGCCCCTTCCCCACTCCAGTCCCCTGCATATAGGTCCAATTGGGTCACAACAAACAGAGGAGAGCTGCAGCCACTCTCTGAGATTCAGTCTCTATTACAGGGACCTACCCACCATCTGGAGGTGGACACTGGGATCACAGGATCAACCAGTTGTGACAGAAGTCAGGTCTCCTTAGTGAAATTGGTAGGCAATTCAGATTAACATATGACAGTACATAGAGAGGAGTTTGGCGTCCCTTTACTTGTTGATCTGGACGGAGCCAGTTGTGGCCGAATGATATGCCCTGTTGAAGAAGGGCATATTGTTAAGAAACCTTGCAAGCCACACAGATGATGTCATTTGCCATGAGAAGCAATGGGGCCGCTGAGCATCATGGGAGGTCTCGTAGACCTTCAAGACCACCAAGGATCACGAGAGAATGCCATAGAGACTCCATATAAGCCAAAGATCCATGTGGTTTCACTCTCTTCTTCCTCCTGCCCTCCTCAACCAAAACAAAACAAAAGCAATATGGTGTCTCCAGAACCTATCTATAATGCTACAGAAAGCCCTGGAAATCCTAACACAATTGAAACACAAGAAAATGACCTTACTTGTACGCTTATGAAAATAATAGAAATCTTAAGAGAGGAAAACAAATCCCCCAGAGAACAACAAAATATAGTAAAACAGATGATAGAACTGAATAAAGCCCTTAGAGAAATGCGAGATATAGTTAAACAAGAGAGGGGATGGAATAAAGACCTGAAAAGGGAAGTTGAAGCAATAAAGAAAGCACAAGCTGAGACATCCATGGAACTGGAAAACCTTGGAAAAAGAAAAGGAACTACAGACACAAGCACCACCAATAGAATACATGAAGTGGAAGAAAGAATTTCAGGCACAGAGGATAAAATTGAAGAAATTGATACATCTGTCAAATAAAATGTAAAATCCAACAATGTCCTGACACAAAATCTTCAGGAAATCAAGGACACTATGAAAAGATGAAACCTCAGAATAATAGGAAAAGAAGAAAGATTTCTAGTTCCAAGGACCAGAAAATATCAACAAAATTATAGGAGAAAATTCCCCAAACCTAAAGAAAGAGATGCCTATAACCGTACAAGAAGCCTACAGAACTCCAAATAGAGTAGACCAGAAAAGAAAATCCTCACACCACATAATAATTTTAACACTAAATGTACAGAACAAAGAAAGAATATTAAAAGCTGCAAGGGAATTGCCAAGTAACACATAATGGCAGACCTGTCAGAATCACACAGAGATGCTAAAAGTCAGAAGGACCTGGACAGATGTCATAGATGGAGAAAACAAGATATTCCATGACAAAACTAAATTCAAACCATATTGATGCACAAATCCAGCCCTATAGATGTTAGAAGGAAAACTGCCACCCAAAGAGGTTAATTATACCCCAGAAAACCCAGGAAGCAAATAACCCCAAGGCAGCAAAACCAAAAGAAGAGAAGCTCACTCACACACTGCTACCACCAACATCAAGATGGTAGGAAGTAACAATCACTGGTCATTAATATCTCTTAACATCAATGGACTCAATTCCTCAATAAAAAGACACAGGCTAGCAGAATGGATGCGAAAACAGAATCCCACATTCTGCTGCTTACAAGAAACACACTTCAGAAAAAAAAGATAGGCATTATCTCAAAGTAACGGGCTGGAAAATGATATACTAAGAAAATGGACCCAAGAAGCAAGCTGGAGTAGCCATTCTAGTATACAATAAAATAGTCTTTCAACCAATGTTAATCAAAAGAGATGGGAAAGGACACTTCATACTCGTCAAAGGAAAAATCCACCAAGATGACATCTCAATACTGAACACCTATGCTCCAAATGTAAGGGCACCCACATTTGTAAAAAACATTACTAAAGCTCAAGTCTCACATCGAACCCCATCATTAATAGTGGGAGAATTCAACACACTGCTGTCACCACTGGACAGATCAACTCCAAACAGAGAAATTAAGAAACTAACAGATGCCATGAATCACTACCATTGCTGGTGGGAGTGCAAACTTATACAACCACTATGGAAATCAGTCTGGCGATATCTTAGAAAATTTGGACTAACTCTACCTCAAGACCCAGCCATACCACTCTTGGCATATATCAAAACAACTCCTCACCAAACCACAAGGACATCTCCTCAACTGTGTTCATAGCAGCTTTATTTGTAATGGCTAGATACTGGAAACAACCCAGAAATCCTCAACTAAAGAATGGATAAAAACCAAAACAAACAAACAAAAAACCCAAAAAACTATGGTACATTTACACAATGGAATACTACTCAGCTATCAGAAACAAGGAAATCATGCAGTTTGCTGCCAAATGGATGGAACTAGAAAAACTCATCCTGAGTGAGCTAACTGAGACCCAGAAAGATGCACATGGCATCTATTCACTTATAATTGGATTTTAGCCATATAGTACAAGATAACTATCCTACAACCAGCAGACTGAAAGGAACAGGAACATGGACTTTGTTACCTGTTAGTGGGACACTTTGCCCTAGTGGAGCTACCATGTAGGCCCCAGAGCAAGAGGAAGCTCTTAGCCCTCATATGACTGATGAACTGATGGGGGGCTGAGATGTGGGGGGCACCTCACACCGGAGGAGTAGGATAGGTGGGAGAGGGGGTAGAAGGTAGGGAGGGGGACAAGAAGGGTGGAGGGAGGGGCCTGTGATGGAGATGTAACTTGAATAAATAAATGTAATAAAAAAGAAATTAAATGCCAACAAATCAAATAATTCAATCAAAAAATGGGGTATAGAGCTAAACCAAGAATTCACAAAAGAGGAATCTCTAAAGGCTGAGAGGCACTTGAAGAAATGTTCAACATCTTTGGTCATCAGGGAAATGCAGCTCAAAATGACTCTGCCATATCACACTTGTCAGAATGGCTAAGATCAAAAACCCAAAAGCACATGCTGGTGAGGATGTGGAAAAAGAGGAACACTCCTCCATTGCTGGTGAGTGTGCAAACTTGTACAACCACTTTGGAAATCAATGTGGTGATATCTTAGAAGATTGGGACTAGTTCTACCTCAAGACCCAGCTATACCACTGCTGGGCATACATTCCACCAAAGATTCTCCACCAAACCACAAGGACATTGCCTCAACAATGTTCATAGCAGCTTTATTTGTAATAGCCAGAAACTGGAAACAACCCAGATGTCCTTCAGCTGAAGAATGGATAAAAATACTGTGCTACATTTACACAATGGAATACTACACAGCTATCAGAAACAAGGAAATCATGCAATTCGCAACCAAATGGATGGAAGTAGAAAAGCTCATCCTAAGTGAGCTGACTCAGACCCAGAAAGATACACATGGTATGTACTCTCTTATAAGTGGATATTAACCATAAAGCACAGGACAACCATCCTACAACCCACAGACCCAAACAGATAAGAACCTAGCGTAACTATCCTACAAAACACTCCACCCAGAAGTGAGTCATGGTCCCTGTTGCATGTTAGTGAAACACCTTACCCTAAATGGGGTGCCATATCAAGCCACAGTACAAGAGGAAGCTCTTGGCCCTCACATGACTGATGAACTGAGGGAGTTTGATATGTGGGGACTCACCTCATCTGAGGAGAAGGAGAGGACTGAGAAGAGGAAGAGAGAGTGAGAAAGTGAGTGAGTGAGGGAGGAACTAGGAGGGGAAGACAGGGAGGGAGGAGGGAGCAGACTGTGATTGAGAGGTAACTTGAAAAAACAAGTTATTTAAAAAAATGGGTAACTAAGCATAAAGATATAATAAAAATAAAAAATAAAATCTTTAATTGATAATTTCCAAAAGGCATATCTGCCTTACTGGCATGAAAGGAAAAATGGTCTTCATTTCAGGTCAGAATGTTAGACTGCACGTTGCCACATAGCTCACACCCTCTTGGCTATCAGCTTATAAGTTTTCTTATATATAAGGACATTTTCATTGTTTTTTTTAATTAAAAATGCAGTTAAGAGATTTAAAATGTTGTAAGTAAATTAAGGGTTTAACCACAGCTTAAACTGTTTTTTAAAAATCTATAAGAGCTGAGGTAATTGGGAGCTAAGATAAAATATTTGAGTAGGGCAATGATAGTCCATGTCTTTACTCCCAGCAAACAGGAGGATCACTGTAGAGCTAGTTGTCTTCTAAATTCTAGAGTTACAATGAACAGGGTGGTGATGGTTCACACCTTTATTCTCAACACTTCAGAGGCATATACCTTTATTCCTAACACACTGGACACAGAAACATGTAGAGCTCTGAGTTCAAGGACAACCTGACAGAGAACAAGCTCTAAACAGAACAACTTAGATCCAGGTTGGTGGTGCACACCTTTAATCCCAACAATTGGGAGGCACAGGCAGGCACATAGGATTTACAATGAGTTAAGTTTAAAAGCCACTTGCAAAAGGAAGCTGAAATTCAAAGTGAATTGTCCTTTGTGATCTCAAAATAAATACACTTAAAGGTATATTTAGTTCCAAAATTTCAAAAGAATTTTTGAAAATCTCAATTGAAAGACAATAGTATTTATATTACCAAAAAACCCAATTTGCTTTAGGAAAGATATTACCTGCCACAAAAGTAACATCCCAGAGTTAGTATTAGGGTGGGGTTCTGTTCTTATGTTTCCAGGACATTGAAAGAATTCATCTTACAAACATCACGTTAGAAACAGTGGGAAGGCATGATGTAATTCTCTGACCTTTAGATGCAAAGCCTAATACACATACTCTCCTTTGTGACTCCTGTGTTACCTGTTATCCTAACACATAAACTATTTGGTATGGTACCTGAGAGGCTGGAAGACTATTGGTGAATTTCAATACCTTCTATTTTGTTTTTATTTTCAAAACTTACTGCCTTTTAAAGCTCTGTACACTTTTATACTACTCACAGCTAAGTTTGCTCTTACCTTTCCAAACAATCAAGTATAAATCACATAAAATGTTAATATATATAGATTTAAAACTCAAACATAAAAACATATAGCCATTCTGTGTAGGGCATATATCTAGTCTTAGGAAATTCCCTGCAGCTTTCCTTTGTTTCCATGTTATCAACTGGAATCTGTACTCATATGTCATGTAAATAATATAAAACTTTATATTTTTCAAAGTTTTTTTTTTTTTAAACTTTGGAGAATCTTCTATTGTTAACATGATAAAAGAATTAAAAAAAAACAGGAAAAAAAAAGAGAAAAAACAAAACAGGAAAAAAAAAAAAAGAATTCATCTAAGGAGTCCATGGACAACTGAAACTCCTGAAAAGGGACCAAACACCAAAGAAGACAAGACAAGTAGCCCAGATGATCCAGCTTCACAGACTACCTCAATAGCTGTTTCCTCAAAAATCTACATCCAGAAAAACATCAAAACAGCTAGCTCGGATGGGCCAGCCTCACAGACTGTTCCAGCCAGGACTTCAGTAAACCCCTGAACTTTCCCACCCAAGTTCAGCTTCTGACTACAAACTTCTCAGGACATTTAAATAGCTGAGCACAAAAAGACTGACAACATGTAACTATTAACTTGCTTAACCATTTTTTCATCCTTATTTGGGTCCCCAAACAGGTTTCTTATGTGCCATATCAGCAGGAAGCAATTTTAAGAGAGCTACGCTCCATTCCCAGAAGGTGGGGTGGGTGATTTTATTTTGGTCATTTGATGGGTCATAGATGTTTGTTGTTATTTAGGGGGATTGGCTACATGTTGTTAAATGGTCTTGTTAAACAAGGTTTAGGAGGTAAGACCCAGGGATTTCTCTTTTTCTTTTCTCTATCCTTCTTTTTCTCCTATGTAGAGGGGGAAAGACTTGAAAAGGGAAAAAAAAGGGTATATAGACATGATATAGGAATGATAAAGAAAAAGGGATAGATTATTGAATATGCTCTTATATTTTTGTACATAGATACGAAACTAAGGTTATATTTGGCTACACTGGTATAGATCTTTGTATATTGATACAAAATTAAGGTTAACTCTTTTTAAGGTATTGTACCTATGTAATGCTTAAAAATGCGATGTGAAGTTTTGGCCTTTTGATAGCAAATGTCACAAACTGTTTAGGATAATTAAGAAATGCAAACTTACAGTCATTTAAACTTGTCATTTTATTAGATACTAGCATAGTGTATCACAGATGTTTTCTAAGTTAATCAGAAATCAAGTTGCTAAGAGACAAGCAACATTTGTTTATCCAAATATATATATAGACAGATAGGTGGTCTTCAAAAAGTTCAAAAGATATATAGAATATGGCATTTAAAGATGTTTTCTTAACTTAAGATTTTTTGATATTGAGACATGTCAGCTCCTGACAGCACCCCCTATTCTACTCCAAGTAGATGACGAGCATTGAAGAATCTCCATTTGAAGATGGCTCCAATAGTGGCAAGCTTGTTTCAACTGTAGACAGAATGCAGTCTGAAATGGACAAAACTTGGAAGCAGGTAAGTTGACAGCCTAGCTCTGCCAAGACAGGGTAGGCTAGTCCTTCATAATTCCTGCTTTACAATTAATGTCTGTCAGAGATACCAGGCCAAGAGGCTGAAGATAGATGCTCCAATGTTATAGAGAGAAATTGGGGACTGTCCAGGTAGCCAGTTGTCTGTCATTTCTTAGTTTTGGAAGCTGATTGATCTGCACTTCCTGTTTATTCAGATATATTTATCCTTCTCAGGTCTCTGATGTGGTTGAAGACTAGATAGTTATAGTCTCACAGTTAAGTTTTAAGCTGTTTAGGAATTAAAGGATGTTCTAGGTCTAAGAAGATGTTTTCTAAGTTGGTAATACAAGTTAGGATGGAAAGTGAGTTAGGTATAGAACTTTAAACTCATCGAGATAGAGAATAGAATATTAATATCAGTTGCCAAATACATATGGACTGAACATTGGGAATGTATGTTATACCTTATAATTTTCATAATTGTTGCCTAATTATTCTTATTGTATTTATTTATTGTTATAAGAAAAAGAGCCTTCAATTGGACTAAAAGGGGGAGATGTTGGAGGGAAAAAAGATACACCTTAAATTAAAAAAAAACCAAAACCCCAGGTCGCTTTCTTCCACTTCCCTACCCTTTAATTAGGCCCTTTTCCTGACAGCCCAGCGGCTGTGATGGACAGATCAGCGGCTCTGAACATCTCTTCCTTCTAGTAACGTAAGGGTTGACATAACACATGTTAACTCTCAGCACTATGCTTGCAAGTTTCCACCACTTGGCATGATGTTCCAAAAATTAATACAAATATTTTATTTTTAAAACCTCACCAAAAAAAAAAAAAAAAGAGTTCCAGGCTAGAGAGATGGCTCAGTGGTTAAGAGCACTGACTGCTCTTCCAGATCACCCGGGTTCAATTCCCAGCACCCACATGGCAGCTCACGGATGTCTGTAACTGCAAGATCTGACACCATCACACAAACAATGCATGCAGGCAAAACATCAATGCACATAAAACAAAACAAAAAATAATTAAAAAAAAGGTTCCATCAATGATGCCAGAGTCAGAATCTCCAGGGCAGGAACACAGCACCTCTTATGCAGTGCCCCTGGGGCCAAGATAGGTTCTCACACAGTGAACTTCAGCACTCACACTCACAAAGGCTTCTCACAACCCTCTGTCTCTCTGCGTTCATAGAATCCTGGGGGTCAGGCTGGCTTGGAAAGGCACAACCTGTCTGCCACTGAAGATGGAAGCTCTGCTGTGTGTTGTGAGTTAGTTGCTTTGTAGGATCAGGCTTCAGGGAGGGCGGAAACCAAGGTATGACCACCAGGAAGGAACTGACCAGTGCTGATATAGGTGAGGGTTACATGGTTAAAATAGAGAGTCAGGGCTATATGGCTCTCTGAAGCAGGGCCTGAGAGCTCAGGCATAGTGGATAACTGCATCACTGTTCTCAGGGACCTGTGCTAGCAACTCTGAAGAATCGAAGCATCTCTGAATGGCAGCAGTGTAGGTGTGCAAGATACACAGTCACCTTAATCTCTGTATGGACACAAGTCAACCAGTGCTTTATCTGACCCCAGCTGACCTAAGCCTCGCCTAGACTTAGAATGAGCAATCCCTTGGAATGACTGAGGAGTTATGAAGTACCTTGTGGAGGAATGCAGGAGGGGTCTTACCCAGCAAAAGTTCCTTCTAGGGCTGGGTCCTCAGGATTGTGGGGACTGTGGCCCAGGTAATGGTCAATCAGCTTCTCCCTAGAAGTCTTTGGGAACAAATATCTTCTTAGACTCAGCAAACAACAGACAAAGATGTCTTAATTTTACAACTGTTTAACAGAGAGGTGCCAACAAGACTCGGTGTCCTTAGTCTTCTGGATGAGCAACTACAATTCTTGAGGAAAATGGCTGCTAAATTATCTGTCATTCACTCACTGGTTGTACAAGGCCTTCTGAATTGAGACATTTTGTGATGAGAGTAAGTGATTCCCTCTCATAGAAATTCTTTTTACTTTTTTAGGAATGAAACTTCTATACTTACAATACTGCTTTCATCACCAAAATCTGCAGGGTCTCCGATGATATTTATCGCAACCAGTGCCACCTAAAAAACAGTCAAATCAGCAGAAATAAAGTATGAAGTATTTGAGATTCCTTAAGCCCTTCAGTGAACTTCTCCTGTGGTGTGATCAGGTAGGATGGTGTATCGCCGAGTACACTGACAGTAAATGCTAACGTGGAAAGCTGACAAGTGCTCACTAGATCAATAGAGCTACTGTTCAAATGCTCAGCCAATGGTTTGTAGATTTCTAAAACAATAATCGCTAACCTAGAGTTTTAAATGAGTCTCCCAATCAGCCAGCACTCAAGGATGACAGTAGACGTTCATATCCACATTTCTCCAGAAAAAGGAAACGAAACACTAAATGAACACAGCTCAGTTAACCCAGGTACTCATTTTCACCTCTCACCCTTGAGGAAAACGTTGCTCCTCTTTTCCACTCATCTCTGTGGCCCAAGATCCTGACCAGTCCCTACTGGTGGACACATGCAGATGAGGTGGAAGGAGACAAAAAACATTAAATATGATCCCTCCAGTTTCCCATGAGGTCATGCTAACATGGACCTCGTGATGTAGTAGCATCTCACAACTCATTTGCCGGTTACAACAAAGGGAGCTGTTGGCTTGCTTCTACTCTGCTCAGAGAGGCAGCAAATGGTGTAAATGTGTGTGCACACAGATTGTTTTGGACACACTTGATTTCCTTTTTCAGGGCAGGAATGGGTCCTGGGGATTGAACTCCGGTTTTGAGGGTGCCAGGTAAGCACTCTACCACTGAGCCACATCCTAGCCCTGATTTGCAATTCATTCATTAAAGAAAAAAAAAAGCAGCCGTGCAGTGTAAACAGCTGGAGTGGAGTGTGCTGCTGGACCGACCACTGGCAAGCCACTTTTCATGGTCACTGGCCTCAGACAGTTCAAGTTCAGGGAGTTCAGCTGAAGCATACTGCCAAGACAGCGGACTGCTAGTCACGTATGGTTTCAGCAAATATCAACAGGAAGAGGGAAGCTACTAAACAAAGTGACGTGAAAACTTCTAGGTACCTTTTCACACTCTTTTTTATCTGGGTCTGGTACAGTCACAGTGGCTCCTGTGTACCCTGTAACCACCTGCCCAGAGTTGACATATGTGAGAGCCTGGCTCCAGAGAGCAACAGCCACTCCAGCAAGTACCCGTAAGAGCATCCTGACTGTGCATGAGGACACCTGAGCAGCCCTCTCACAGAGCTGTGGGGTGAGGGGGCGTAGAGGGTGGGGCATGTGCTGTGGTGTCAGGGCAGAGCCTCAGGCACACACACAAGTCTTACCTGATTATATACGTTATACTTGTTGGTGTGGTTTTGGTGAAAAATCAGCTTGAGGAACTGCCCCACGGCATCCACATATACGGACTTGAGCTCCCGGGCTTTACAGCCCGTCTTTTCATTATCACAGAGAGAGACGTAGCTGAAAGGAAAGCCATGACTGAAATGCTGTTGACAAAGCTATCCCCACTACCACCAAACCCCACAGGGCCTGAAGTGAAAACCTAGGGACCTTCCAGGGTCAGGCTCCGACTAGCCCTCTTGAGAAAGCTTTCCACTGAGGAGCAGCCCTGGCTGAACCCCACAGATGCGGAAATGCTGCCTGTTAAGCATATGAAATCCTGGGCATGTGTTGGGAAGATCACAATGGGTCAAGAGGCCCAATCCACGAAGTGGTCAGGCTCAGTGCCACCACTGTACCCTCTGAGTTTCACTCTTACCCCAGTCTTCGGAAGCGCTCTGCTTGGTACGGCACCAGGTACTCAGGTAAGCTCTCACTGATGTAGAACTCAACCTTACTGGAGATCATGTACTGGTGAGCGAGTAACTGTAGTTTTCTTATTCGACACCTCTCCACCATCTGCAGAACAATCTCTTGTGGAAACTGGCAGAATCTGAAAGCAAACAGTTTTGGGTTTTGGAGCAATGCCTGCAGTCTTCCTGTCTACCTGCTTTCAGGCAGGGGAGTGTGAGGCACAGCATGCTGGATGGGAGGCAGCCTGTACCTGACAGGAACATTGGGTGGCTTCCTCCCTTCTAAAGCCTGGCCCTAGGATGACTGGCTCTGCTGGCCACCTGCAGACTTAACCTCAGGCTCCAGTAGAATTTCAAGCTGATAAGACAAACCAACCATTCTTAGGGGGCTGTATGAGCAGGCCAGGGGGAGTTAAAGGCCTCCCACAGGGACCTGAGGGCGTAACAGAAGCACCTGCTTGCAGGTCACCAGGAGGTGACTTCTAGCTGTGCTCGGGGCTCCAGGCCAGGCTGAGCTGAAGCTTCTAAATTGGCTCAGGACCTATGCAGTGCATGAGCGCCAAATGAGACTTGGCTAGGGCCCTACTTCCATCAGCAAGGAACCCACACAGCAACTCACAGTCATGACTCAGAAATATAGTGTGTTGGAAGGACAGCACTGACACACATAATCTGGCAGGCACTATGGGCATGTGGGACAAAGGGAGCTCTGAAGGATGGGGCAGCCAGGAAAGAAGTATCAACATCACCATGCCTGGTCACTCTCGTGTGTGCGCGCGCACCACTTCCCCCAATCTGTGTGGAGCAGAGTTAGCCTAGGTGCTACTAACACATCAGCTACCTCCAGGACTCACCTCCCAGCTCTGTGACATCAACAACTCAGGGCAAGTGTTCTCCACTGAACTACATCCCAAGCCTCCCCTCCTTATACCATACATTGACAGCGGCAGATTTGAAAAAGTGGCTCAGTGGGTGAATGTGCCAGTTGCCGACCTGAGTTTGATCCCTGGGACCCACAGGGTGAAAAGAAAGAACTGGGTCCCACAGGTGACCTCTGATCTCCACACACATGCAGTGAGGCACACATGGACATACACACAATATGTAAAAAGTCTTCTGGAAACTGAGACTGGTGTTCAGGTTCAAATTGTCATGCCCTACAGGAGTCTCTTGCTCCGGATCCCAAGACTCTGAGCAGGAACCTCCCCCATCCCTTATGTACCACCCCTTGTACCCATCCCCACCAGGACAAGCATGCTTTGTGTGGTCCATGATGGCAGGACACCTTGTCCAAATTTTGGTGACACTTCGTTTGAGGATACTTTTTCTTGTCTCCTGGCCAGGGATACATCCCCTTTCCTTTGGTATCCTCTGAAAGCATGCTACTAAAATGAATATAGTTATGATCCTGAAGAAATACCATGCCAATGACAAAAGTCCATCTTAGTGTGATTTGCATAATTACCGATACAAAGGAAGCCCTTCATGTCTACTTAAGAACCTCTATGGTGTTTGCAGGGCAGACATAGCTAATGTGGATGATCTCTGCAGAGGGAAATCAGAAGGGCAGAGTGGAAGCTTCGCCCTTTGCAGCTTGAGGGAAGCAGAAGACCACTGAAACGGGGAGCTGGGGAGGAAAGTGGGTGTGGCTGAGGACATGGGCCTTGCCTTGCCAGTGGTATCTGGATTGGTGGGTATAGGGATAGCATGCCTGGGGGTAGGGGGTGTGCCAGGAAGCTCAGCACCAAAAGCCCCAGAAAGTGCTGTTCTAACCCATCTGCTTTAGTTCTTCAGTCAGGCACAGAGGGGAGGGGCCCCTGCTTGCTGGGTTCCCTTAGAAACTCCAAGAGGAAAAATGTACTTTAATTTTAATGATATAATTTAGTTTTCATTGAAATATACTGTAAAGCTGACTAGAAATGCATTTCATGTTTTCAGATCATGAGGTATAAACCCTACCATGTATTCAGACCCAGAGATGTGCTTTCAGCCCTGCCCTTTAGTCAGGCTTACTTTGGTGACCTCCACCCACTAACGGTCGGTGCGTGGATCATTAGTTCCCGGGCACTGAAGCCGTCCTCATGTCCAGAAGAGCTGACCACTACAAATCCAATCTTGTGGGGCATTCTGCACGAATGGGCTGTTCAAAAGAGCAGGGATGAGTCTGTGAAGGAATTCAACTAGGTTAGACGTAGTGTTAGCTCATGTCATGCAAGGAAAGCCACAAAGTACTCAGAACTGCTCAACACTCTGAAAAGGCTAGTTTGTCTACAGAACATTTTTAAATGGATGTTCTAATTCTAGTTAGGATACCATTTAAGCTACTTTGATTTCCCCCAAAGTCTGTCTGATCTGTGCTGTGGGTTGAATTATGTCCTTACTGATGATTAGACCCTGTCTTTGCTGCATGTGAGTGTGACCTCACTGGGGTCTCTGCAGATGTGCTAAATTAATGGCACTCTACTGGGGGAAATCCAATGTGGCTGGTGTACTTTTAAGAAGAGGAAAGGGATACAGGGGTAGGTACCACAGGGTATATAGTGCTTGTCCAGCACATAGAGGACCAGGTGTGGGCTTCATCTCCAGAACCACACACACTCATGTATGCACACACATATGCACTCATACACACACGTGCACACACAAACACATACAGATGCACGAACACACACACATTCTCTCTCTCTCTCTCTCTCTCTCTCACACACACACACACACACACACACACACACACACACACACACACACCAACTCTCTCCCCCAGTAAACACACAGAAGAAGAGAGGCACAGACACACATGGGATGGATGCCACATACTGACAGAGACTGGAACCATCAGAAATGAGAAAAGGCAGAAGGACCCAGTCCTCAGATTTCTGGGTAAGAAATCAGCATTTGAATACACAATGCATAAAACATCACCCAATATCTCCCCTTTTAGTCCAATAAAAGGCTTTTTCTCTTACATTAATGAGCTATATAAGAACAATTATGAACTGGACAGTGGAAGTGCATGCCTTTAATCCCAGCATTTGGGAGGCAGAGGCAGGTGTATTTTTTTTTTTTTTTGGTTTTTCGAGACAGGGTTTCTCTGAATATCTCTGGCTGTCCTGGACTTGCTTTGTAGACCAGGCTGGCCTCGAACTCACAAAGATCCGCCTGCCTCTGCCTCCCAAGTGCTGGGATTAAAGGCGTGCGCCACCACCACCCGGCAGGCAGGTGTATTTTTATAAGTAAGAGTCCAGCCTGGTCTACAGAGTGAGTTCCAGGACATCCAAGGCTACACAGAGAAACCTTGTCTAAAAAAATAAGGAAAAAAGGAAAAAATTATGAAAATTATCAGGCAAGAATTACATTCTTCCAACACATATATCCACATAAGCCAGTTCCCTGTGGGATAGTTTGGATATTACTCCCTTCAAAGTATTTCAATGGCGTGTCTTATTCCAAAAAACTTCCAGTGGACTTCTTTGTCTTGTATTAGGAGGAGTTTTTTCTTCTGATGATTTACTTCACCACCAGTTTGCTTACTTAGTAGGTATTTGATTACCTTGCCCCTGCTCCACTTTAATGCCAGCCCTTTAGCGCTGAAATAAATTTCTGTTGTCTAAGCCATCCAGTTTGCAATACCCTCATGGTAAAGCCAAAGCTTTTGGTAGGGCACAAAGTGTCTTTCTGCATTACCAAAGAAACAGCAACTAGTAATGAGTTTGGGGAGGGGGAGGAGCAGCCTAAGTGTTAGTGTAGCACTAACTGTCTTGTGCCACCCACACCCCTAGGCACATTTTGGCATTATCATTTTTATGAAGTACCTTCTGTCTCAATGTTGTGCAAAAATTGTTCTCCATCACTTTCTGATTAGCTAACAAAGAGCTGACCAGCCAATAGCTGAGTAGGTGAGTTAAGGAGGGGCTTCTGATCCCAGTGAGGGGGTCTCAGTGAAGAAGAGAGAGAGAGAGAGAGAGAGAGAGAGAGAGAGAGAGAGAGAGAGAGAGAGACAGACCATCAGGAAATGAAGGAAGAAGGAACACCCAGGATGAGACTAACACGGCAGGCAACAGGCCACATGGCTGGGAAGAAGGCCAGGCCAGCATAGCTGGGTTAGAATAGCTCAGTATCTGCCCAGCTACGGAGCCTGAAGCTTTTAATAAATATAGAGGTATCTGTGTCATTATTTCAGAGCTAGAGCAGGCATAGAAAAAACCTTGCATTTTACAAATAGGCTTGACATATAATGTAGATCTTTCTCTTAGTTTCACCAGACTTGAAACAGAACAAGTCAAGAATCAATGCCTGTCTGGTGTTGTTTTGGAACACATGCACTAAATTATTAAAGCTAGAATGGCAAGTCACTGTTAAGGAAGCTATACTGAGTTCTTCATGGCTGTCACAGCAGAGTGGAGGAAACTGACCTAGAAAATAGTCAGGAGCGGTACGTTAGCATAGCTGGGTGACCTAACATACTTCTCCTTTGACTCTCAAGACCACGCTCCTAGATCGCTCAGGTCCTGAGTCCAGAACTAACTCTCCCCTCAATCACAATACTTCCCTTTAGCACCCACAGCAGCACAACAGAAAGTCTTACTGGATACAACCCTTCTTCCCTATCCCTATCAGATAGGCACAGCTGCCTATTCCACCTATGTTCCTGCCAGACAAACATTCTTTAAATCCGACTTCGGTTACCTCTATTCAGATCTTAATTCCAAAATCCTAGGTGGCCTCCATCTAGGAATTAAAGTGCTAATTCTGTCCTGACACCTTGTTTCCCCATTCTCATTTCTTGTCTTGATTTTTTTTTTTTGTTTTTTGTTTTAGATAGTCTCATATTTAGCCCTGACTGGCCTAGAACTTGATATGTATGTAGTCTTGACGGGCTTCAAACTCAGAGGTTCTCCTGCCTCAGCATCTTGAGTACTAGGATTAAAGGCATGTGCCACTATGCCTGGCTATGACTTGAATTCTAGAGAACAGCCAAATTTAATCAACATTTAGAGGTATACCCTTGGCTGATGTCTCCAATTCTTTGTCCATCTTCAAGAGCCTGGCTTATGCCAGGTGTGGTAGCACACACTTTTAATCCCAATATTTGGAAGGAGGATCTCTGTGAGTTTGAGGTCAGCATGGTCTATCTATGTAGTAGTCCTAGGGCTACATAGTAAGACTGTCTCAAAAAAAAAAAAAAAAAAAAAGGAGCAGGCCTGTCACCCTCGACAATAGCTGTGTTCTGATGGGTCCCAGTCTGCAGTCTTCACCCTCTGTAGTGCAAGGAGACTTACAAACAGAATGTTAAAGGCAGATACTAGTGTATCCCCAATAAAGCTGCAAAACAATAACTGGCACTGAAGACCCTGGCAAGAGAGCTGTGGGGGCAATGTAGTCAAAACACCAGGGCCTCCATATAGACATCTGCAAAAGCATTCATTTCTCAGAACATGCACTGCAGGAGACCTTCCACCTCCTACTCCTTCCCTTTGTACAAAACCCACCACAGATACTTCTGGATCTGTGCAATGCTGGGTTACTAGCTGGTCACCAGAGGTGGGTGGTGTCCCAGCAGCCCCTAGGGCAGCCCCAGCCAGCATTGGCAGGTGCCATTTATCCTAGGATTATTATTATAAACTGTAACTAAGCCCAAAGTCTTATATTTTTGATTATGAGCCTACCGTTTAAAGTCATCTTTCCATCCCTAAGACCAAACTCAATGTAGCAACTTCCAAATATTTTGTTACAAAGAAACGAAAAGTGTTTCCAGTTTTCTTTTCAAGAAAACGTAAATGTTATAATATTAAATAACTATTTAGTATTAATTAATCTTAAGGACTCCAAGTGCTTTAGAGAATCTTAAAGCTTAAAAAACATGCCAAGCCAAATCCAACTAACAAAACCCCTAAACAACACGGATCGAAGTGTAGCCTACCCGGGGCCAGAGCTAATCTTTAGACTCGTGGTAACTGGTCCTGTTCAGTAACGCATCCAAAAGAGGACAAGGCGGAGCTCGAACCTGATTCCCGACACTAAGGCCGAGGTGCGTTTCCGGGAGGCCTGGAGCAGGCACCGGCAGGCCGCGTCCCTCCAAGGCCAGGTGTCAGGGAGGCTCCGCCCAGACAGCCTGCGGAGGAACGGGGCTGCCCGGGGTCACAGAGCGCAGCGAAGAAGAGCAGGAGGGACGCTGTGATGCCGGCCTCCGCTACCTTCGGAGGAGCCTCGGTCCAACCGCCCCCAACCCGGGCCACTCAGGCGAGGGCAGCGGAGAAGCAGCCCGGGCTGTCTCTGCCCAGCGCCCGGGCCGCAGCTGCGCTCCCATGGCAACCAGGCCGGCCTGCGCTGTACGCCTGCGCGTCCGCCCGCCGGCGCCTGCGCGCAGCCAGGCCTCGCGGATTCCGGCTAGGGACTGGTCCAGTACCCGGACATTTCGGGTTGCACCTGCCTACGTAGAGAAAAGCGTTCCCGGCCGCGCCTACGCACCACAGTTCCGGGCAGAGCTCGTTGCGAGGGTCAGTCATCCTCATCAGGTGCAAGCTGAGTCCTCTGCCACAGCCCTGCAATGTGCGCGGTCCTCCGCCAACCCAAGAGCGTCAAGTTGCGAGCCCTACACAGTGCGTGCAAGTTCGGCGTAGCGGCCCGGAGCTGCGAGGAGCTGCTGCGCAAGGGCTGCGTCCGCTTCCAGGTGGGCCGGGGATTTGGGGAGGGGACCCTGGCTACCACCTGCACGGTTTCCATCCCCTTGGATGGGCTTGGACGGGCGCTGGGCTCCTGCAGTCAGGTGGTACCTTGAGTAGGCTGCCTAGAAGCCAGGACTGTCGTGGGTCAAGCTGATCTTTCCTGTCCTCCAGCTCCCGGTGCCCGGCTCCCGGCTTTGCCTGTACGAGGATGGCACGGAGGTGACCGATGACTACTTCCCGGGCCTTCCCAACGACACCGAGCTCCTGCTGCTCACCGCTGGCCAGACCTGGCAAGGCTGTGAGTAGGAACACTTGGAGATGGGAGGGACCCACTGGTTTAAGACCAGGTCCAGGGACTCAGGCAGGAGCCTAGTAGATCGTAGATCAGGTCAGGAGCGCCGAATGCCAGAAGCTTTTGCTGAAGAACTCTTGTTTTCAGGTTTTTTTTGTTTTTTGTTTTTTTTTTGCAACTGCCAAGAGCAAAGAGGGAGCGATTGAGGGAAGACGCAGTGGTGCTGTGCTGGGCAAGGCAGGGCAAGGCAGGGCGGGGCAGGGCTGTTCTCTGACAGGTGAGTGCTGAAATGCTATCAGGAATCATAGTTTTCATTCAGGTTATTCTAGGTAGGTGTGCAATGACAGCTCATTGTGGTTTTAATCCGAAAATTCCCAGCGGCTAATGGGATTTGGTATCAACTTCCTATGTTCCTCTTTGCCACCTGCAGGCACTCCTTGGTCAAAGGATTTTTCATGTCTTTTGTGTTTCTTAGTCGGATTTTTAAAGCCGTTTAAGTGTTTACCCCACTCCCAGAATACTCTGGTTATGAGTTCGATGTCAGAAAATGTGGTTTTCAAATGTCTCTTGTTGTGTAGCTTTTTATTCTCTTTGTTGGAACTGAGCTCCCACCAGCTTAGATAACTAGCCTTGCTCTGTTCATGCTCTGGAGTAGAACGAAAGGTTCAGATTTGTGAGGGAAAGGGGAAGGACGAGGTTACATGTACCTGAGACTGGCCTTAAATTCATTCTGTAGCTAAGGCTGGCCTAAAACTTCTGATTCTCCTGCCTCTACCTCCCAACTGCTGGCATTCCAGCATGTGCCCCCACACCCAGTTTCAAAGGTTCTGACTTTTTGTTTTGTTTTTGTTTTCCAAGACGGTGTCTCTCTGTGTAGCCGTGGTTGTCCTAGAACTCACTCTGTAGGCCAGGCTACCCTCCCGAGTGCTGGGGTTAAGGTACGCCGCCTGGTCAAAGGTTTTGACTTTGATGATATCCAGATTATCATTTTCTTCACTGTGCATTTATTTGCACTGTCCAGGAACTGGGTCCCCGAGGTTTTCTCCTGCATCTTCTGCCTCTGTTGGTATGATCACAGGGCTGCACTTCTTCCGCTTGTTAACACAGTGGATCTCACTGGGTTTTCATTATGAACCAGACTTGCAGCCTAGCTTGGCTGCAGTCTGTACTTTAAAGGTGTTGCTGAATTTTGTTTGTTCCCATTTGGCTAGGATCCTCAGTAGAAAGCACATGGCGTTTGGCTTGCTGGGAAACTCACTGTAGGCATTTGTGGAAAGCTCCCAGGGGAATTAGGAAGAGGGGTTGGAAGGCCTGAAAATGGGGTCCTAAGGACATGGCCGAGGGAGGTGACTTGGTGTGGAGGAGAGAAGGCCAGAAAAAAGCGTGCTGGGGTACTGCTTTTCTAGAACACTACAACCCCATCACCTGACAGGAGGTGGCCAGAGGACTGGAATTGGTAGTGTCACCCTAGTGGAGGTGTCAAGCCATGGGTTTGTGACACCAGAGTCTTGACTTATGGTAATCTCTGGGCTGAGAGTACAGGATCCTCTTCTTGGAGCCAGAACAGCATGAGTATGTTTCTGTTTGTCTCTTGGTGGCCGCAGATGTGAGTGACATCGCACGCTTCCTTAGTGTATTTAATGAGCCACATGCTGGGGTTATCCAGGCTGCCCGGCAACTGCTGTCAGGTGAGCAGGCCCCACTGAGGCAGAAGCTGTTGGCCGACCTTCTGCATCATGTGAGCCAGAACATCAGTGCTGAGACCAGGGATCAGGACCCATCCTGGTTTGAAGGTATGTGGAATGGGGTGACCATAGTGGCCAGGATGTCTGGAGAAGGACTTGTTGTAGCAGAGACTCAGGAGGGTCTCTGTCTTTCTCGGATCCCAATGCTTCTCAGCCAAGGGTGGACCGGCCTCAAGAGTGAGACAGAAAGTGTCTATGTGAAGCCATCCAGCTAGGACTCATGGGTGGAGGCGGTGTCCCGGCAGCCTGGAAATAGCCTTTTTTGTCAAGGACCAGCCTTTGACATCCACAAAACTACTGAGAGTATGTAGTTGGCGATAGGGGTCAATCACAACTCTCGGAGACTGACGTCTTTCTTTCATAAACTCGTCTGCAATAGGGGTCAGTCACAACTCTCGGAGACTGACGTCTTTCTGTCAGAAACCTTAAATTCAGGGGTTGCAAGAGACAGCCAATAATGCTGGTTAGTTTAGAAAAGAGAAAGGGAGAGAGAGAGAGAAGAAACCTATGTCTTTTGCTGGTGACTTCGAGAGTTAAAATGACCAACTTTTTTCCTTTGGTTGGGCTGCAAGCCCAGGAGATGCTAAAACAGCCTTTGTTTTGTAAATTACTGCAAGCGCTTGGCCTTTTAGCCAGCAGGCCACCCACTGAGTGTTCAGCAGGACTAAACTACATTTTGACCAATTTATCCCAAAAGTTGATGGTGGAGCTCCAAGGTTTCTACCTGATCCATGAATACATGAAAATAATAAGAAGGAATGAGAACAGAGGGACTCTCTTGCACACACTCACACCAGAAAGAAGAAATGGACGAAGCTAGGATGCAACGACAATTTTAATGTGGTGACCATTCTTTTTATACCCTGAGCAAGGGCTCTTTACATCAAGGAAAGAATTACTTTATAGTTAAAAGGCATTTATCACAAGGACAGATAAAACCATAGCAACAGGAGGGCACTAAACAATGACACATTAAAATTTGCTTTTCTATACATAAGTTTAAGATGACAGTATATTATGTCAAACCTGACAAGGTATAAGGAATTATCACAATATGGTTTGTGTATTTTGTCAAAAAGATTTGTACTAATATTTAGGCATTTCTTGGTAGCCTCATTATATCCTAAGTTCATGGGAAGTTTAAAACCCTTAAATGAATTTATGGTTTGCATCTGGAGTCTTATCACCTCTAAAGTGAAAGCTTATCTGAGGTCATAAATCTATCTCAGGCCTGTCTCCTAATGAGATACACAATGTTTGAGAAGAGGATTTACTACACACAGCTGTATGTTTTCTATCAACTATCTTGTAGGGAGTTAGATAAATTAAATTAGATTTAGAAAATATATAAGGGTTTCTGATACTGTCTCTTAATTTGGGGCATAAAGATCATTATCAGCATGTGGACTAAAAACAAAAAACAAACAGGAGACTTAATAGACTGAAAAACAAGGTTGAAGTCAGGAAAAACAGGAAATACTCAATGGACTAAAAAAAAAAGGTTGTTAAAAAAACAAAAAAAGACTTAATGGACTTAAAGAAACAAAATATCTGGCCTGACATTGTTTTCAGCTGCTAAGTGGGCGGAGCCCAAATTAAGCTGAAACAGAGTTCCTCCTATTTAAGATCAATACATGGAGCCCAAAAGGAGAAGAGGCCCCTGATGCTAGAGAGCTCCGAGAGTCCTGCTAAAAAAAGTGCTGGCCATCATTTGATGGCCAGATCTCCCTGAAGCAGAAAGAAGCTGGTGAGCAAAGAAAGCCTGAGCAAGACAGCAAAAGGCCAAGGACTAAACCCTGTGGCTCAGCTTTTGCCTAGAGGGGATTGATCTGTCCGAACAGTGGCCTAAAGGAAACTGTGCCTGGCTTTAAGGACTCTGAAGTGGAGCGGCAGAGTTGCTGATGCGAAGGGGCTGGGATCTCCCAGAGAGAAGAAGGCATCAAGCCTTATTTAAGGTGAGACTGCAATAACCAACTTACCCTGACGAACCTACATCTGAGAGATCCACTGCTAAGTGCGTTAAAAAATCTACAACAAAGACTATGTTCCTGACGACTGAGGACCTGCCCCAGAGACTGTATCATTCTAAAAGGTTAAAAAAATAGTTATCAATAGATTTAGTGAATAGATTAAAGGGGTTGTAGGAATTTATAGGATTAATAGTTAAAAAATTGTTGATGTTTGTTATAAGTAAATATAGTAATAAATAAATAAATGTTAAATAATAATTAAAGAGTTCGGTTACACTATCTAACTTCTTTAACTTCTACAGTAGTTTGAACTGAGTCAGGCACTTTGTAAAACTCTTATCAGGAATAATAATATCACCTTTGTAGGACTCTGTGTGTAGTCTAGCCAAACAAGAAGAGTGGCAATTAGCAATGAGGGAATCCTCACTCCATGTCAGTAATAACAGGTGAAAGGAAAAGCTGGGTGTCAGCAAGAAGCAACTCTGGAGTGCATCTTTAGCGTAGTCTTTGCAAAATGCCGGATAGCTTTTTAGGAAGTTTACATGTTTATAGAACCCCTTTCTCAGAGAGCTTCTGACACTGCTTGAACACTGTATGTTAAAGGCCTAAGAATAGCAGATGGAATGAAGGAAGGAGCCTCAAGAACATTCAGCTCCTGATACTTTTTTTTTCTCACATTAGCTCTTTAATTTTTTCTTTATATTGTTTTGTTATGTGTGTGTGTGTGTGTGTGTGTGTGTGTGTGTGTGTGTATATGCGTGAATGTCACATCATGCCTCCTGTTCTCACTTATCTCCCACCTCTCTCTCAGACCTGCCCTCCACCCTTGCAACCTATACCAACAGAGGAAAAAAAATCTTATTGTGGAAGCTGTCGTGTGTCTCAGTGTGTTCTACAGTATTCCCTTTTGTCCACACTGTTTTGCTTGCAAATGTTCATTACAATGACTCTTTGGTCTGGTACGAGGACTCTGGCTTCTGCTACTTTGTCAATGCTGGAATCTCACTGGGACTCCTCTCAGATATCCTGTTGCTATCCTGTGTCATAGAGATCCTGTAGTTTGGGGTCTATGGAACTGGCTGCTTCTTGTACTCCAGCAGTTCATCCATGGGGTAGATGTTGAGGTGGGCCAACTCAAAGCCCTGGTTCTGGGCCTGGAACCCCCACTTACAGGGCCTGCTCTCCCAAGTGCTGCAGGTGGTAAGGGGTTGGATCAGCTCTCAAGCTTTCATGACCCCATCAGGGCCAATTCTCCTGCCTGCTACCTGTAGTGAGGGCCAGAGAGTAAAGGGGATTTCTCCTTCACCAACACCTCAAAGCAGACAAAAGGCAGGGCTGACTCTCCCACACTCACTACCTCAAGGATGCTCACCCACAACCCCTATATTCAGGGCCAGCTGTAGTGTGCTGTCCAGGTGAGGTGCAGGGCCTTGTTCTCCCAAGTGCTGCAGCATGTGAGGGGCAGGGACAGCTCTCCTGCTCTTGTGACATCCTCGGGGCCATATCTCCTGTCCGCCTCTGGTGGTGAGGGCAAAAGGGAGGGGATGGGATCTCTCCCTCTACGACACTTCCACAAAGCAGACAAAAGGCAGGGCTGGCTCTTCCATAATCCCTACATCCAGAGCCAGCTACATTGTGCTGCCCAAGCAAGGTGCAGGGCCTGCTGTCCCGAGTGCTGCAGCATGTGAGGGGCAGAGACAGCTCACTCTTGTGACCCCATCAAGGCCAGATCTCTTGTCCACTACCAGTGGTGAGGACAAAAGGGAGGGGAGGGTATCTCTCCCTTGCTAACACCTCCGAAAAGCAGACAAAAGGCAGGGCTGGCTCTCTTACACTCATACTCTTGGGGCTGGCTTACCCACAACCTCCTCATCCAGGGCCAGGCAGGGCAATCCCCATATCTAGGGCTAGCTCTACTGTGCTGTACAGTCGAGGTGCAGGGCCTGCTCTCTTGAGTGCTGCAACATGTGATGGGCAGGGTCAGCTCTACTGTTCTCATGCTGTCCATCACTGGTGATAAGAGCAAAAGAAAGGGGAGGGGACCTCTCCCTTGCCAATACCATTGCAAAGCAGACAAAAGGCAGGGCTGGCTCTCCTATACTCACACATCCAGGGCCAGCTATAGTGTGCTGCCCAGGTGAGGTGCAGGTCCTGTTCTCCCAAGTGCTGAAGCATGTGAGGGGCAAGGCAGCTCTCCTGTTCTTGTAACTTCATCAGGGCCAGATCGCCTGTTGGCCAATGTTGGTTGAGAGCAAAAGAAGGGGAGGAGATTTTCTCCCTTGTCTATGCCACTGCAGGGAGATGAGTAGTAGGACCCCTCTCCCAAGCTCGCATCCTTGGGGCCAGCTCACTTGCAACTCATGAAATGTACAGGGCCTGCTCACTGAGTACTGCAGCTGACTAGAAGCAGGAGCAGCTCTCCTACTTTCATGCCTCTAGGGCCAGTTCTCCAATGATGCCCAGGTGAGGGGTGGGCCAGTTCTGCATAGCCCTCAGACATCAACATGTCCCCAGGTGGCAGCCCAGACCAGGGATGTCCACCTGGCTTTTGGTGGTAATGGACCCCTACTGCTTCAGGGCTATGGACCCAGATATGGCCCCTGGTTGCAGCAGAGGCCAGGGCCCCACCATGATCCTAGGTGGTATAACCGACTGCTTACATCAGGTTGTTCTTCACTACCCTCAAGTCTCCAGTTCTGCCTCTGTTTGTTGTGCCCTCATCCTTCTGTTTCTCTTTCTGCTGCAATTCTCCACCACTTACTTGTTTTTCTTAGTGGTGGCTGGGGTCTCTGAGTGTCTGGGCTTGTCTCAGGAATAGTCTCAGGAGTGCTATGCCCCACTTGTGCAATGTGTGTTATGGTGCCTGGCAGGGGTCATCTCCAGCATAGTCTGACTCCCAGGCTTGTGTGGCACCAGGCTGTTGTTCACCTTAGGCTTGCTCCCTGTCTAGGCCCCATGGTACCAGTCTGATGGTTGTCTCTGGCTCTTTCCTTGCCCAGCTCTCTTGAGTGGCCATCTTCCTGGGGTCCATGGTGCCAGGCAGGGTTCTAGTCTCTGGCTTGCCTCCTGTCCTGGGAGCCTGTCTGGGCTTGCCTGGTGCTGGACTGGTGGTTGTCACAGGCTAGCTTCTGTCTGGCCCCCTGGTGCTGAAGTGGTGGTGGTCTCAGGCTTGGTTTTTTTCAGGGAATGTTAGGCTACTAATCATTCAGATGTCCATAGGTCAGAACACTGAGCATAGACTAGCTTCTTTCCTCTCTGTCACCTACTGATGCACATGTGACACAGCAGCCATATCTGCAATGGCAAAATGCATGGAACATGGAATTTGCCAAATTTGCCACCTTCCCATTTGAGAGAGAGCAAGAGAATGAGAATAAGGGCGGGGGGTGGGGGAGATAACCTGGGCATCATCCTCAGGAATACCATTCATCTCCTTTGAGATAGGGTTGCGTTGGCTGGAGTCTATCAACTAGGCTAGTCTGACTGGCCAGCAAAGTCCAGGGATCTCTCCTTTATATTTCATATCATTCCTAGGTCACTTAAGGTACCCGATGCAATGTAATCCTGGGAAAGGAGTAGTTGGCTGGTCGCTGAAGAATAATGACAAGACAAAACAGTCAATAAGAGACTGATGGCTCAGTGGGCAGTGCTTGCTGCTTAAACCTGAGGACCTGAGTTTAGATCCCCAGCACACATGTGAAGTCCAGGTGTAGTGGCACATGCCTGACCTCAGTATTGGGGGACAGAGTCAGGCAGACCACTGGGGTTCACTGGTCAGCCAGGTTTAGTGAGAGACCCTGTCTCAATAAATTAGGGTGGAGAGTGATTGAGGAAGACACCCAGTGGTGACTTCTGTCCTATACATGTGCATGCATGGCAGGAGCACCTGCACAGATGTGCACACACATGTCCACATTCATATACACCACATGCAGACAAACGCAAAAACTTAAATCCTTTAAAAACAGACAACACTCTACATACTTAGTTCAGATGTAAGTTTTTGTTTTGTTTTGTTTGTTTTGTTTTTTGACACAGGGTTTCTCTGTGTAACAGCTCTGGCTGTCCTGGTCACTCTGTAGACCAGGCTGGCCTCGAACTCACAGAGATCCACCTGCCTCTGCCTCCCGAGTGCTGGGATTAAAGGCGTGCATCACCACGCCTGGCCAGATGTAAGAGTTCTAATAGTTAAGGTCTATCTAGGGTTGGGTGCACCCTAGATAGGGTGTGTACAGTGATGTGATTGTACAGAGCCAGCAGCAGTCAGCGTATTGAGGCCCCTTCGCCTTCCAATGTCACCAACACAGGTATTTGCTGACAGAGGCCATTTCATTTTGCGCAGTCCATGCTCCATGGCCTGCAGCCCGACCCCTCTCTCTCCAGCTTCCACTGTGTAAATGGGATACCTTCGCGTGTCCTCCTCCCTGTGGCCTCCCTCCTCCCTCACCTTGCATGAGTGGAATCATACAGTGTCTGTCCCGCCGTTCATTCCATGCAGTGCACTGTCCTCAGTGTTCACCTGTGGGTGTCCAGCGTCAGAACGAATGCCCTTCTTTTGTAATGGTGTCATCCTGGCACACAGATGGAGCATGCTTTGTCCATTTATCTGTTGTGAGCGCTAGGTTGTTAAGCCCAGATGGAGTTAACCTTGAGTCATTGAAATCTCAGGGTTTGAGGGTCAGCCAAGCAGAAACTTCTTTGCAGTATTTGAGATGCCTCAAAATGGAGAACGTGCACATGTCAGGTATTTCTGCAGGTGATGCAGTCTCTCGGACCCTCCCCTGCCTCTTTCTGGTTTGCTTGGCTCCTAAGCTGTGTGGGATACAAACCAAGAGGTCATGGTCTGCATGTGGACTCCAGGGGGTCATCTTTCTTGCAGGTTTGGAGTCTCGATTCAGGAATAAGTCTGGATACCTGAGATATAGCTGTGAGAGCCGCATCCGGGGTTACCTGAGAGAGGTAAGGCCATGTTTAGGACATGTTGTGAGTGTTGAACACAGGATGGATCAATTGGTGGGGTTGCTGCAAGGTTGCTACTAAGTCAGCAGAAGGCATGCACCTCAGAGAAGTCCAACCTTCCTGCTTCATGCACCTGTTGTCTTCTGCTCTTCAGCCCGTTGTCCAGCAGGTATGAGAACCTTTCTGGGCTGTGTCCTTTGATTAGGGTAACAGGCCTCGGCCTCAGCCCCAGCTCTTACTCCCCTTCTGTTTGCCAGGAATCCTGTTGTTTTAGAGCACGCCCACTTGAGTCTTGTGCGGTTGGCAAGTCTGTTCTGATGTGAACTTAACTTGATTATGGATACGTTTTCTGTGTCTCCTCCATTGTCCTGATGACACCTTCATAACTGGGTATAGTTTTCTCCCAATACTTCATTAATTTTTTTTTCTGGGCTCATTGCAGTCCTCTGACCTTAGATAAGTAGAACACAGGGCTGAAGACACTAGCTGCCTGGGGGTGCTTTGTAGATAAGCTCTGAGTGACTGCTGGGTCTCAGCTCTGGCTCTTGAGTAGACCAAAGGCATTAGTGGCCAGTGGTTCTAGTACAGCTACATTTATCTGAAGTCCAACAGGAGGCTGTCCTTGATGTCCTGATACTCCCCTCTGCCATGGATGTCAGTCAGGTGCACAGTGGAAGGAGACCCTCTATGGTGAGTGGGGCCTGCCTTTACCAAGGGTGTGAGGCGCCCATCACTGGGGAGTGGTTCTTCAGGTGAGCCTTTTGTGCCTCTCTGCACTGGGCTCCTCGTGATTCCCTTCATCTGATAGAATGAGCAGTGGCTGGGTAGATTTTGGGACAGCAGCTTGGCTCTTGGGGACCTTTTTATCCCTGCTCTCCTTGTAGGCATATTTATCAACAGAAGCTTGGGTAGTTGCATGATAGTTGGACAGTGGCAAGGCCTGGGCTTCTCCATATGTCTGTCTTTACAGTGTGTCATCCTTCAGCTTCTTGGTGGAAAGCAGATCCTAAGGCTGCTTTCTTCCTTCATGCTCACTCTCCACCTAAGTCTCCTGATCCTCTTGTGTAGCTTGAACTAAGTGTTGGTGTCTGTGGGGAAAACTTGACATGTGCATGTGTTCCCTGCCTTATTGAAGCTCTCCCAACTTCCCATGGGTATGGAGGACTTGCCTGAGCAGCTGGCCTGCAGCCCTGACCTCTTGTCACTGTGGACACTGCCTCCCTGCACTGGGCCTGGTGGGCTCTCAAGCCATGTCTGATGGGCATGCTTTAGGGCTCCCTTCTGCAGCTGCTGTAGCACTGCCCTGTGCACACCTACCTACCTGGTAGCCATCCTCCATGCTGGAGTGAGGACTGCAGGATCACTGGGACAGACTGCTCTGCCCAGGTTTCCTCTAGGTGGCGGTGGCCAGCCCCAGGCAGACAGGAGGGCCTAGAGAATACACAGAGCTTGAGTTTGCTGGACTATGACCAAAGCTTGGCAGGTGCCAGCAGAGGTCTGAGTGGCCAGGCAGCTGGAATAGTAGGTGTGGGTCCCCCTCTCTCCCTGGGCTCTGTTTGTTTTTAAACCTTTCACCTTCCTCCTCTCTCCTCCAAAGTAGGGTCAGCTTGGCCTTCATTGTTTCTGTGTAAGACTCCTCATTGATTGGCAGGTAGAAAGTGCTGCAGGGGCACTAAAGGGGCTATGTGCTGTCCCTGTACTCCCGTACCCAGCTTAACCCACTCAGTGTGGCATGGCTGCTAATGTTCTGGTGTCCTGTATTCTGTACTTCATGTAGCCTTGGTGACTGCCCCGACAGGACCCAACATTGTTGATGCTTTCACTGGTCCTCACACCTACCCTCAGGCTGCGGGGCTGCCACCATTTAGGCCACTGCTGCTCATCTGAGCCCAGAGGGAACACTCACCTGCTGACTTATGTGATCTTAATTTTTTTCTCCAGACAAGATCTTGCTATGTAGACCAGGCTAGCCTTTTGATGCTTCTACCTCAGCCTGGGTGGTACAAGTGCTGGGGTCACAGATGTGTACCACTCTGCCTGGCCTGATCTTCTTTCCTTCTCAGCCTGGTGGTAGCATTGTTGACTCCATTTCATGGGCCCAGAGCAATTTCCTAGGCTGTGATAGTTGAGCAGAAGTCAGATCCTCTGACTGTAGGACTGGGCTGGGGCAGGTTCCTGATAACCAGTGCATGGCTTAGGTTGGTAACTGAATGCAGGCATTAGGGCATGGGCAGGGCGTGGGCTCAGGCTCAGGAATGCCCCTGGCTTGCTCTTGCAGGTGAGTGCTTACACCTCCATGGTGGATGTGGCAGCTCAAGAAGAATATGTGCGGATTCTTGGCTCCATGTGCCAGAAGCTCAAGTCCATGCAGTACAACGGCAGCTACTTTGACCGAGGTGCAGAGGCCAGCAGCCGTCTCTGTACTGCAGAAGGCTGGTTTTCCTGCCAGGTAAGCGTTGTGCCCTTTGTTCTGGGGCTGCTAAGAGTACTGCTGAATGTAGCCCTCCTGGGGTGACAGGCAGGGAGAACATTTAGCAACTGGCCTAGAAGGAGATGCTGGTGGCCCTCACAGTCAAAGTGCAGAAGGAAGGTGGGGATGGTAGTATGTAGTTGTTGGGGTGGTAGTATGTGGTCCCATGGGAGCACAGGAACATGATGGGAATAACAGGTCTGCCCTATGTGGACCTGTAGAGGCACCTTAGAAAAGATGTCTCTAGTAACAGGGACAGAAATGCCTTCATTTTTTGGAAACTCAGAATATAAGATTAGGGGTAATGGAATGTTGGGGAGCAGGTAGAATTCTAGGATTCCAAAGACAGAATTTTAAAAAGTTTATTTTATGGGTATGGGTGTTTTACCTGCATGTATGTCTGTGTACATGTGTGCCTTGTGGAGGTCAGAAGAGGGTGTCAGATCCCCTGGAACGTGGGTCACATGTGGTGCTGGGAGTCAAACCCAGGTCCTCTAGAAGAGTAGCCAGTGCTCTTTATCAATGAACTATCTATCTCTCCAGCTTCCAAAGAGAGAATATTTAATCTCTACTGAACCGCAAACAATTTTGTTTTGTTTTGGGGTTTTTTGAGATAGGGTTTCTCTGTGTAACAGTAATGGCTGTTGTGGACTCCTTTTGTAGACCAGGTTGGCCTTGAACTCACAGAGATTCACCTGCCTCTGCCTCCCAAGTGCTGGGATTAAAGGCATGTGTCACCATGCCCGGTTCAGTTTTGTTTTTTGAAGATGAGGTCTTACTACGTAGTTGAGGCTAGTCTTAAGCTCACTATATAGCCCAGGCTGACTTAATATTTATTTTATTTTCATGTATATTTGTGTAATGTTTGTTTGACCACAGCATGGGTGTGGTCAGAGGACAAACTCCTGGCTTTCACATGGGCTCCAGAGATAAAGCCTGGTTCTCAGGCTTGTGTGGCATATACTTTTTCCTACCAAGCCACCCCTCTGGCCCTAAGTGGGGAGTCCCTAAACTCTAAATCCTCCTGCCTTTGCCTCTTAGTGCTGGGGTTACAGGTGTTGCCACTGTGCCTGATTCAAATGTCTGTTCATGAACTGTATGCCTCATCGGGCCTGCTCCTTAGCAAGCTTGCTGGCTGGGAGGAGAGCAATAAGGTTCCTGACTGCTGCCTTTCCAACCCCCGCCCTTGGTCCCTGCAGGGTCCCTTTGACCTGGACAGCTGTCTCTCCAAGCACTCCATCAACCCCTATGGCAACAGGGAGAGCCGGATCCTCTTCAGCACCTGGAACCTGGATCACATGTGAGTGTCTGTCACCATGATTCATGTTCAGTAACCAGAACTAACCCAGCATCTGGTTAGGGTCCTATTCCTGCTTAGGCATCTCAGGTCTGGTACAATACCTGTGTGATCAGGCCCCGGGACAGACAGCACATGCTTTATGGAGGGGCTTCTGGAGGGATGCTACTGTCCTACCAGCTGTCACTGCCTGATGCTAAGCTGTCCCTCTGCCCTCCAGCCCCATCTGTGGGTGGATCTGGTGGCCTGGCTCTTCATGGCCCAGTGTTGGGCCCTAAGAGGCTGTGTGCTATGTGTGTGAACCAGAGCAGCCAGCTCTAGCTCTACGGTGTGGGAGGTCAGAGCTAGCAGTTTCCTAGCTGGTTTCCTGGCTGGGCCAGCTGAAGCCTCTTCTGATGACCCAGGGCAGGGACAAGTCTCCGCAGCTGTGGAACTTGTCATCACTGAACTACCCTTGACCTTGCTTTATGAAGGCAAAGTGCTCCAAGTACCTGAGTCTTGGAATCAAAATTATTGAAAGTATATAAAAAGCGAGTTATAGTTGGGGGCCCCTTTATCCCTCTGTACCCAGTGCCCCTTCTCTGTTGTCAGGGGAAACCATTGTCCTCAACTGTGCCGTGTTAATGCCTCTTGTCACCTTTGTGTGCACTTACTTTTGTGCTGCGGCTCTCTGACTCTGTAGTGCTCAGTCCGTCCAACAACCCAGGTGAAGAACACAGGCGTCTTCACTTGTTTGCAGAGTCCAGCTTCATATTTGCTCCCCTGCTGGGCATTTAGGCCGCTCTGAGCACCATTATCCAACGGTGGTGGCTCTCTGAGATGAAACATTAACTTCCCAGTCCAGTGCCTGACTCTGTGGACCGGCTGCATCCACAGCCAGTGGGGAATGCAGACTTGGGCCCCACCCAACCTCATGAGGGTGTCGGAGGTCTGGTCCACACTCCAAATGAGAAAGGCTGCTGTGGTTCTGACCTCCAGTCTCTGGAGAAATCAGTGCCCGTGTCCCCCGTGGAGTATTTCCAGCCTTCTCTGGATGTTCCTGTTCACGATTGTAAGCTGCTTCATGTCCTTGCCACCAGTCGGTGTCACTGTGCCTCTGCATTTTCCTGTCTGCAGTGAGCACTGGCTCTGCTGCTTTTGTTTGATTCCCAGTTCCTGGGAAGGCTGAGGCCTCTTTGTGGCTCTCTGCCATTCATGGCTTTCATTATGCTTTGCTTTGCTCATTGCTTGCCTTTGTCCTGGGCACTAGTTCTCTCCTGACTGTCTGACAGATACTGTTGCTGCACTTTTGGCACATTTCTGATATCTTTTATCACAACCAGATGGGGTGGCAGTAGTGAGTGCTGGAAGACTACGCCCCTTTCTCAGGGTCTGAGGCACGGTTTTCAGCACACCGACTGCAGGCCCCAAGTGTGCACCGACCTGCCTTTCCTCCTGCAGGTGCAGGGTGTTGGCCAGCTCCCTGTTGTCTGCAGCTGCTTTTGCCCTGTGCTCAAGTGCATAGATTTTTGCTTTTATTTTTATTTCTACTTTCTGCTCCTTTTGGGCTTTCTCCTTGTTCTCTAGTTTGTCTCTGTTGTGTTTTCACATATGCTCTCCAGCTGCACCTGCGTTTTGAGATCAGCATGACAGACTGTTGTGATGTGTGAGTCTGGCAGACCCTGCAGTTCCCAGGGCTGTTCTGTCATTTCACGTCATTCTGTTCATCCTGTTTGTGCTCTGGTACCCATGAGAGGCCGAGACTCTCCACGCCCACTCTGTTCTTTGCCTCCCCTTTGTCTCGACTGAGTTTCTGTTGCCATCAAGAAGGTGTCTCTTGTTGGCACATTAGCTGCCTTTGTCTGATCTGAGACTGTCCTGTGTCTGGACAGTGGCTGTTCAGTACCTGTTTGGTGTTTTGTTGCATGACTCAGTGGGTTGGAATTAACCTCATTTGCTGCTTTGCTGTGCCACCTGTTTGCCTTGTCACACTGTGTCCTGCACCCACCTGTCACCTCCCCCTCCAGGGCTGGCTTTTCAGTGTTGTCCCACCTGACCCTAAACCTGCGCAGCTGCTTATATTTTCATGTTTAGTACCTATTTTTGCCTCCCGCCTCTCCACTCACTGCCTCCTGCATCTCCCTGGTCCTGCTTTGGGTTGGCAGTGAGTGATCCTAGTGCTTCTGAGGGTCTGAGAGTGACATCCCTCTCACAACTTGTCCTGCTGAGTGAGTGTAGAGTGGCTGTCTGACACCAAGTCTGGGATGACAGGCATTCCCTGTGAGGGAGGCTGATGATACTGTCTCCTGGCATATGTGCTCATGGGAGCTGCTGTAGTCAGCATTCTGCCTTTCAGTGGAGAATGGATTGGCTTAACTCCCCATAACTGTGAGTGATATACACCCAAAAGGAACAGACCTTTCTTTTTGGTTCTGCAGTGACTTGTCTTCCATTCTGGAGAGTTCCTGGCTTTCCATGAGCATTCTGGGGCCTTCTTGCCCCCCAGCCTCTTTATGCTGGCTCTGCCTGTGCTCTGACTCGGTGCTGCTGTTTTGGGGACTTCCTGCCTTGGACTCAACTGTGGCTCTGTGTGCCACTGCCCTTCTGTGCTATTTCCAGCTTAGGTTCCTTAAGAATCTTCACACCTGGTCTTAGTGTTTCTATTGCTGTGATAAAACACTGACCAAAAACAACTTGGGGAGGAAAGGGTTATTTCATCTTAAAGCCTACAGTCTGTCAATCCAGGAACTCATGTAGAGACAGACCATGGAGGAGTGCTGTTTACTGGCTTGCTCAGTCTGCTTTTTATACAACCCAGGACCACCAGCCCAGGGGTGGCACTGCCCACAGTGGGCTGCCCCTCCCACATCAATCGTTAATCAAAAAACTGCTTCACAGACTTGTGTGCACACCCATTTGATAAAGGCATTTTCTCAATTGAGGCTCCCTCTTCCTAAGTGATCCTAGCTTATGTCAAGTTGACAAAAATCTAATCAGGACAGCAGGAGTGTCTGCCCTGGTGGACACTGTCCTCTGAGTGCCCATGGCTGATAGGAGATGCACTGTGCCCTGAGTGTGTGGCACTGACAGCATATGGGCTTATCCCCTGACTTGGCAGAATAGAGAAGAAGCGTACCGTGGTGCCCACGCTGGCTGAAGCAGTCCAGGAAGGGAAGGAGGTGAACTGGGAGTACTTCTACAGCCTGCTCTTCACTGCGGAGAACCTGAAGCTGGTGCACATCGCCTGCCACAAGAAGACCACACACAAGCTGCAGTGTGACCGCAGCAGGATCTACCAGTCCCAGACAGGATCCAAGAGGAAGCGGCCTGCTCGGAAGCGACGACAGTGACACATGCCATACCCTCTTTGAGGTGACTGCGACAGTGATGGCCTATTTATGCTTTATGTTTTATCACTCCAGAAGGTTCTAGAAAAGTTTTTAGGAGTACTTCTGAGAGATATGATCTGAGTACCTGCCCAGTTTGCTTCCCCAGCCTCTGCCAGCCCAGGGTGCAGAGGACAGTGCTGGGGCTGTGTTCCTGTGGCAGGGTCTTCACACTCATGGACCCAGGGCTGAACTTGGCCATTGTGATATGGGGGGTGGTGCTGGTTTGTGCTCAGCTTTTATGGCCTCCTTTTCAACTGCAAATGGTAGCTGTGACTACATTCCTTTAAAAGAAATGGTGCTTCTTGGGGGAAATGTTTGCATTTCATAACGAACATGCAGGATGTTCTCTGCTGAACTGTTTAAAATGGCATAACATGGAAGCCTTCCAGATGTCTCCTGGCGGGAACAGCTGATTGTGGTATTATCTTGAGCCATGTGAAACTGCTGTTTTTAATGGGTTAAATAATGGCTGTCATGAGTTTCATGACTCAACACCTATACATGTATGTATGTATGTACAATTGGAGCCAGTTTAAACTTTTATGTGTAGATCTGGGAAGCTGTTGAATGCACAGATGGCTTACTTGTGCAGAGAATGACCTTGAATTCATGATCCTCCTGCCTCATCCCTAGAGCTGGGATTACAGGTGTGCACTACCACACCTGGTATTTGGTTTTGTGAATGTGTATCAGCTTGTGCACAGAGTCTGAGGAAGTGCCACAACTGTGAAAGTAATAATCCTAGGGTTTGGCAGGGACAAGATTGATCACCAAGTACTAATTTCCTATATCATGTATTTTATAGTACTTGATTATTTTTCTTTTTTTCTGAGCTCTGGCTGGCCTGGAGCTCACTATGTCTAGCCTTGAACTCAGAGTGCTGCCTCTGCCTCTTGAGTGCTGGGATTAAAGTTGTGTGTTACCATGCCCAGCCTGAGTTTATTTTTGAAATGAGCATTTTATATATTTTGTAATGTTTAGATTTTTACATTTGCTATGTAATCAGAAAAACAATAAAGTGTTTCCAAAATAGACATTTCAAAAAGTTTGAACGTGTTGGAGAAGATGGAGCGAGATACCAGCAGCTGTTAATTGACAATTGCCCGGGTGAGTCCATCTTCACAGGAATGGCAGGGCAGTGCCTCAGGCCAGCCAGGTGGAGCTTGCACAGGACCCAGCTGCTTGGATGTACACTGTTCACAATGTGTCTTCATCTGTCTTCCTGCCCTTTTCAAAACCCCAGGACATGCAGTCACTGTCCCCTACCAGGACTGTTGCCAGGGCTGGGCTCTCTGAAGTTTGACACTTGTTATTTGTGTGCCCGAGTGTATGTTAGTCATCACGTGCATGCGGGTGCCAGAGGCCAGCAGGATTGGATACTCGAACTTAAATTGCAGGGGGTTGTTGTAAGCCATTATGTGGTTACTGGAACCCAATCCGGGTCCTCTGCAAGAGTAGCAAGTACCCTCTTCAGCTCCAAGTTTGACGTTTGTGGCCTCTGTTACCCACACCCTGCTAGTGTGCATAGTGGAGGGTTGTTCTGCACCTCTCCTGATCTGAGGCTCCTTTTCTCCAGTTGGTGGAATGCAGAATACTTGTTGCAGCTGGACATGAAAAATGAGCTTTGAGTAAAGCCAGCTCTGTCCTAGATGGGACATGCTTTTCCTGCTTCTGGGCCCTCAGCTGGTCAGAACAGTGGACACACATGGAAAGTATCACAGATACCAGTTGTCACCCAAACCTTCAGACTCTCAGGGCAATGTAGGCACTGTACCCCAGAAAAAGACTCCCAGGATAATATAGGCAGTAAACCCCAGAAAGAAGAGTGAAACAAAAAATATGTAGTGACATAGATTCATTGTGCTATACGCATGACTGAGTCATAGTCAGCGAGAGACAGCAGAAGCCTGGGACTCATGTGAGCTTAGGGAGTCTCACCTGTACAAGCTGAAGGGCAGAGAGCAAAGGGGTTAGCAGCCAGACTGCTGTGTGCCACTGAAGGCATCTAGGAATGTTTCTGGCTTAAACCTGGGAGTTCAAAGAAGATCCTATCCTCCAAAAGTTCTTGCAGGAGCCAGCACCCTGGGTGCCTGCTGGGTGAACTCTGTCCACTCCAACCCTGGGCCCATTTGATCTGCAAGGACACTAGAGTGGGAACAACAGGTCTTCAGCAAGGGGCCAGGTGACTGACCTCCAAAAATATCCAGGGCCTGACTGGGCCTGAGAATAACAGGACTCCACAGGGAGGGGTACCTGGAAACCTCACTTCCTCTGGACCCTGCACTGAGCTTCACATGCAGCTGCTACCTTCAGTGTCCTCTTGCTGTACTCACTGGCTGAGTCCCAGGAGGCTGGTTCCAGTAAAGGTGCAACATTGGGAAACAGGATGTGCTTGTTTGACATTGCCCGCAACTGGACCCTTCGTAGGGCCACAGCAGATGCTGAACTGGCTCTGGCACTTCCGCCAACTCCTGTGGCTCAGCTGGCTAGTGTATCTCAAGTGCTCACAACTACTGATTTTAATAACTGCATTAATGTGTTTAAATTGTAAAATTTAAATCTGTGTGTGTGTGTGTGTGTGTGTACACGTGTCACATATGACATGTTTGTGGAGCTCAGTTCTTTCCACCATGTGAGGTCTGGAGATTGAATTCACATCGAGCTTGGCAACAAGTGCCCTTACATGGTGAGCTAGCATGGTGGCCCCATTTAGGTTTTGTCTGTCTGTTCTTGAGTTGTCTGCTGTTGTTGCTGTGGACTGTCCATGAGCACACATGCTGGACCCTCTTCCTCTGTCCTTTTGTCCCACAGGCACCCAGAACCCTGTTCGTATTTCAGAGGATGCCTATAGTCTGGCAACTCTTCCTCTCATGACAGGGCCAGGGACTCAGGTCTGTGAGTGCCTCAACAGACCCAGTTTCCACAGGAAAGATTCTATTAGTTTCCCAAGGCAGACACTGCTGCTGAAATGGAGCTCACCGCGTTCTGAGTCATGGGGCCAGTTAGATGGGAAAGTGGCCCCTGCTGAGGCCTGCTCAGGCTGGCACTTAGTCCTGGCACACCTTTTTGCCCAGTGCCCATCAGCAGGGTGGACTGTAAGAAAAGGAAGCGAGGTGCTCATGGCATGTCTCTCCGTCGTATGCATGCTTGACTAGGGATGCTAGCTGCTCACTTAAGTCGGCTACGGGAACCACACAGCTGTCTCTCCCAGGGGCTGAGCATCTAAGACTGTGCATTATCGCCGCTGGCTACAGGAAGATGACTACAGGCACCAGCTGTAAACTGCGGTTCATCAATCAGTAAGTCAGAGAGCTGAGCAGGTGAAGGCCACAGCTGATGAGAAAGGATCTCAGTGGAAGCTGAGAATGACAGCAGGGAAGTTATCTGTTGGGGGATGGGCAGCTCTGTCTGAACAACAACAGAACTGAAAACTCCTTATAGGCCTGGAACACTTGTTGCTCTTGCATAGGACCCAGGTTTAATTCCAAGTACCCACATGGCAGCCTCTATCCCAGAAGAGCAGGGAAGAGGCTGCCATGCTACTACCTCTTGGTCAAGGCCTGTACTAAGGGCCTTGCCTCTCCTGCTCGCTAATGGGACTTAAAAGTGGTCCCAGCCTAGGACATAATTCATTTCCTCCCTTGGTTCTCAAATACTTGAGAGATGACAGTTTTGGGGACACAATATTTCCTTAAAAGTGTTTTCAAAATATATTTATTTCCTTCTCCAGTGTACTTTGCAAAAACTACAAGGTAAATGATTACCTTCACTCAGAAACAGGAGTCTTTCAAAAGAAATGGAATTCATCTCCAGTGGAAAGTAAGCTTGTGCTACCAAAACCAAACACTCAGGAATTCTCCTGATTTCCCACTGCCCCGCCCCCTGCTGACCTATGCCAGCATGGTGTGTCTACGAAGGAGGAAAAGATATCAGCATGACGGTGGTGGCAGCAGCCTGTGATCACGAGGAAACCTTCCATAGCTGCTGTCTGTGCTGGTAGCCTTCACGTCAATTTTGCGTTCAATTAAGAACATGTTCTCTTGAAGATGCCATATTGAAATCTTAAAACTTGCTGTACTGTCCAACTGTTAACCACTAAGCAGGCAAAGACACCGCTCTACACCTCTGCATCATCCTCATCATCTTTGGCTCTGAAGTGCATTTTTCTGAATTCTCGTCTGCTCATGGAAGGACAAGATGAAGAGGTTGGTGGCAGATCCTTGGAAGGGGAAGAAAACATGACTTCAGACTTGCATGACATTGCCAGGGCACCCAGATCCATTTCTGACCACAGTCTGCTCTGGGCTTTCAGAGCAGGCCTCTGTTACAGACATGGGAATTCTGTCCAGGCACTGGTCCCTTGGTAAGAAACATGCTATACTCCAAACAAGAGATAGTAACGGAGACATGGCTGCATGTTGACAAAATCACAGATCTGACTTCCTAACCTTGTGTCAGGTCCAAGACACTCAGGGGGTTGAGGCCAGGGACCCTACCTTCCCAGCTTGTGAGCCTGAGGGGGGGAGGTTGGGGTGGGGGGGAGCAAGTCCAAATAGCACATAGCAGTTTCTTTTTCTCTTGTATTAACATGATCAATTTATGTTCACTGTTGTGTTGTGGCATTATGGGCACAGAGTAAACTGGGAGCAAGTGGAAGGAGTTGCAGTTTGCTGCCGATGCACTTCAGGAGGCACAAGAGGTAACACTCACCTGCATAAGCTCAACATTCCCGAAGAAGCGGCTCACGGGCATGGGCTGGTTGCTGTCGTCATCCAGAAAGACGCTGTTGTCCATCTGAAGCGCAGGTGCCTGTGCCTCCTCTGTCCTGGGCACAGGCTCGGCTTGTCTGGCAGGACTTGCAGGATTGTCAGCAGTATCCTGGGCTGTAGCAACACTGCTGGGTTCTGCTGTGGGCAGGCTATCTTCAGCCTTTGGTAAGGGTTCCTCACTCACAGGCTTGGAGCAGCCTCCAGGCGCTCCACTCTCTGGCACAGGGACAGCAGCCTCAGCACTCTCTGCAAACTTACTTTCACAAGGAGCCACCGGGGTCACTTTTGGCAAAGAAGAAATGTCACTTTTAGTGTCAACTTTTTCTAATTCTGCCTTCACAGGGTGACTTCTGTCATACTTGAACTTTTTGGAAGTGCGTCTGTCTGTAGCCTTGTGTGATGAGGAAGCCTGCCAGGAAAGAAAAATGTAAGAGAAAACCAGACTATCTAGCACAGGCACGGGGCTTAGTCCCAGAGGTGCCACTAGTCACTGTCTGTTCTCATGCCAAGAGGCAGAACAGATTGGAGGCCAAGGAGGAATCCACAGCACAACTCTGACAAGCTGCTTCCAGGGCTCTCTTTTCTGAGTGCGTGCTTGCTTACTGTAAAATCATCCAGGGACAAGCAAGATGGCTTAGAACATAAAGGTGCCTGCTGCCAAAATTATATCCCAGAACCCACAAGATGGAAGGAGAGAACCATTCTACTACAAGCTGTCCTCTGACCTCTACATATGCACTGTGGCACGTGTGCCTCTCCTCAACATAAATAACACTGTCATTTTAAGAAACAATGTAAAAGAACCCAATTTCCATCTCCTGACTCAAAGCAAGCTCCAAATGCCCAGGTCTTGGCTTTATCCACCCACAGGCCTGGACACTGTAGGAGAGCAGCAGATACCCAGGCTGACTTCAGCACAGGGTAACATACTGTGTCCTGCGCCAAACACTGTGCGAGGCCTGGCATGTGTCCCAAGCCCCAGTTGCACTGCTTCAGGAATGAGATTCCTTGACTAGGCAGCTGCACGGTACACCACATCAGAGTCCTTTCCTTGCTGCCTGACTATTCTCTCAGCTCTAGGGATGAAGGGGATAAAGACTCACACGGCTGGACAGGCCAGCTTCGAAGTATCACGATGCACAAAGCTACGCCTTAGTGCCTGAGTCACTAGCACACATCCATACACACATGTGCATGGTGCACAAAGGCCTGAAAATCAGTTGCATTGCAAAGCACACCACTCTGACAGCAGTGAGGGCACAGTCACATGGCCTCTGAACTGTCTCCCACGCTCTACATGGCACCAGCAGCTGCTATTTCCTACAGCACATCTCGGAGTGACAACTGTAGAAACGGACGGAGCCAAGGCCTTGGTGTTCTTGGCACTGAGGCTCACCTGACATGCTGTCTTGGTGGATGTGGAGCTGTTGATGTCCCTCTCAGCAGAGGCCAAGCTGGCTGAAGAGTAACTTTGGGCCCGAAGGCGCGCTGAGGATCGCACTCCCCCTGTGAGCTAGACAAGAGTGAATCTCAAAGAGCATCCTTAAGGCAGAAGGCTAGCACAGAGCTGTGGGTCCTCAGCTCAGTGCCTGAGGTCTACCTACATTCCCTCACCTGCAAGCAAAGATGGTTATGGGCCAGTCTGGCTCAACCCAACTATCTAGGATTAGATACAGGGTCTAAGGTCAGTGAGGTGGCTCAGTGGGAAAGGGGAGTTGCCACAAGGATTGAGGACCTGTGTTCAGTTGCTAGGACCCAAGTAGTGGAAGGAACGAACTGACTTGTCCTCTGACTTCCATGTACTGTTGTGGTACATGCCTAAACATGAACACACATGCGCAAACACACAGATTTAATAAAAAAAAATAGATGTAAGGTTGGTTGTCTACTGTGGAAGCTCTGGAGCATCAGTCCCCTTCTCTTGTATGTTTCTAAGAATCAGCACTGTAGTGAGTGGATATGAACTCATACCATGTCCCCCCAAATTAGGTATACACATCCATTCTTAGAAGGCTCTCAAATTTTTATATGATGTCAAAGCCTTTGATAAGAGTGACAGGAAACAGAATTACCAGCTCCTGGAACCCATCTCGCCCCCTACCCCAGTCCCAGCGCATGGATTATGTCATGTATCTTTATTATTATTTTTTGTTCTGGGGTAACATCCTCCTGTGTGGTAGGCAGACTCCACCACTGTGCTATGGCCCTAGCCCACCTTCTTTTTTTGTATAGGGTCTCATGTGTCCCAGGCTGGCCTCAAACCTGCTATGAAGGTAACGATGACCTGAACCTGACTCCTGAACCTGCCTGTATTTTCCAAGTGCTGGGATTACAAATGTGAGCTGCCACATCTGGCTTATGTGGGGCAGGGAAGTGAACTCGGAGCTTTGTGCATGCTAGGTAAGCATCCTACCAACTGTGCCACATTCCCAGCTCCACCCCTTATTTATTTTTATTTTTTGAGACAGTTTCATTAAAGTACTCTGACAGTCTTGAATGTAAGACGCATCTATCCTAGCCTCAAGTGCTGGGGTCACAGCCTGTACCACATAACTGTCTCACACATCTTCCTATTGTCCAAGCTGACTCCCTAGGCTGCCTTAAACTCACATACCCCACACATGTAAGGGGCAAGAAGAAAGAAAGCAGAAAAGGTATTTGAAGACAGAATGGCTGGAAACTTCCTGTTTATTGAAAGCAATAATCTATCTAAGAAGCTTAACAAATTCAACTCCAAGTTGACAGACCACCTGACACAAGACAGACAGAAGGATAAAGACAGGGACAGACCACCTCCTGTGACAGTTCTAATACTAGAAGAACTGGTAAGAAACCAACCTCCTCCCTACGCTCCAGAAACAGCCTGAGCCATGGCGAGAACACTCCATGCACTTAACAAAACACCAGCTAAGAAAATCCACATCCAGAAAAAAAAAAAATGAAGGTGAGAATAAAGATATTTCCAAGGACGGTTGCTTTAGAGCTGCTGGGAGTTCTAAAGCTAGTGACCCCGTCAGTACACACAGGAATGACCCCAAGGACACAGGAGCATCCCCGCTCCCTAAGCAAAGTCCTTATACAAAATATTTTAAACACATTTCTCTCAAAGGCAAAAAAGGAAACATGTTAATAACATGCAAGCAATAACAAAGGGGCTGGACATGAAGGAGCCTTGCTGGCCTAAGGATGGTAAAGTAATGATTGCAAGGCTGGACTGTCAACAGATGCCTAAAGAAATACCCCCAAAGTGGGGAGAGAACTTCACAAGAGTTAGGCCCTTCTGTATCTCACTGGAATTGAGGCAGTGCAAATGCTGAAAAGAAAACGGACCCACACAAAAAATAAAAGACATAGTTAAGGACTATTAAATTCAAACCTTAATAAAGTCTCCTTATGCAAAAAAGGGACAGCAACAAAGAGAATACTAACACGGGGGACAGTTACCTATCAGCCATACTGCACATAAAGGCCTACACAATTGAAGCAAAAGGCAGAGATGTCAGCCTGGATTTTGGCCAGCTGTAGACAGCAGACACTTGAGGCTAAAGGACACTAACAAAGGGAGTTGAATTCACTACCTGCTATGCCAGGAGGGTCCCCTAGCTGGGGTTTAGGTCCCAGTCACCCTGCCAGTCCTCTGCCCAGGGCACACACGATATGGGGCTTGGCTGAGGTCAGCAGCACCATGCCCATCCGTGGGCAGAGTGCAGGGACAGGAAGCAAAGCCCAGGTCTGGGAAGGGCCCTGCCCAGTCCAACGGCATACTTGTCGCCCTCGCCCCCGGGACGGATGTGTCTGGAGTCCTGGGGCAGGGCCTGTGCTGTCCCACTCAGAGGTGGAGATGTCTCCTCCACCAAGGGTAGGGTCGAAAGGGGGTGTAGGGGGAGTGAGGTCTTCCACTCCCAGGGGCGGAGCCTGGGCAATCTTTAGCAGGAAGCGTGCTGCAGGGCGAGGCCAAGCAAGGCGCCCGGCCTCACCGGCTCCCCAGGGGGCGGACGGCCCGGCGGCGCGCATCCTGCCGGCTGGGCCACTCACCTTCCTGCTCCTCATGAGTGAGCGCCCCGGTCTAACGCTTCTCCGCAGTCTCAGTTGCCCGGCTTTGAGCGCGCGCCTCAGCTGCGTCTGACGTCACCACCGCACGGCCAATCACAGGCCGGCGTCTCCCGACCACGTGCCCCTAACAAAGTTGGATCTTGTGGAAAACCGGCAGAGTGCGCCTCCTGGAACGCACCAAGGGCGGCGCGCCGGAAGCCGGGCGACGTGCCTGCCGTGCAGGGAAGGGGTGCTTCCTTTGAGGCATTTGCCCACCATGTCTGGCAGCCATGTTTGAAAAAGGCACATCCCTCGAGGCCTCCGTGGCTGCCATGTTTGAGAAGGGCGGCAGCCCTCTCAGTCTCTTCCCACCCTGTAGGGCCACCAACAGCTCAGCCTCCCCTTTACCCTAACTCTGCCCTCTGCCGGCACACGGGTTCTTGGCGGGAGCTCAGCGTCTAGAGGCGTTTGCATTCAAACCTGACAATCTGAGTTTTGCCCCCCAAGGCCCACAGGGTAGGAAGAGAGAACCGACTTTTGCGAGTTATCTGTCTGACCCTCGCTCTCGAGATTCACTCACTTATTCCCCTTCTCTCAAAATAAATAAAGAAATGTAACAAACAATAATAAAGAGCTTCAAATTCAAATGAACTCTGGTTCTACTGAATAATGATAATAATAATATCCCTAGTGGTCTACTGGTTAGGATTCAGTGCTCTCACCTCCAGGGCCCAGGTGTGATTCCCAGTCAGGATAAACAAGCAAACAAACAACAACATAATAATAAATAATAGAGAGCTTCAAATACAAATGCAATCTTTGGCCTGTGGTCCCACTGGGTGGTCAAGGACTCTGGTCTCAGTACTTACAAAATGAGCGAGACCTTTGACATCTTTGTTTTGGGTGAGACTCTGGAGGATGGCGAGTAACTGCTCTAGGCTTCCCCTTGCATCCTGGAAGTAGTTAGAAAGTCATTCTTATTTTATTTTAATTATTATTATTATTTAATATATATTTATTACTTCAGGTTACATCACCATCACAATGTCCTCTTTCCACTGCTCCCAGTCCCACCTTCCCACCCTCTACCCCCCATCCCTTCCCTCCCACTCTTCTGGAGTGGAGTGTCCCTACATAACAGTCCCCCACCCCAGTTCAGCAGTCATATGAGGGCCAAGAGCCTCCTCATACACTGGGGGCCTACAAGGCAGCACCACTAGGGCAAAGTGTCTCATTGACAGGAAACAAAGTCTATGTTCATGTTCCCTTTGGTGCATTGGTTGTAGTATAGTTATCCTGTACTATATGGCTAAAATCCAATTATAAGTGAATAGATGCCATGTGTATCCTTCTAAGTCTGGGTTAGCTCACTCAGGATGAGCTTCTCTAGTTCCAACCATTTGGTTGCAAATTGCATGATTTCCTTGTTTCTGATAGCTGAGTAGTATTTCATCATGTAGATGTACCACAGTTTTTAAATCCCTTCTTCGGTTGAGGGACATCTGGGTTGTTTCCAGTATCTAGCTATTACAAATAAGGCTGCTATGAACATAGATGAGGAAACATCCTTGTGATTTGGTGAGGAATCATTTGGATGTATACCCAAAAGTGGTATGGTTGGGTCTTGAGGTAAAAGTATTCCAAGTTTTCTAAGATATTGCCAGACTGACCTCCATAGTGGTTGCACAAGCCTGCACTCCCACCAGCAATGGAGGAGTGTTCCCCTTTCTCCACAACCTCACCATCATGTGCTGTCATTTGAGCTTTTGATCTTAGCCATTCTGACAGGTGTGAGATGGAATCTCAGAGTCATCTTGAGTTGCATTTCTCTGATGATTAAGGATGTTGAGCATTTCTTCAAGTGTCTCTCCGCCATTAGGGATTCCTCCTTTGTGAATTCTCTGTTTAGCTCTGTTCCCCATTGTTTGATTGGATTATTTGGTTTCTTGGCATTTAATTTCTTGAGCTCTTTGTAAATTTTGAATATTAGTCCTCTGTCAGATGTGGGGTTGTTGAAGATTTTTTTCTCAATCTCTAGGTTGCCATTTTGTTTGAATGACAGTGTCTTTTGCTTTACAGAAGTTTTTCAGTTTCATGTGGTCCCATTTATTGATTGTTGGTCTTAGATCCTGAGCTGTTGTGTTCTGTTCAGGAAGTTGTCTCCTGTGCTGATGAGTTCAAAGGTTTTCCCCACTTTCTCTTCTAATAGATTTAGTGTGTCTGGCCTTATGTTAAGGTCTTTGATCCACTTGGACTTAAGTTTTGTACAAGGTTATAAGTATTCCACAAACAATATAAAATCCCTGAGGGTAACTCTAACAAAGCAAGTGAAAGACCTGTATGACAAGTCTTTGAAAGAAAGAAATTGAAGAGGCTATCAGAAGATGGAAAGATCTCCCATGCTCATGGATAGGTAGAATCAACATAATAAAAATGGCCATCCTACCAAAAGCAATATACAGATTCAGTGCAATTCCTATCAAAATACCAACACAATTCTTTGTAGACCTGGAAAAAGCAATTCTCAACTTCATATGGAATAACAACAACAACAACAAAAAACTCAGAATAGCTAAATCAATCCTGTACAATAAAAAAGACATCTGGGCCCCAAACAGGTTTACTATGTCCCAAATCAGCAGGAAGTCATTTTAAGAGAACAACGTCCCATCCCCAGAAGGTGGGCAGGGTGTTCTTCCCCTTTGGTTATTTGATAGATAATAGAAAATTTTGTTATTTAGGGGAAAAGACTACAAGCTGTTAAATGGTCTTGTTAAATGGGTTTTGGAGGTTAGACCCAGGGACTTCTCTCTTTTGCTTTTCTGTATCCTCCTTTCTCTCCTATATAGGAGTGAACAGACTTGAGAAAAATGGGACATAGACATAGTATAGGAAAGAACAAGAAAAAAGGACAGATTATTGAATATAGCTTTATACCTTTGTATACTGATACAAAATTAATATTATATTTGGCTAAATTGGTATTGATCATTGTATATTAATGCAAATTTAAGATTGTATAGGGCTACATCGGTATTGATCTTTGTATACTGATACAAAATTAAGATTATATTTGGCCACAATGGTATTGACTCTAGTATATTAATGTAAAATTAAGATTGTATTGGGCTACATCGGTACTGATCTTTGTATATTGATACAAAATTAAGATTATATTTGGCCACATTGGTATTGATCTTTGTATATTGATACAAAATTAAGGGTAACGCTTCTCAAAGGTATTGTTTGTAGTAATACTTAAAAATGAAATGTCAAGTTTTGACCTCTCGCTACCAACCGACATAAACTGTTTAGGATAATTAAGAAACGGAAACTAATAGTCATGAAAACGTGTCATTTTGTTAGTTACTATGACAGTCTATCACAGTTATTTTCTAAGCTACTCAGTAATCAAGTTGCTAAGAGACAAGCAATATTTGCTTATCTAAATATAAGAGATAGATAGGGCATCTTCAAAAACCTCAAGAGATCTGCAGAATATGGCATTCAAAGATGTTTTCTTAACTTAAGATTTTTTGATATCGAGACATGTCAGCTCCTGACAGCACCCCCTATATTACTCCAAGTAGAAGATGAGCATCGAAGAATCTCCAGTGGGAGATGATTAAATTGGTGGTAAGCCATTCTCTTGGCAAGAAAAACCACTTGCTTCAGCTGTAGACAGACTTCTGTCCAAAAAGGACAAAACTTGTAAGCAGGTAAGTCGACAGCCTAGCTCTGCCAAGACAGGGTAGGTAAGTCCTTCATAATTCCTGCTCTACAACCAATGTCTGTCAGAGAAATGGGGCCAAATGGCTGAAGATTGATGCTGTAATGTATGGAGAGAAAATGGGAACTGTCCAGGCAGCCACTGGTATGTCATTTTTTAGTTTTGGAAGCTGCAGGCCCTGCACTTCCTATATAATCAGATATATTTATCCCTCTCAGGTCTCTGAGGTGGTTGAAGAATAGATAGCTAGAGTCTCATAGTTAAATTTTGAGTTGTTTAGGAATCAAGAGGGTGTTCTGGATCTAAGAAGATATTTTTAAAATTATGAGGCAAGTTAGTATGAAAGCTGAGTTAGATATAGAACTTTAAACTCATGGAGATGGTTAGATAGTAGAATATTAAAGTCAGGTGCCAAATACATATGGACTGGACATTGGGAATGTATGCTAAGCCATATAACTCTTATAATCGTGGCCTATTTATTTCTGTTGTTTTGTATTGTATTTATAGTTATAAGAAAAAGAACCATTATTTGGACTGAAAGGGAGAGCTGTTGGGGGGAAAAATAAATACCTTAAACTAAAAAAAAAAAAAAGAAGGGAAGAGGATGGTAGGGCTGAGGGGGAGGAGGGTGGAAGGGTGAGAGTGGAGGGGGGAGTAGGGAGGGGATTGTGATTGAGATGTAACTTGAAGAAATAAAAAATAAATTATTAAAAAAAAAGACATCTGGAGGTATCACCATCCCAGATTTCAAGCTGTACTACAGAGCAATAATAATAAAAACAGCATGGTAGTGGTATAGAAACTGACCAGTGGATCAATGGAATTGAATTGAAGATACAGAAATGAACCTACACATCTATGGTCACTTAATTTTTGACAATGAAGCCAAAACCATACAATGGAAAAAGGAGAGCATCTTCAACAAATGGTCCTGATCCAACTGGATGTTGACATGTATAAGAATGAAATAGACCCATACTTATCACCTTGTACAAAACTTAAGTGCAAGTGGAAGTCATTCTTTTCTCTTGCTCTTGGAGACAGCTCTCTCTCTAAGCCTAGAACAGCCCACACATCTCTCCAGTGCGCTAAAGGAGACAAACATATAAAGACCCTGTCTGCACTGCACAGCTGCACAGGCTCCTTTACAGAGGCCCCACTAGGTATTATAGATGGATGGAGCCCCCAAAGTCAGGCTGCTACTAGGATTAGGCTTTGGGCAGGGAGCCACCTTGTATCCTCAGCATGCTGGTGCCCTCTGCTCACCTTCGTGGCTGGTGTTCCCTACTCCTCAGTCTTATGTTTCTTCACCATTATTCTCCACGATGCTTGGAAGGGGACTAGCAGATGTGTGACTGGCAGGAAATCCATTGGAAAGGAAATTAATATAATCTCAGCCAGCCATTAAAAAACAGCATGTGCTGTGACTAGGAGCCTGCCCTGTCGTTACTGTGGTTAATTCTTTGCTTGGCTCGGTGATTTCTCTCTGTCCTTCACAGTTCTCAGGAACAGAAGCCAGTTCCTGGTTCTGCTGGGCTTTGGGATTGGTGTCAGTCAATTTAAAAATGTACAGCTCCAAAGGACTCGTGGTCATTGTTCATCTTAATTTTATACTGATTTACTTTATTGTAAGAGTGTTTTGCTTGCATATATGTCTGCACCACATGTTTGCCCAAAGCTCTTGGAGGTCAGAAGACAGTTCTGGGTTGCCTGGAACTGGAGGTATGGATGGGTGTTAGCCACATTCGGGTGCTTGGAACTGAACCCAGGTTCTCTGCAATACCAAAAAATGCACATACTGAGCATAGGTGTACTATGCTCTAGGCTTCCCTTTGTATCCTAGAAGTTGTTTGTGTCTCCTACTGTCAGAGACAACTCTCTCCAAGCCTAGACCAGCCTGCACCTCTCCCCTGACACTGTATTCTTACTGGGCACATCCAACCAACAGTTCTGTAAGTCTGGACTGGAGAGCTCAGCTAGGCCCACCTTTCCTCTGGCCCCATTATTGCAGATGAATCCTGTGTGTGTGTGTGTGTGTGTGTGTGTGTGTGTGTGTGTGTGTGTGTGTATGCATGCACATATGTGTGTGTATGTGTTTTTCAAGAGTCATTTAAGTCAATTCAATTTGTTTAAATAGAAAGAGCTTATTTTTCTGCATATCTCTGACCTAGAGTTTAACCATATCAATTGTAATCTTGTCAGGGCCTCTCAGGGACCACCTGTAATCTTACTTAGGTTCCTCAGGAATCTTTTTAGGAGAATCTTTTTGGTGGTGATGTTTTGAGACACAGTCTCATTATGTAGCTAAAGCTGGCCTGGAACTTGCCATATAGACCAGGCTCGCTCAAACTTCCAGAGATGCACTTGCCCTGCCTCCCAAGTGCTGGAATCAAAGATGTGTGCCATCACACCCAACCCAAGGACAGCACCTTATTCCTCTGATCATAACCTTGTGTGTGGGGAGTGGATGACGTTCTGAGTGGATGTGTACTATTCAGATGGGCCCAGTCATGTCAAGGACAAGAGGACATTAGCTTCAAACCCTACCATGCCAGGCCTGTATCTAACTATTAAAAGATAATGTAATGAGACTTCCAGAGCAGCTCATCCTGAAGCTTTCTCTAGATCCTTGTTCCCTCTCTCAATATTGGAGCTTAAAAATCTATATTTAAAATGTATTTTTAATAAATACTAATTCTGCTTCATACTGGTCTGTTGTGAAATATTTTTCTGCTTCAAAGTCAAAGATTTAGTTTTGCCTTTGTCGGGGTGGGGGGAAGCAAACAAACATAGGGAATAGCTTAGCAGTCTGGGACTCCACCTTGCTTGAGCTATACTCATACTCTGGCAACCTAGGATTCCTTACTTGCTTATACTGCATTTCTACACGCATCTCCTAACACTGAACTTAGCCACTTAAGATCCTCCACCTGCATCAAGTTGTTAGTACACCCCTGCTATGACATGCATGGTTTTAGAGTGGTCCTGATGATAGAATGAAGAAAGGACAGATACATGCACAGAAAAGCTGGGGTTGAGTGGGTAGTGTGCTCTTATGGAGACAGAGCAGCAGCATGCTGAGAATGCAGAACATTTATTTTACACTTCTGAATGGAGGAGGTGGGTTAGATAATCTTGGTAGGAGTTCTCTGTGGGGGGGACGGTCTAAGGTTGTAGTGTTCTGGGAAGAGGAAACTGGTTGATGCTTTCTGCATACACTGATTTTGGCAAAAGGTCAATTGTTGGTGGCATCTGTACTTAGACAGGAGGAAGGCTTTGGAATTCCCATGGGTCTGAGGGCTTGGGGTCCTTGACATGGCTGTGCCCATCTCAATGGTACACATCCACTCAGG
>CAJQZJ010032232.1:1815341-1850844 GCA_907164525.1 Lophiomys imhausi
AGGACTTCATTCAATACTCACACACCACACTCTGAACAAAGGAATAAGATGCTGTCCTTGGGCTGGGTGTGGTCACACATACCTTTGATTCCAGTACTTGGGAGGCAGGACAAGTGCATCTCTGGGAGTTTGAGTCAGGCCAGCCTGAGCTACATAATTAGACTATGTCTCAAAACACCACCACCAAAACGATTCTCCTCCCATAATACCATCAATACCTCCCCTTGTGTTGTCCGTTTCCATTATAACACATTCCAGAATATAGCTGGGTACAAGGTGAGGGGACCAAGACTGACTTTGAGTGCTTTGGTAATAAGGCAAACTGTGTCCCCTGAATGAATTTTTAGGGAAAAACCCTTATTTACCATATGTGCCAATCCATAATTAGGCCAGCATATGATTAAAACCAGATACATCTCCTGTTATACCATCTTTGCTTGAAATCACTGGGTGGCCAGCTCTCTTCTTAAGGGAGATAGAAAGGCACTAGATCTGGAAGAGAGGAGTTGGTGGTTGGACTGGGAAGAGTGGAGGGAGAGGAGGTTGTGGTTGGGAAGTATCACATGAAAGAATAATAAATAAAAAGAAAAAACCCAAATGCATCATGGGAAGGGGAATTTGTAGTAAGCCCAGGCTTACATAATCCAAGCCTGTCAGTCACAACAGAACCATCCTTAGTACACCCCTTAGCAACAAAACCTTCTTTAAGACCTTGTAAAAGAAGGTCTGAGACCATCCCCCAGGCATTGTAGAATATTTCACATTGTGAACTCTGTGTTGATGAATTGGAAAATCTGTACTTATGGGATGGCTCAAGAGCTTTCTGTTTATTGTAAACAAATACTTATAGTGTGGCTCAGTTCTAAGAACACACCTTTAATCCAAGAGCTTTCATACACAGGATTAAATAAAGTTAGCCCTAGGTCAAGAGGCAGAACAAGAAACCAGCTGACAGAGATTAAACAGAAAGGAGAGCAGTGAGGGGAGGGTATTTAAGATACTGTGGAGAAGGAGTTTGGGTTCCTTCAGAGATTTTCTCCTTCGGAGTTCTTTCTCCTTTAGAGAGTTCTTCTTCCTTTAGGTTTTCTCTTTCAGGGTTTTCTCCTTCTAGGCTTCTTCTTCTAGCTTATTCCAGGCTTTTTTGCTTAGGGCTTTTGGCTGGGATGTTGGTGGAATAGAAAAATCAGCTGGTTACTTTCTCTGTCTCTCTGAGCTAGTAGGTTTTCATTCCAGCATCTGGCTTCTGAGTCTTCATTGGCAAAATCAAATGACTAGGATAGTTTTGTTTGTTTTGTTTTGTTTTTTAAACAACCCCTGGATCCCTTGAATAGTTTAACCCAAGGACCTTGTAGCTCTCTTTGTAATGTATCTGACCTACAACTGTTGCTTTTTTTCTTTATTAGTTTGCATATCATCAGTTTTCTATGAAAGAGAGACATGAAAATGATTTACATGATGAAATATGTCAGAACTTCAGTGAAAAGGTCAGCTTCATGTTCAAGAATATCACCAGCTCTAAATGAGAAATAACTCTTGTCCTCTAGAACCATATTGGTTCATCCATGTTCTAGGGTGAACTTTTCATCTGACTTTCCTACAATTTGGTTGAATGTCTCTACCCTTTCTTGTGATAGGAGTTAGTGAAATTAATAGACAGCTCAGATTAGCATCTGGTGGCACATAGGAAGAAACTTGGTGTCCCTATAGTTGTTGATATGGGCGGAGTCAGTTATGGCTGGACAATATGCCCTTGAAAGGCATTGCTGAGAAACCTCACAAGCCACACAGATGACGTCATTAGCCGTGAGAAGCAACAGGATTGAGCATTGTGAGAGGGAACCACACGGACCGCCCCTTCATAGGGGCATAACTTGAAAAAGCACGCAAAACACTGGTAAATATAAGCCAAAGATCCACGTGGTCTCAGTCTCCTCCCTCTGCTCTCACCCTCTGAGAAATCATGCAGTCTCTAGCTCTCCCTCTCTCTGCCCTCACTTGCTGAGAAACCATGCTGGAGAGCAGCACAGCAAGGTAGGAAAAGTGTGTGGGGCAAGCGGAGTCTGGAAGACACTTGGAGAAGTTTAAAAGACCACCCTCCATTGGCAGTTGGAACAGACTGACTTTATAAACTGGCCACAACTTGGAGGTGGGAATAAACTGGGCATATGAACTGGATGGACCTTAAGCTTAAAAATTGCTACTGAGCCACCTGTCCCTAGAAGCATTGCAGATGTGACTGCTATGTCACATATGTGTCATCAGTAGGTAGCAGAGAGGAGAGAGGCTATATCTATATTCAGTGTACTGACCTATGAACATTTGAATGAATAGTAGCCTAACATTACTTGAAAAAAAAAGCAAGCTGGATACCAACACCACTTTGGCATCATGGGGTAGCCTGCGATAACTACCAGACCAGGACCAGGCAAGCACCGGATGGGTTCCCAGGACAGGAAACAAACCAGACCAGGTAGAGACCTGGCCCTGGATTTGGGGGTTGTGGGTGAGCCAGCCCTGAGGGAGTGAGCCTGCCTTTGGTCTGCTATGTGGTGGTGTTGGCTAGGGAGAAATACCTTCTCTTCCCTTTTGCCCTCACCACCATTGGCCGACAGGAAATTTAGCCCAGATGGGGTCACAAGAGCAGGAGAGCTGTCCCTGCCCCTCACATGCTGCAGCACTCAGGAGAGCAGACCCTGCACCTTTCCGTAGTAGAACTGGCCATGCAAGTGGGGGTTGCAGGTACATATCCAGGGCTTTGAGTTGGCCTACCCCTACATCTACCCCATGGATGACCTGCTGAAGTACAAGAAGAGGTCAGTTCTACAACCCAGGACTGCAGGATCTCCATGACACAGGGCAGTTACAGCACATCTGAGAGGAGTTCCAGTGAGGTTCCAATACTGCTGGAGTAGCAGAAATCAGAGGCCTTATACCAGACCAAGGAGCCATGTAGGGAGTTAGATTAATTAAATTAGATTTAGAAAATATCTAGGGGTTTCTGATACAGTCTCTTAATTTGGGGCATGAAGATCAACTTGGCTGTGAGTGATTAGCTTATCAGCTTGTGAAAAAACAAGAATGAAGTCAGGTGAAAACAGTAAACAAACAGGAGACTTAATGGACTGAAAAACAAGGTTGAAGCCAGGGAAAACAGGAAAGACATAATGGACTAAGAAACAAAGTATTTGGCCTGGCATTGTTTTCAGCTGCTAAGTGTGTGGAGCCAAAATTAAGCTGAAACAGGTGGAACAAGGAGAGCTCCTATTTAAGAACAAGTGCGTGGAACCAAAGGGCCCCCCATGTTAGAGAGCTTCCATGCTAGAGAGTCCTGATGGAGAAAGTGCTGGTGAACTGATGGCCAGATCTCCCTGAGACAGAAAGAAGCTGGTGAGCAAAGAAAGCCTCAGCAAGACAGCAAAAGGCCAAGGACTAAACCCTATGGCTCAGCTTTTGCCTAGAGGGGTTTAACCTGTCTGAACAGTGGCCTAAACGAAGCTGTGGCTGGCTTTAAGGACTGAGACAGAATGGCAGAGTTGCTGATGTGAAGGAAATAAGTTGGCCTACATACGGCTGGGGTCTCCCAGAGAGAAGAAAGCCTCAAGCCTTATTTAAGGTGAGACTGCGATAGCCAATTTTCCCGGACGAATCTACATCTGAGATATTCCAGAAAAAAGTCTGATAAGTGCATTAAAGGGTCTACCACAGAGACTGTGTTCCTGATGACTGAGGACCTGCCCCAGAGACTGTATCCTTCTAAAAGGTTAGGAAAATAGTTGTAATAGTTATCAATAGGTTTAGTAGTTAGGTTAAAGGGGTTGTAGGAATTTATAGGGTTGATAGTTAAGAAATTGTTGGTATTTGTTATAAGTGAATAGTCATCAATAAATAAATATTTAATAATTTTAAAAACTTTGGTTACAGAGCCATTATAGTGAACATTTGCAAGCAGAATGTGTGGACAAAGGAGAATATTGTGGGACATACTGAGATACATTGCAGTTTCCACAATGAGCTGTTATTATATATACTGGGACAGATTGCAAGGGTGGAGGGTGGGTCTAAGGGGAGATGGGAAATGGGAGGGAACAGGATGCATGATGTGAAATTCACAAAATAAAAATTTTTCTCAATAAAAAACAAAACAAAACAAAATTAATACTTGATGGGATTGCCGTAAACCAAGCCATCCTACATGGACCTATGCCAAGAGTATTGATGTTGAGGGAAGGTCTAATAACATTGCTTCTGATAGGCTGATTTCAATACTGAGATCTGGTTACCACCCTTTCTGAGGCATTCTCTTGATTGGTTAATAAAAGTCATGATGGCCAATTAGCTGGGCAGAAAGAGTATAGGAAGGCAGGATTTCCTGAGATTAGAACAGGAACCCTGTGTTTTACACAGAGGATTAATTCATTCCAGCCAGGAGCAGGAAGAAGGAGGACATACACACATCATGGGTTAGAAAAAAGAACCTCATTCCACATGTCCAGGAACATCAGCATAGCATGGAGAATGGCTGTCCAAGGGGACGTATGTATATATGGGGTTGTATTTAGAAAATAGAATTAAGAGCTAGCTTGGATGGGCCAAGATTGCTCAATTCAGACCAAGGCTTGTTAAAATCCATGTGGTATCTGTGTGTTCATTTATAATGACTGGCTAAGGATTAACAGCTGCTGAACCAATTAACAATAATATAAATATTGTTAAATAATTTAATTAATTATTTCTACATATTAATATCCTTTTAAGAGACTTAAAATAGTGTTAAGTGTTTTATATAGGTATTAGAGTGTTTTTGGTTATTAAGGTATTTTTAGATAGATTATAGATGATTAAGGTTTAGATTATAAGATTTAGATATTTTATAGGTGATTGTTAAGTATTAATGAATATAAGTGTGTTAAATAAAAATATTCTGTTACACTTTCTTTAGTGCCTCATCCCATAGCTACTACTTTTCCCTTGAGATTTTTTTTCTATGAGATTTCCCTGGAAGTATAATGCTGCCTGGTTGACTATTTTCAGCTATACCTCTTTTAGCCAGTACTGCCAAATTGTGGAATTAGCTTTCTCCAGTATGTGTCCTGCTAGTATGACTCTCACTGCTGCACATCTGACTCAGCCAACACAAAGGAGAGATCTGCCTAAGTCTCTTGACCCATGAGTGGACCACCAGGTGTTCACGAGTGCTCAGCTCATCATGTTAGGGGTAGTAGCTCCACTAACAAGCAGTGAGTGGTAGCTAGGGCTCCCCTTCTAGGCTTTTCCAAGCTGTTAGCAAAGTGGATGACCCTGGCTTTGGTATTGAATAAGTTTTCTTGGAACTTTGCAATCTGTATTCTTTTCTGCAATTGTTTGATGATGAAGTCAGAACCTGGAAATGCCTAGTCTAGACACTGACCTTAGGTAACAGATGTCCCTGAAAGACTGAGGGAACTCCTTAGGGTGTTGTGGACCACAGCTTGGAGCTGTGTGCCATCCACAGGATGTGGTGACAGGTTGAATTCTTCTTTCTGTTTTCTATTCCAGAGCATGGCTCCTCTACTCATTTTCCTATGTTGCCAAGCCCTCACTATGAGTCATTGCTCATGCCTGTTTACAGCCTGTGGATCAGTGGGGGATACAGGTGTTACTGAAGCATCACATAAAAGTCTCTGAATGTTTCCAAGGTAACGAGAACAGCAGTGGGGAGATGTTACATGACATGGTGGATGCCAGATCTCCCCAGGTCAGATGAGGTTCCTTAGAGACCCTTGGTCCCCTCTTCTGGCCCACCAGGAGAGATCAGTAAGGATTCTTCAGAAACAACTGAGATCAGGTAGTGCTACAGACTGCTCTACTGACTCTCTCCATGATCTGACAGGTGCTGAAATGGGTGGAGAAGCTAGCTCTTCAGGACTTCCTCCTCCTTCCTGATTCCATGTTAGTGTGTTGGGATGCAGAAAATCCTGGAGTACAAGTCCATATAGAACCAGAGCCAGCTATTGCTCAAATCCCTGAGATCCTTTTGTCCTCTTGTCTATTTCTTTTTTGTTGTTGTTGTTTCTTTTTATTGTTTTTTATTTTGTGAATTTAATATCATGCACCCTGTTCCCTCTCTTCTCCCACTTCCCCTCAGACCAACCTTCCACCCTTGCAACCTCCCCCCACATAAAAAAATCTCACTGTGTAAGCTGTAATGTCTCAGTGGATCCCACAACATTCCCTTTTGTCCACATGTTTTTCCTTGCAAATGTTCACTATAATGACTCCTTGGTCTGGTATAAGGCCTCTGGCTTCTGCTATTTTGTCAATACTGGAACCTCACTGGGACTCCTCTCAGATATGCTGTTATTGTCCTGTGTCATGGAGATCCTATATTTTGGGTCTATGTAACTGGCCTCTTCATGTACTCCAGCAGTTCATCCATGGGGTAGATGTTGAGGTGGGCCAACTCAAAGCCCAGGTTCTGGGCCTGCAACCCCCACTTACAAGGCCTGCTCTCCCAAGTGCTGCAGGTGGTAAGGGGTTGGATTGGCTCTCAAGCTTTCATGACACCATCAGGGCCAATTATCCTGCCTGCTACCTGTAGTGAGGGCAAGAGAGTAAAGGGGATTTCTCTCTCATCAACACCTCAAAGCAGACAAAAGGCAGGGCTGATTCTCCCACATTCACTACCTCAGGAATGGCTCGTCCACAACTCCTACATTCAGGGCCAGCTGTAGTGGGCTGCTCAGGCAAGGTGCAGGGCCGAGTGCTGTAGCATGTGAGGGGCAGGGACAGCTCTCCTGCTCTTGTGACATCTTCAGGGCCAGTTCTCCTGTCTGTCCCTGATGGTGAGGGCAAAAGGGAAGGGAGAGTATCTCTCCCTTGCCAACATCATCACAAAGCAGATGAAAGGCAGGGCTGGCTTTCCCACACTCAAACCCTCAGGGCTGGCTCACCCACAACCCCCTCATCCAGGTCCAGGCAGGGTTTCCCTAGTCTCTGGCTTGCTTCCTGTCCTGGGAGCCCATCTGGGGCTTGCCTGGTGCTGGACTGGTGGTCAACACAGTCTAGCTCCCCTTCCAGGCCCCATGGGACGATAATTGTGTTGGTTTCTAGCTTGTTCTCCCTCCCCTGCACCCTCTCCCAGAATGTTTGGCTACTATTCATTCAGATGTTCATAGAACAGAACACTGAATATAGATATAGCTTCTCTCCTCTCTGCCACCTACTGTGGTATTTGTGACACAGCAGCCACATCTACAGTGCCTCTAGGGACACTTGTCTATTTCTTTATTTGAGATCAGATCTACCCCCTGACATCCAAGGATGAGGGAATAAAGGGTTGGGGAGCACCATCTTAGTGGCAGGATATGATGCTTGTGCAGTGCTTGTATGTGGTTTGTCTCCCACATGAACTGGGAGTCTATTGAGGGCACGTGTCCAGCACGGTGGCTGGGCTTACTGCCTGAGCCCCAGTAACACTCACAGCCCTATCTAGGTGAGCACACTGCCATGGGACCACACTCCCAGTTCCTTTCCTTTCCCCCTCACCAGCTTCATGGAGTCTAGTCTCCTGCTTGTGGTCCTCACATGTCAGCTTCCTAAGTTCTGGCAGAATAATATTTGTGGGGTAGATGGTGATGGTGTACAAAACTATGGAGGATTGCATGTTCCAAGTAAACTTTGTATGCTTGTATACGACACACATCTGCTGATTAAACACTATGAGTCCACTGCTCAGTGTTTGCCTTTGACACACACTGTAGGCCTAAGGAGAATTTTGAACTAAGTAGTAATTGGTCAGTAGCCTCATTCACTGGGGCACTCAAACCAGAGCACATTTCATTTATGCTGAAAAAAATGGAGTCCTCTGTGTTGGAGTGGCTCCTGCTCTCTGACTCTTTATGTGCCTGATGAGATAACCCAAAGGGTAAATTAAAGGCAGTTGCTGCTAAGCCTGGTGACTTGAGTTCAATCCCAGAACCCATGAAGGAAGGAAAGAACTGACTCCTGCAAGTTGTCCTGTGACCTCTACATGTGTAGTTATGTGTACACACACAGGCATGTACATATACACAAGCATGCATACACATATACACACACATGAATGCACACTAAGTAAGTATAAAATTTGGGGAAAAGACAATATAGATAGAAAACCCCAGAGAGAACATCCCCCAGAAGCTTATAGTCCATTTAAAAAAGTTCCTCTTACTAGTTCTGATAGATGTCTTCCTAGTAGGCTGCCTACATCCTAGCTTTGCCCAAAACAGTGAGCTACAGCAGCACTGCTGTCTTCACTGGATCCAGCATGCATTGCTCCTGCTCATTTGCTGAGGAGGTGGAGGGAGGGTGAGCAGGACCAAGGACCTCATTGGCAAAGAATAGGTGCAGATGTGGAGCCAGCTTGATCAGTACAGACTTCCTGTGTTAAGAGGCACTGCCTTGGGCTTTGGGCTGCAGGAAATGTCATGGGAGATGGAGGCGACAGAGGGAGGAGAGCTGGGCTTGGGCCTGGGTGGAAGCCCTGTGCCTGCTCCTTGCAGAGCTTACTGACAGTAAGCGCTTGTGGCATTTAGGAAGCTTCACTTTTTAGACTAATCAATAGCCTGTGACATTAAAATGTTTGAGTACAATAAGTCATTTTCTGCTTCAGATAGCCTACAACCTCTGGGATCAGGATCCAGCTGTGAGTCCATCACGTCGGTTCTTGCAGCATAACTTCATGATGCATGATGAGGGCAGGTTGGTATCGGCTGACCAAGTTGATGGCTCCTCAGCCTGCTTGCTGACCTCTCCCAAAGCTCACAGCCCCAGACGGACTTCCCATCTCCCCTCTGCCTCAGGGAACCAGAGATTCTGTGTTTACATGTCTCACACTGGCAGTTCCACTCATCCTCAATCTTCTGTCTCCTCATTCTTGGGGATTCTATCTCTTTCTATCAATAATTGTGTATTTGAATAATATAATTATATCTTCATAGCTGATGGAAGCTCTAGGTCATGTTGGCCACTCACTAGATGCAAAAGGAAGATGGAAGCCTCATCATGGAGCTGGCCAGGTTAACCAGGCACACTCCCCAATGGCATCCCACGCTCCCACACTGCTGATGGCATCTGATTAGTTCATCTGATAAACTTCATGTAGCCTTGGAGTGAGTTTGCATGATGAGGAATATTATAGAATGCACAGAATCTGGCAGGCACAGAGCCTCTGTGTCCAAGCATTCACATAAGGGCAGCTGAGAAATGCCATGGGGCTGTGACTTTGGGGACGACCAGGTATGGCTTGCCCCACCAATGCCAAGGGCATCCTTCATTCAAGTGTTAGTGAAATTGCAAACCCCATGGAATGTTCATATCATGAGCTCCTCCATCACCTGGACACAAAAGCGGGGACCCTCTTACAGCTTCCAGCCAGCTCTGAGGCCAGTGCACAGTCACTGCACCCTTTGAATAAAAGACTTGGGGCTTTCAGAACTTTGGCTATTTCCAGCCCAATAAAAACAAATACCGTTTTTAAAAAAAGAAACTTTGGGAAGACAGGGGGAAACACAGATGCAAAGCCTTATTTTGAGGGTCCCTTGCCTTTCGGGGGGCAAAAACAATGGTGTAGAGCTCCTGTGACCTCATTAAATGGGAACTGGGCTTCAGACTGCAAAGCAGAGTGGGTGAGTCAGCCTTGAGACAGTTACTCCTGCCTCCCACTGTGAGGCTTCCACCTCTTCTTGCCCTTTTGGCTCATTTGGCTAAATATCAGTGACACAGTAGGGACAGCTGCTGGGGAAGAGGGATTTGCCCATGGATGAGATGATCATTAACTGTTATTTTCTTTTCCTCTTTTCCTCTGTGCTTGGGTAATGACATTGCTGTACATGGGGAAAGCAAGTTGTCATTGCCAGAGGCCTCTCCTTTATCAACCCTGGGCCATGAGCTATGTGTGGCTCTCATAGTAATCCCAGTGCCTGGGGAGGTTACAGAGTAAGAACCTGGGGGGCCTGGTGAGATGGCTTCATAGTTAAAGGAAGCTGCTGCTCTTGCAAAGGATAAGGGGTCAGTTCTCAGCAACCACAGAAGTTGGCCCAGTAACAACTTTATTGGCAGTTCTAGAACTGACACCGTCTTCTGGCCTTGGGCACCCACATATGTGTCACATACACATGTACACATACACACAAATAAAAATAAATCCTTAAAAGAGTGAGATCCTGTCTCAAAACAAACAAACAACAACAAAACCTTGGGCATCCATTAATCCACACTGCCTTGGCCGCAGGGAAAGGCACCAGGAGAGGCTCACAGTGGGGAGCCCTTGTTTCTTCTTTTGATGATGGTGACTGGCTTCAGCTTTTAAGTCACACAGTTTCTTCTGGACCACAGGGGCCTAAGTGCTGCCACCCAATCCCATCTGTCCACAGAGGGAAGGTGGCTTCTGAGGTGTCAGGGAGGGCATCAGGAATTGGGAGGTCCACTGAAGAATGTGTACAGAAGGCTGAGTGAGAGCCATCCCCAGAGGGCAGGTACAACTGGGCAGCCATCTTCCCACTAGGCGGCCATCTTCCCACTAGGTGGCCATCTTCCCACTAGGCGGCCATCTTCCCACTAGGCGGCCATCTTCCCACTCAAATCATTTTGCTCTTGGGGTCTGGATAGGTTTCGGACAGCACGGTTGTCTGCAGGAACAAGAAGGCTCAGGAAGGAATCTGTTCATTTCCATACTGTGAGTCTGCCCTCCATGAAGGTGTCCAGAGGTTCCTCTGCAAAAGCACAGTCAGGGAGCCCAAAGGTCAGCAGGAGGGACCTTCAAGTAAACCAGAGACCCTGATGAGACCAGAGGGGTCTTTACTTCTCCTTGTTGATGTGGGTGGCATCTCTGTTCACTGTGGCTCCTCTGCATAGAGCAGACCCTGACTCCTTAAAGGACATTTGCTTGCTGAGGTCCCTGTGGCAGCAATGCAGCCTGCTGCTTCCTTAAAGGCAGAGCAGATCCAGGTCGGCATGTCTTGAGCAGCTAAATGCTGAGTAAATAACACTGTATGTTCATATGAGCAGCAGAGCCAGGACTACCTGCTGCTGGCTCACAGTGACTAACAGGTGTGAACTAATGTTGCGGACATAACCTTGCCTCTCAGGTCTGGCCTTGCCAAGGTTGCTGAGTCTCTGGCTGTCTCCCAGCTGTCTCATGAAACAATTTTACCTTATCTGTTGGAGTGTAAGCTCCCCTCCTACCTCACAGGCTCCTTTGCAGAGTCTGGGCATAAAGTGGAAGGTAAGGTCCGCCTCCTTATCTGGTCTCCACAGCATCCCTCGGCTCAAGGTGTCAATCCTGTGTATAGGCTGCAGCTAACAAGGTTAGTGCCTTGTCTGGGATTTTATGGCAACCATCTGGAATTCTTGGACATTCTCAGACCAACTCAGTTAGGCTATATTTAGAAGCAAAAATAAATAAATAAGGGTGGGGGTGGAGTGAGGAATACTTCATCCATTGATTTGTCATTTTTGGGATTTTACTATTAAGTATCCCAGAAGGTAGGATGAAACCAGACCCAGATATTAGGGAAATGAATTCTTTCTCTATTTCTGCCACACACAGAGCTCCCTGCAAAAGTCCAGGCTTCCTGCAAAGATAAAGACACAGTTGGTACTACACAGATGATTTCTGATTTCTGAAGTCCGGTCAACATGCAAAGTCCCCAAGATCAACCTCAGGTTCCACATTTCTAGAGGGACTTGAAGAAAGCTGACATCTGTTAATGTCTCAGAGATGGTTTCTTATGAGCAAAGGTCATAGGGTAAGACCAGCCTATGAAGGGACATGTTGGGTTGGGGATATGGGTGAGGGTGGGCTTCAGGAAAAGCCCCAGAGCACAACGTTCTGTGCTGTCTCTCAGAGGTCACTCTTCTGGACAGACAAGCAGCTAGGGTTGAGACTGAAACTCATGTCTGAAGTTCTTATTAAGGCTCAGTTGCATGTGGAGACCTGATTGTTGGTCACAAGTGGCTGTCACAGCCTCTCCATTTTGACTAGTATTCATAGCCCATTATTTAGGGTGGCCCTTTCCACCCTAAATAGTACCATTAGCTAATCCAGGGTGACCTAGATAGAGTGCTGATCAGATTAGGGAATTTTAGAGGTTACATTCTGTGGAAGCTGAGGACAAACGCTAGATATCATTTGGGATAATGGTGGAGTTCTTCACACTCCACCATCCTCCAGAGCTCAGTATACACCAATGGGAGAGAGAGGAAAGGAAAAGCTCAGTATACACCAATGGGAGAGAGAGGAAATGAAAGAACAAAGCCCTGGTGGTCTCTAGTCTCCTTCTCAGGTACTGCCTTCTCTCTCTCTCTCTCTCTCTCTCTCTCTCTCTCTCTCCTCTCTCCTCCCCTCTCATCTCTCTCCCCTCTCCTCTCTCTCTCCCCTCTCCCCTCTCTCCTCTCCTCTCTCTCTCCCCTCTCTCCTCTCTCTCCTCCCTCCTCTCTCATCTCTCCTCACTCTCTCCTCTCTCTCTCTCTCTCTCTCTGTGTACATAGGAGGTGGGGTCTAGGTGCAGTATCACATATGCAGTCTGGGGCTGGAGATGCAGAGGAGAGGATAAAATGCTGGATCCCAGGGAGAGAGTAGGAAATCAGGGCAGACTGTCTTAGACATTACATGATGTCCTAGTCTTGTAGGCTCAGCCACTCTACTTCTGAGCACAGGGCTTGGGAAGTCTGGGAATAGCAGCAACTGTGGTTTGAAGAAGCAGGTCTCTGATGAAGTTGAGGGCATCCTGTGACTTGGCTCCATCTTGATGAAGACAGGGATAACCATGTTTATGAGTGTAGAGAGCACCGTGGATTGCGTATGACATAGTTCAAAGCTCGTTTTGTGTGTCACCAAGTCATTGTCACCTATGGTAAGCACAGAGTCTTTCATGACACCACGAGGCACACGGAAAGGGTGTACCTCACCCAAGATCACATACAAACAAGTACTAAGGCCACAAAGTGATTTTGGACCCACTGGAGCCTGTGTGTCTCTGGTCCCTGACACCAGGGGGCAGGATGAGACAGGAGAACAGGGAGGCTGCTGCAGATCTGCCCACCTCCCAGGGCATCCTCAAAGAAGTCTCATGGGCATCAGGTGAAGCATAGAGAAAGCAGTTCCTTTCCCAATGTCTTCCAGAATCTTCTGTGAAGGATGGAGATGGGGGTAGAAGAAACACCTGTAGAAAATGTGAGTCTTGAGCTTTGGGGTTCCTGAAAGGTCTAGGGACAGCGAGCATCAAACACACATCAGCAAGAAGAGGCAGTGCAGCCGCCTGCAGGATGGGCACCTTGCCTACCAGCCAGAGCCCATTTGCTGCTATCCGGTTCTTAAACCATCTTCATTTGTACTCTCAGGGCACAAGTCAGGTTGGTGTGGTGTGGGCTCCTGGGTGCCCTGGTGCCATGATTTTGCTAGGGTTCTACCTTCTGGTGCCATTCATCCCTGGGTGGAATAATCTCAGGTATCTTGACTCACCCAGCCTTCCTCTTCACAGGCAGCAGGGCACTATCCTGTGCATGGAAGAAGCCCAACCCCTTTACTGAGCTCCCTTGGCAAGCCATCCATCTATATCATACTGGGCTCTAGTCCACAGGAGACCACAAAGATTCAGTACCCCAGGCAGGTCCTCTGGCATCTGCTTCTCCCAAACCCCCATTCCAATGGCACTTTCTAGGATCTTTTATCTCTTGAGATTCATTCATTTACAAGGAGGCACTCAAGGGTGTGCTGGTCTAGGTAAGGAAACTGAGGTTTAGAGTTACATATTCCCTGGGTGAGCCTTGGGCAGGTTGTGGTACATGTCTGCATGTGGTCTGCTTCCGGGAGGTCCTTCCTGTCTTCCTATAAACTGTTCTCCCTAAATTCTTCCCCAGCATGCCCTTTCTCTTTCTCCTGTCTCCAGCCTTCTTCCCTTCAGCCTATTGACCACAACTCCCATAGGAACAGTAATCCATGTTCCACCAGCCTGTGGGGAAGACTCCCTCCCACCAGCCTGCTTGAGGAGCCTGAAACGAGTTTTTGGGTTGTCAGCACTTCTGGACAGCTGCCCTGAGACACCTCTTAAATCATGTAGATTGTGAGCACACGCACTCTGGTGTTGCATATCCAGCCTTGCTTCGGTACACACCTCAGTACCTGTATCCCAGGTCTTCAGTTAGCCAGGCACAGAAACAGATGGGACTAAACATGTGGGTAGACTGTGGGACACAGCCAGAATTATGGGCAAAATGGGCACCAATTTATAGGACAAGGGTAAGCTGGCACAGGCTGGCTTCTCCTAAGACTGAAGCATGTTGAGCAGGGAAGGGAGTGTCTCTCATTCTGAACTGCCACTCATGTTGTAGAGACCAAAGAGGACAGGCAGCACCCCTGAGTGTTGTAGGAGAGTCAGCGATGAGCCTTGTGAGCACATCCAAAGCAGAGAGTAGAATGGGAATCTCTGATCCTGTCCTTACCCAGGCTGGCTGCAACCTATGGATCAGAGCAGCTTGCTGTGACCCAAGTACCAATGCAAACACAGATGTGGCGTGATTATCCTAATCCTAATGAGAATATGCTACCAGGGGCTTCTGGAAGAGGCCAGTTTATAAGAATGGAGATGCAGGTGTGAAACACACCTCAGTCATAATGCTGGTTGGCACTTGGAGTCACATAGGCCTGGGCACGTGTCTGCAGCCTCAACTCTCCAGCCCCATACAGAGCTCTGGTTCATATGTCAGCGTGTGCCCTGGGTGGCCCCAGGTGGACATTTGTTAGCTTGACTACCATATTCTTCTTGGATTTCAGGTGATCTACATGAATACCGCCACTCATGGAGGGCTCATGGTTTGCTTGTGGGCAGGCTGTCTGCTTTCTGGTGCCATCGGCTGTCCTCTCAGAGCTCTATGTGGGTTCAAAGGCACGAGGATGCTTTGCTCCAGGATGTGAGCATCTGGTTTCTGTACAAATGTGGGTTTCCTTGTGGATGTGGGGTTTCCATGTTGACCTCTATGGTTCTTATTCTCTGTTCGAAACTAGTGCTGGTCTCAGGAACTTGGGGTTAAGTGTCTCTTCTGGCTTTAGATCATTCCTGCACCTCTCTGGAGCCTCAGCAGGACTCTGTCTCTAGTGCTCTGAAGCTTGTTACGCACATCTTCTCTTTCGTGCTCTGTGAGTGGGCTCTACTCCAAGGAAGGTATCAGGGGACTTGGAGGGGGGAGAGATTCAGGAGACCATGAGGGAGTTACTTCTATGTGTAAAATTTGGTAGTGTCTTCTGTCTGGCTCCTAACTACACTCTTCCAATACTGGCTGCTGATATCTGACCCTTGGGCTCTTAGGCTTGGCTGTGGTCATCAGGCCAGGTTAGTGGCACCTGAGCCACCCAACCTTATCACCCTCAGGAGCTTCCTTTGATGTGCATCATGTACAGTAACACACTGTCCTTGAGCACCTTCAGGGGCCTCGGGGCTATGCTTGATTCCCCCTAGAGACTTATGGATCCATCCAGATCCCCCCACCCCCAGAATTAGAAGATCCAAGGCTTACAGGTTCCCCAGCACACTTTGATCCCTGCTGTGACCTTCAGCCCCTCTGCTGGACACCTGAACACCTCATGCCAGCTTGTTCCCCAAAGCTTCCCTGAGGCACTACTTTGTTCTGAAGTGGTAGTAAGTCTCCCTTGGATCATTAATACCTCGAAGAAGGGAAATAATATATAGATTGTAATCTTGCTCACCATGTTCTTAGAGTCCTGTCCTTTCACCCTTTGTCCAACATGCCTGTGTTGGGCTCAGACCATGGTTGAGAAACCTGCCTCTGCCCTGTCCTGTGCTAGATAGACAGGCTCAAACATCCACACAGCTTTGTCCCTCACAAGCTAGAAGACTGGACTATTATTCCTCACCTGGCCAACACCATCTCAGTATCTCAGTCAGGCTGGGAGATGCACATCCCAGAACCTGTCTCCTGCGGTGTCCAGGGGTTCTGGTGAGACAGATGTGGGAGCTTTTAGGGTAGAAGTGATTCCCAGGAGGTCAGCAGTCATATGTGGTAACATTGGACTCAATGGCTTCATCAATCCCTCCTCTGTGTCCATGCCAAAGGGCTTGGGACTAGACACCCATTTTCAGCTCCCAAGACAACCTCAGAACTCCGAGTCTCCATCTGCTTCTGGCCTTCAGGCTATAGAGACACTGGTCTTTCTTTCCTATCCCCCTTTCTAAACCTCTCAACACCCATATTTCTGATTTCTACATGGAACCCCCTTCTCTTGAATCCATGCAGGGACTGTGTTTCCCGGACCTCTGTGGTTACCACTACCCACTGGCATGGGGACAGAGTTCTCTGCAGAGATACTGCTGATTGTGAAATAGTTGCGCCAGCTGCAGAAAAGAACGCCCCTCCCCACAGCCTGAATCTCACTGCTACCAGTGCAGAGTGTTCTCTGTGTACAGTCATGAGGTACAGTTCTTCTGAGAGGAAGGAGGTCCTGGTTGGGTGCTGGGGCATCTTACGCCCACTTGTGATGCTTCCTTCTACATGGAAGTGGTCCCTTCATGGGTCATGGCCTCCTGTCCTGGGAGGACTTAGCCCATGGGGTACTTGGCTCATCACATACAGACAGCATCTAACAATATGTGAGGTGGGAAGATTGGACCTCTTTCCCTGATCCCTCTGAAACAGACCTGGATAAAGCAGTGAGCCAATAAGTCTCCCCAGCAATGGAGTCTCTTTCGAGGGGGGCTTCACTAGGTCTGTGCTGGGGCTGAAAGCCTATTCGGATCTATTCCAAAGCTGTGCATCCAGGCCTCACCTCCCCCATCGCCCACTGACCCACGTGTCTGGTTTATAGCTTGGGTTGGAAGAAAGGTAGTGTTATTTGGATCTCATCAAAGGTCTCCACAGAAGTCAGGTTTGATTGACAACATTTTAAAGGATCATTGTCCCCTCCCCACCTTGGTGTCTCTGTAATTGTAAACGAAATGCTGGCCCTGGCAGTAGCAAGCCTGAGTTTGAATCTGGATGCCAAAGGATCGAAGTGATTCTCCTGCAAACCCTAGCTGCCTCATACCTGCTATATGGCCTGGGCACAAGTGCCTTCCACAACCCTAAGTCCCTACAGTGAAACATAATGAATTGTGCTGCCTATCACTGGTTTATGAATCAGAAGGGATGCCCCCACACCCCCAACTGTGCTGGTGCTCTGTCAGCATGAGGATCCTGGCTGCTGATCTGCAACATCCAACCAAGGGACCCCCCCTTTCCCATCCCAGGATCTTTATGTTGTATGTGCCCTGGCAGCAGGTGCCACATGCTTACCCTCAGTCTTGAAGCCCCTGCCCTCACACCAACAAAGAACCACCCAGGAAAGAACTGGGGTCCTTCATGGACTATAAGCCGTCTTTGAATTCTGTAGAGGGACCAACACCCATGCTCAAAAGAGGCAACAGCAGCTTGGAGGATGTCCGAGGTGCAGCAACAGGCCTAACCACCATCCTGCCACTCCTGGCAACACCCCAGGGACCACGCTCTGTGGGAAGCCACAGGCATCCATTGTGAGTCCGAGGATGGCTCAGAAGAGCTTGGCTCTGGTGGTTAGGACATTTAGAGACAATAGATCAATCATTTTCGTGTATTTCCCTTTTCTGTGGATGTACAAAGAAGATGTAAGAAAATTTCCTGGCAAATTTGAGTAAGTGTTCCCAGCAAGGATTCTAAAAGCAGGGAAAGTTTAAAATGCTCTGTTTTTGTTCTTTTTCGGTGACCTATCATATGATAGCCGACTGTAGAGATCAGGTAGAATGTGATACTTGCTCCAGACACAGATTTGACTTAAACATTTAAGTTCAGCTCTGCAACTCAACAGCAGTGTGAATTTCACCGCACCACTTAATCTCTTTGAGTGTTGATTTCTTGTTGACTGAGGGGTTGATATGAGATAGGGCTCTTTGAATTATAGGTGAAAATGTGAAACAACTCAAATTGGTTCAAGCTGAAGCAAGGATCAAACGCATCTCCTGCAAACTCCAGGATCCAACCTTGGTCTCTGCTAGATGTTTCGGAATCTTGGGGCTTGGCATCCCAGATTCCAGACACTCTGAGCTGGTCTGCCATTCCTGTGCCCTGAATGGCTACAAGGTCCTGCCATGAGCCAATCCCCATTGCCAGGAAATAGCTGGAACCTGGTTGGTCAGATCTGCCAGGGAGCTGAGGGCAAAATCAGTTCCATCCTAACAAGAGGCAAGTGCTTCTTGGGATGTCAAAACCCAATCTCACAGACCACCACACCTGCTCCCCTACAGAGACGTGCGAGTGCACATAACAGGGGTTGTCATATAGTGGGGCTCCATTGGCTGGGTCTTCCTTTCCTCTCACTGAAGCCTATCTGCTCTTTGGGACTAGCAAGGGCAGGTCACAGAGGCTGCGGATAAGTGGAGGTGAGGTGAGGAGGGGTGTCAGCATTTAGAAGGAGGCTCCTACTAGTACAGAACCCGTTCTCAGAAAGAGGGTGCCAGGTGATTTCCCTCCTAGGGAAAAGACGGTGCACGCCTGTCGAGGGAAGGGCATAGAGGAAACATCTGGATGGTGTCACTGCAGACTTCGAGAATGGGGACTTGGTACTCAACCTCCTTTTTTTGGGATAAGCACATGTGTCTCTACTCATGGAGAATGGAAGTCAACATTTGGAGGCGCTTGCTGAGACCTACATTTCACATTTCCTCCAGGTGGAGTTCTCTCCTAAAATACTTGCTATAAACAGCTAAGAATGTGAAGTGAAGGCAGGCGGTGGCCAGATACCTGAGAGGAAGAGCCCTGAGTCAGGGGCTGCTGGTGGGATAAGGTATCATCATACTCAGCTCGCCTTTTTGAGTGGAAATGGAGGACTCAGGGGAGAGTGCCCCTTATTCACCCAGCGAGGTCCCCCATCACCTCCCTCCCACCTCTGGACCCCTATCCAGACATTCAGCAGCTACAAAGGGCTCAGCCTCTGCAGTGCTATTTGTGGTTTTCCTGGTTCACGTGGGTCTCCTACTTGGCACAGAGGCAGCCTTTGTGTACCAGGAAGGCCAGCAGAGGAGGCTGCCCCTCCTGCCACTTAATCCCAGCCCACGGCATCAGCTTCCTTTGCAGGGACAATTTCTTTCCTTTCCAAGTAGGGATTCAAAGTCATCTGTGTCTCTAACATTTCTCAGAGCCCCGATGTTCTTCCCTGTCCCAGGAAGCCATTCTCTGGGAGCAGGCAGCATGGGAAGTGGGGGTTGGGTTTACCTTGAGATATTCACTCTTTTTAGTTTCTTTATCTGGTGACAGATGCAAGTTGTCCCAGTGGCCCAGCAGGCAAAGGAGGAAGACTGAGGTGGACTGAGGTGGTGCTCACATTATATGGATGCTTTGCCATTGATGGGCAGATATGATTAGTGGAGGATGTTTCCCTCCTGAGCCACTTTCCATGCATTGCAGAGGACTGCCCTGGAGAAAGATGAATCTCCATCATCCTGTATCAGTTACAATTGGCTACCTCATCCATCCCTTTCCATAGAGTGCCTTTCATACCTCCTTAGCCTTTTGCCTTTCTCGGTTTCTGGGCCCTCACTCCTGCACACTGCTTAGCTGGGTGAGCTCTGCATATCTGAGAGTATGAGATCTCTTGTAATGTATCACCTCTGCCCTACCTGCCAGGTGCTCACTGGTTGGCACTGACTGTTCCAGTCAGTTCAGGGGTGACACTGTGCCACAATGTTCCAATGGCCTCAGAAAGGGCAGCCAGCATCGCCCCCCTCTTGGGAAGACTGCAGGCCAGATCATGGCAGGGAGGTTTCTTAAAACTTTCTTGAGTGTTTGGGAGACAGTGCAACCTTAAAGTGCTTGTTTATTTAGTCCCAGAGCTGGGGAGCTGGAGATAGGAGGGTGCCTGAGGCTCACTGGTAAGCCCGTCTAGACTACTTGGCAAGTGACAGATCACTGTGAGGTCTGTCTTAGAAAACAGCATGGGTAGCACCTGACAAGCACTGCCCGAGGTTGACCTTTGGCCTCTACATGTACACACACACACACACACACACACACACACACACACACACACACAATGTGTCTTCACAGACAGACAGACATGTGTCTGCACACACACACAAAACAAAAACAAAAACAAAACCATTAAAAACTTTCCATAGACAAGCTGTGGCCTCTGGGTGAGAGTGCTGGACTGGAGAAGAGCCCTGCAACTTCTGATGGGCAATAAGTTTAGTTTCACTTCTTCTTCTGGGTCATGACCACATGAGTACATTCACTTGCGAAAATCTTTTAAAATGTAAAACGTTGCACAACTCCATCAAATGCTTTATTATTTTATTATTGTTGTTGTTATTATTATTATTAAATGAATGGAATTGGAATTACCATGAGATTTAAATGAGATGGTCCATGTACATTTTATGTGGGTCCTGGGGATTTGAACTCAGGTCCTCATAGTTGCACAAGTGTCTTACCTTTTGAGCCATCTCCCTAGCCCTCAAGTCCCTTCTTACCTTCCTATCCCATGCTGAGATATATAGTTGCTTGAGTACTCACAGTGTAGACAGACCATCTTCTAACTTCACAGCTCCCAGGTGGAAGGTTCACAGTGGCTGGGAGCAAGTCTGTGTTTCTCATCACAGATGCATGAGTGTCTATAAATATTTGTGGAATGATATACAAAGGACAATGAACTTTCTATTAATCAATCTTGTGTTGCTATAGTGATACCATGGACTAGTAATTTATGAAAGAAAATGTTTCTGACACTTCTGGAGGCTTCTGAGTCCAAGGTTGAAGAATTTTTGTTATTGTTTGAAGCAGGGTCTTTCTATGTAGCCCTCACTGACATCAAACTCTTTCCTCCTGACTCAGACTCCCAACTGCTGAGATGACAGAACTTGCTGGGTGTGCTGGCTAGCTTAGTTCAGTTTAGTTTTGTCTTTGTCAGCTTGGCACAAGTCAGGGTCACCTGGGAAGAGAGAACTTCAGTTGAGGAAATACCTCCATTGGATTGGCCTATGGACAAGTCTGTAGGGTATTTTCTTGATTAATAATTGATATGTGAGATCTTAGCTCACTACAAGTGATGCCACTCCTGAGAATGTGGTCTTGGGGTCCTGGGGTCCTGCTCAGGACCTACTGAGCAAGCCAACAGGCAGCATTCCTCCATGGCCTTCAGTTCTTGCTTCTATGTTCCTCTTTGAGTTCCTGCCTTGGCTTCCCTCCGTGATAAACTACGTCTTGGAATGAAAAATAAATGTTTATTCCAAAGTTGCTTTGGTCACAGCATTTATCCCAGTGACAGGAAGCAACTAAGATGGATGGCTGTCTGTGATGGACACTTTAGCATGGAGGAGGACACTGCAAGGGTGGAGTGCTCATCATCCTATCTCCATTCTTCCCCTATTATCCACTGGTCCCATCATGAGCCCCCACTCAACCTCATGACCTTATCTAGCCCTCATTACCTCCAGATAGCATCAACATTTGGATATGGGGAATGAGCTTCCAACGTGTAAGTTTTGGGGCCACAGTCAAGTCACGGCAGTGATGGTGATTCTATCAGCAATTTGATATCATCACAAAAACCACACACAGAAAACCATACCAAACCCATTGGGCTGAGTGAGCTCAGCACAAGCATGTATCTCACTCCGCTTCTCGACTGCAGGTGCACTGTGACCAGCTGCCTGAGCTGCCTGCTGCTGTGCCTTCCCCACTGGGATGGACGGTACCTCAAACTGTGAACCGAAATAAACCCTTTCTTTCTCCCCTGGCTGACCTTATTTTCAGGTATTTTATTGCAGCCACAGAAAAGATAACCAACAGTGCCCTTAATGCTGTTCCTCTGTCCTCGGGATTCCTGGCAAGGGGCAGCAGAAATAGAGGGTCCACAGACTCCTGGCTATTCCTTTGAGAGTCTGGAGTGTGGTGCCAAGCTCTTTTGTTTTCAGCAGGTGTTAGCAGCTGTAGAGGGTGGAATTGTATTTCTTATAAAGTCACATTCAAGTCGGGGTCCTGGGACCTGCGTCTGTGGTCTCATTTGGAATCAGGGACAACATGGATATGATCATGGAAAGCTGGAGACACAGCTGATTAGGGTTCGTTATAAAAAAAAAAAAAAACTCGGCACAGACCCAGAGAAAGCACAGCCCCTCGTGAAGATGGAAACTCACACGTTCAAGAGTGAGTCTTGAACTCAACGCTGTGTGAGCATGGGGCCAAGTTAGTCTATGCATATGTAACTCAAGGAGAGCTAACCATGGGCACAGCACAAAGAACAGGGAGAGGTGCCTGGGATAGATCCACCCTTAGCGGTGGTTTGAATCAGAATGGTCCCCAGAGGCTCATGTGTTTAAATACTTGGGGTCCGGTTGGTGGAGCTGTTTGGGAAGGATTAGGAGGTGTGGCCTTGTTGGGGGAGGTGTGTCACTGGGGGCGGGCTTTGAGGTTTCAAAAGCCCAAGCTATTCTCAGTGTCTCTTCCTGCCTTGTGCCTGTGGATCAGATGTGGGCTCTCAGCTACTGCTCCAGCGCCATGTCTGCCTGCCTGCTGCCATGTTCCTGCCGTGATGGTCATAGACTCTAACCCTCTGGAACCCTGAGTCCAAATTAAACAATTTTCTTTTATAAGTTGCCTTATGAATTGTTTTAATCATGATGTTCTGTCATGGCAATAGAAAAGTAAGTAAGATACCTTCTAAGTCCCCAACCCTTCAGACTCTTGGATTTTTATTTCTGGCCTCAGAGACTCTGAGGGAATCAATTTCTGATATCTTAAGTTTCTGTTGTTGCTGGAGTGGAAACTAATATGGTAGGGCCAGATCTGCCCTTTGTCCTGGTTAGTTTCTGTCAGACTGGCATAAACCAAAGAAGAAACCTTAATTGAGAAAATGCTCCCACCACATTGGCCTACGTGCATTTTCTTTCCTTTCATTTTTTAGATTTATTTATTTATTTTATGTACAAGAGTGCTCTATCTATTGTGTAACTTACTTGTAGAGTTGGAAAGATTAAGGGCAAGTGTGAAGTTGTTACAGATACCCTGAAAGCTGTGCTGAGCCAGGATGGGCTTTCTCTGGGGCCTTTGAGGGGGACTCTGCTACAGAGCATGACCTCAGGATAACTTCAAGGATAGTCCAGGAGGAATGCCACCAGGGGACTCACCCATGGCAACCTCCCTTTCCCCCTGGGAGCTCTGCCTTCCTCACCCAGTGATGGTCTTAGTTTGTCTGAACCCACACCTGCCAGGGATGTGATTTAAGCTGGTAGGGAGTGTGTTCTGTGTGTTTGGAGGTGCTCAGACTCCACAAGTCTGGGGCATGGCTTATGTGTTTGGAGGCTGTGACAGTTCTTACTTTAGTTGTCTTCCATGTCATCCTTCACTGTGTTTTCCCATACCTCCATGCTGAGACTCTGCCCTCAGAGTTCCTAACCCTTAGCTGGGTTCATGGCTGCTTTCGGCAGCCTTCCCCTTGACTGTGTCCCATCTCTGTTTGAGGAACCTCTGTCCTTCCAAATGCCCCCTCCCCAGGACATACCAGCAGGAACACCTGCAGGCCCATGTCCCTCTTAGTCCCTTAAGAAAGGGAAGAGTTCCTGAGTCTGTATCTCTTTGCCAGCTTCCCTGGCCTGGGTAGCCCTCAGTGTCTGCACATCTCCTGAGGTAAGTGATTCACACGTGCCTCTCTTCAGAGAGATGACAGATGTCTTGCTTGACTGAGACCATCTGGAGGCCCTGGCAGTTTGTGTACCCAGCAGGTGCTTAATGTGTGTGGAGCATCCTCCCTCTGGCTTTCACTTGCCTCCAAAGCCCTGCCCCACGGTCATTGCAGAGTCTTCCTGTGGTCCCTCCCTTCATCCAGTCCTTGGGCTTCACCAGGGTGGGGCAGAGGCTCATTATTCATGTTCTCTGTCACTTGGGTAGGGTACATCCCATTACACAGAATGATGGGATGGGCTGGAGTGTTCTGGGAGCTCAGTCTGTTCTCCTTGAGCAGAGTCTGGGGTTGGGAAGGAATCTCTAATTCCTGTTTCTTCAAGGTCATTGCTGAGTGACTGACATTGCCAGCTCAAACCTTCTTTCTCTCAGCAAATGCCCATTGTCTTTGTCCTTAACCATCTCCTCTGACTGTGTTTGTTTCTGAGGTGGAGGATATTTCCTCCTTGTGCTTCCAAGGGCAGGCACTCAGAGCCTCTGTGATAATGTAGATAACATGCTTCTTGCTCCCACAGCCCTGGGAAGGACATGGTGGCAGCCACAGGCACCACTCCTGTGGCTCTTCCTCAGGACCAGTTGTTGTCCTTGTTATGTCAGGAGACTCATCACAGAGTGGACAAATCACATGCATGAGGCCTTAGAGCTGGAAGCCATGGGAGCTTGTCCTGATAGGGAACTCATGAAGCCATGTGGAAAACTCAGTTAGCAAAAGTTGAGGGAGAAGTCACCAACAGGACCATACTGTTTCTGTTGCTGTAGTGACACATAACTAACAAGCACTGTGTTCCATAGACCTTAGTTTTATTTGTTTATTTATTTTACAGTGCTAGGGATCAAACACAGAGCCTCTGGCTTACCAGACAAGGGTTCCTCCATGAAGTCAATTTCAAGCTTCCTCTACTGCTTTTGCTGTATTCACAGGTCCTAGCGATTAGTACAGGGCATGTGTGGAGGTCTTCATTTATCTCTACTTCACTTTCAGTAAATGATCCAATGTAAATGTCATGTAAATCTAATGCAAATGATATGTAAATTGAATGTAAATACTATGTAAATCCAATGTAAATGCTATGTAATCCAATGTAGAGTCTCTGTAAATAGTCATTATCCTGTATTGTTTAGGGAATAATGGCAAGAGAAAAAGTCCCTGTACCAATGTGAATTTCCTCTTTTTAATTTTTTTTGATTGATGCAGGATATTTGTACATATTCATGAAGTACAATGTGATGTTTTGATTCATAGCTACACTGGGTAGCGATCAACTCAGGCAATTAGCATATCTGTCTCCCAAACATTTATCATTTCTTTATAGTGAGTGGATTCAAATTCATCTCTTTTAACTATTTTGAGATATATAACACATTTCTGTTAATTACATTCACCCTGCCCTGCTGTCAAATGTCTGTACATATTTTCACATCAAATACCAGCACCATGAGCATCCCTACTTCTGCCTTCCCTTTCCCCACTCCTGTATTCTCTGGTCACCACTATTCTCTCAATTTCTATGTGAACAATTGTTTTAGATCATCCAAGAGAATGAATTTTTTTTGTAGTTGAAATTTTAAAATTTTATTTTATTTTATATGTATGGATGTTTTCCTGCATGTATGGCAAAGCACCATTAACATGCTTGTTGCCCACATGAAGGCAGTCCCTGGAACTAGAGTTACAGATGGTTGTGAGCTGCCAAGTGGGTGCAAGGACCTGAACCTGAGCCCTCTTCAGGAGCAACAAATGCTCTTCACTGCTGAGTAATTTCTGTAGCCCTTGTTCTTTTTTGTTTTGTTTTGAAATCTGAGGTTGTTTGAACATATGGATGGAAATCCATAGATCTGGAGGAGCAACTAAACATTTGCATCAATATCAATCTATCTGTCTTTATCATCTACCTCTTTTTTGAAAATAAATTTGTTATTATTATGTGTGTAAGGGTGGGTATGCACCCCTGTGGAGGTTGGAGGATAACCTTTTGGAGTCAATTTTCTTATTTTACCCTGGAATAAAACTCAGGCTACCAGGTTTTTATCCACTGAACCATATTTCAGCCTCTGTCTTCCTGTCTGTCTGTCTGTCTGTCTTCCATATTTCTTTTATATCCAACATTGCCTATTTATGTGCCTTAGTTACTGTTCTATTACTATGAAGAGACATTATGACCAATGCAATGTATAGAATAAAACATTTAATTGAGGGCTTGCTCACTACTTCAGAGGGTTAGTCCATTATCGTCATGGCAGGAAGTGTGGTGGAACATAGACAGGCATGGCGCTGAGAGCTGCATCTTGATTTTTAAGCAGCAGATAGAGATAGAGAGAGAGAGAGAGAAAGAGATAGAGGGAGAGAGATAGAGAGAGGGGAGACTGGATGTGATGTGGGCTTTTGAGTGATACACTTCCTCCAACAAAGCCACACCTCCTAATCCTTCCCAAAGAATTCCACTAACTGGGGATCAAGCATTCAAACATATGAGCCTATGGGGAGCATTCTTATTTAAACTACCACATTATGTGTGTGTGTGTGTGTGTGTGTGTGTGTGTATGTACCCATCAGTCAATCATATAACATATATATCTATCAATAAATCATGTATCATCTATCTCATCTATAATGTATGTATGTATGTATGTATGTATGTATGTATGTATGTATGTATTATCTATCTATCTCATTGTGGTGGTTTGAGTAGGTATGAACCCGACAGACTCATGTCTTTGAATGCTTTGACAATGGGGAGTGGCACTATTAGGTGTGGCCTTGTTGGAGGAGGTGTGGCCTTGTTGGAGGACGTGTGCCATTGTGGGGGTAGACTTTGAGGTCTCCTATGCTCAAGCTCTGCCCAGTGTAGTACACAGTCCCCTTCTGCTGCCTGTGGATCAAGATGTAGAACTCTTGGCTCCTCCAGAAGCATGTCTGCCTATAAGCTGCCATGCTTCCTACCATGATAATAATGGACTAAACCTCTGAAACTTCAGGCCAGCCTCAAGTAAATGTTAGCCTTTATCAGAATGGCTTTGGTCATGGCGTCTCTTTGCAGCAATAAAATCCTAACTAAGACAATCATCTAAGTCATTTAGCTACCCATTTATTTATCAATGTCTGTCCATTTATTACCTAGCCATATATCATTGATCTCATTGATCTATTATCTATGTATCTATGTATCATGATGTTGTAGAATATTTAGTCACATAGGAACCCTGAGTTGGTGAATTGAAAAATCTGTTTGTAATTATGAGAGGCTCGGCCTTTAATCCAGGAACTTTCTGTTTATTGGAAACTAGTAATAGTGTGGCTTACCTCTAAACACACACCTTTAATCCAAGAGCTTTCTGTCCACAGGATTAAATAAAGTCAACCCTAAGTCAAGAGGGGGGGGGGCAAGAAACCAGCTGTCAGGGATTAAACAGAAAGGAGGGACATTGAGTTGAGGGTATTTAAGATAGCATGGAGAAGGAATTTGGATTTCTTCAGAGGTTTTCTCCTTCAGAGTTCTTTTTCCCTAGAGAGTTCTTCTTCCTTCAGAGTTCTTCTTTCTTTGAGCTCTCTCCTTTGGAGTTGTCTCCTTCTAGGCTTCTTCCTGTAGGTTCTTCTGGACTTTTTAGCTGAGGGCTTTTGGCTGGGACATTGGTGGAACAGGAAGATCAGCTGGGTGCTTTCTCTGTCTCTCTGAGCTAGCAGGTTTTCATCCGAGCATCTGGCTCCTGAGATACAGTATGACAAAGATCTATTTATCATCTTTCTTTTTCTTTCTTTCTTTCTTTCTTTCTTTCTTTCTTTCTTTCTTTCTTTCTCTTTCTTTCTTTCCCTCCCTCCCTCCCTCCTTTCCTCCCTTCCTCCCTCTCTCCATCTCTTCCTTCCTTCCTTCCATCAATCAATTGTCTATCTGTCTTATCTATCTGCCTACCTACCTGTCTACCTAAGATCTATTCTGAGACTTGGCTTTCACGACTATGTAGACATGAAGTCCTGTGATCTGTTGCCGGCAATTTGAAGACCTGAGAAAGCCCATGTGTAGTTCAGGGTGAAGGTCTGGCAACTGTGAAGGCACTGGTGTGAGTGCCTCAGTCTGAAGGCCTAAGACACAGCTCTGATGTTTAAGGGTGAGAGGAGGGAGCTCCAGAGAGACCACATCTGCCTTCCCTCTACCCTTTGTTCTATTTGGGGCTGCTACTCTGATCGGATTAGGCCCAATCTCATTGGATGGCATCCACCTATATTACATCTTTGCTCCATCTGTCTCCACATTCAAATGCTTGTCTCTCCTGGAAACATTTTCACAGACATGGCCGTAATTTTCCCAGATACCAGGGCATCTCTTGGCCCAATCAAACAGATGAATAAAGCTAATGGTCTCACTGGTTATTTCAAGGGATTTGTCAGTCACGTCTGCCAAGTCCCCTTTGCCATGTATTCTAGTGACTAGGACAGGAACATTTTGAGGGGGGTCTTAATTCATCTAAAGAGAACAGCCTTAGGAGTTCTGTTTAAGGGGTATTTGTCAGTGTTCAGAGACACAAGAAGAACGGGGGAGTTGTAGCAAAGGAAAGGCTTGTCTGAGGCAAGGGGCTCCACCTGCCCTGCAGCCCCAGGTAATTTCCACAAACACAACACAGTATTCAGCACTGTTTGTGGAGGAGATTAAAACTGTATCTGTCTGTGAACACTCCTGCCCCCAGCAGCTGCCTGTGACAGAGATGGCTGCTGTACAGAGAGGTTCATTACACATGAAAACATGATGCTGATTCCCACCAAACTTAAATTACTTAAGCTAGTGTAAGTGAATAAATATTTCACATAGCAGTTTACAAGTTCCTACCAATACTGTCTGGTGTTTGGCCAGGGGCCTCCATGAAAGCTGCCGCATGTCTCAGCTTGGATTCAAAGGAAGTTATCCCCAGTCCCACTGATGTGCTCACTGGGTTTTTGGGTTGTGCTACCTTCGATGAAGTAACTGGCCAAGTGGGAGGTTATCAGAGACTCACAGTGAGTGAGACACCAGTCTTTGAACAGCTGTGAGTGGCTTTGCTTTCTTGGGGAGGGAAATTAAAACTCTGACAGTTTGGGAGCTCACTGTTGCCCCATTCATCTGGCAGTTTGTGAAGAAGTTGTTGGTGCCACGTCTTCCAGGTGGGGCATTGACATCGGGGCCTCATTGTGGTAAGACTGGAACACTTGCCATGGACACAGGACATGCACTGTTGCTCTGTGCCCTGTATCTGCTTCACTTTCTCTAGCCTAAAAGGACTCACCTTCAGGGGTGCACACAGGATATGTGATGAGGTGTAGGGCTCCAGCAGCCCAGATGTGCCCGGTGAAGCCACTGCACACCTTATCTCCACTTTGTGACTTCATGACACAGGAGCCACCCCCACAGCTGTCACCGGAAAACGCATTTCATCTCTCAGCACAAAGAGGAAGGTTATAGAGTGCGTGGTGGCCCCCATATCCCAAGCTGAAAGCCCACTTTATTCCAGTAACAAAGAGTGTGATATGATTTGGAGACAGAGTCCTTGCAGTTGACATTAGTTAAAATGAGGTTACTGGAGTAAGCCTTCAGTTGTACATACATGCACAGGTACACACACATTCATAGAAACACCCTTACAGATACAGACACACACACAGTCACAGACACACCCACACATAGAGGTGTAGATACACACAGAGAGACATGAAGACACAGAGATAGTGACACATGCAGAGACTCAGATACATACATAGAGACGCTCCTACAGATAACAGACACACACACAAATAGATACAAAGACATATACATAGACCCACAGAGACACAACACACACACACACGCATAGACGCACACAGAGATGGAGACAGATTTAGATACAGACAGAGACATGCACAGAGAAATATGAAGACATACACATGACATACACATAGACCTATAGAAAAATAGTAATACAGACACATAGACACCCACACCCATGCACCCAACAGCAATATACCCACAGAGAACAGACACACACATAAAGATACCTGTATATATAAACACAATAACACACAGAGACATAAACACACACACACAGAACCACAGAGACTCACAGACACATGCACAGTGAGACACTTAAACAGATACACAGACACACAGACACTCAGAGACACTCAGATAGACACAGAGATTACTTCCCACTCACACACAGATACACAGACACAGACAGACACACAGACACACATACACAGAGACATCCAGAGACCTACAGACAGACACATGCAGACACATGGTTCCAGCAACTGAGTGTTTCTTAGGCCTCAGTCATGCCTGAAGTGTCCCACTCCCTCAGCTGTGATGGTCCAATGACAGCCCTGGAATGTCCTCACCCCAGAACCCACCCCAGCTCTCACAGCTGCTAGGTGGTAGAGTGGGGTTTTGAACGGACAAGTGTCCTACTCTAGGCTGTACTTTTGTGTGGAGTTGTGGAGGATGCCCTGGAATAGAGGTGACATGTTAGCCCAACACTGCAAAAGGTCCTCACTGTATGACCCCAGACACTAGAAGAGTCGTCCAGTGTGTATGAGTTTACAAGTTCCCACAAAGAGTGTCTGGTGTTCACTTAGGGACCTCTGTAAATGCTGCTGTGTGTCTCAGCTGGGACTGAAGGGGAGTTCATCTCCTTGGGCCATACTTGAGTTCCACGTGTGTCACTTCCACAGTGCCCAATACAGTGAGTGGTCACCAGAAACCAGAGTGCTACAGTTAGCAAGAAGGCTCCCCTGCTCCAAGGAGATGTCATAGAGGGTGGACAGGGGACCTCCATGTGGATTCCAGTGCATGCCTGCAGGAGAGATGGTGGCAGATGTTGTGGCCTAAGAGTCCTACCCACTCCTGATGGTCACTCCATGCTGAGGTACTCCAGGTGGCTCTGCCTGTTCTTAGAGTTGTCACATGATAGTCTGTCCCCAGCTTCTGCAAGAAGCAGACATCTCCTTTAATGGGTTCCTTCCATTAAACCTGACAGATAGAAACAGATCCCTCCAAGGCCGATGGCCCTGAGCCTGTTCTGGTCTCTGAGGTCTGTCTGGGCCTTGGAGTAGGGGTACCAGCAGCGGGGGCACCAGAGAAGCTATCTTGCCTCTCCTCTGAGGTAAGAGCTCACATTCTAGGCCAGGCACCCCCAGATGGCCTCCCCTCCCAGGCTGGCCACTTTATGTTGGTGGTCCTCCAGGTGGGGCATCACTGTGCCCTGTGACACAGGTTCCAGCTGGTTCTAGCCATGTTAACCTGTGGCAGCTGTAGCTGGGGAGTAGTAGGTTCTGGGAGGTGGCCTGGGGGATCCTCCTCTGTATATCTAGATCCCACAGCCCAAAGATAGAAGACCTGAGACTCAAACAGGAAGTTAGCCTCCCTCAGAAGGTCCACTCTCATGGGCTCCTGAAAGGGTCTCTACCCAAAACACCACAGATTGGCTTGGAGGTTTGAGAGGTGAAAAGAGCAGGGAATGGTCTGCTGTGTTTTCTCTGAGCATTGGGAGATCCCATCTTGTTCACAGAGTTGGAATCAGAGCACCTCAACCACAACTTCCTCCTTGGTACCCCATTTGGATTTGGGTTACACCGTCTTTGGGTTAGATGATGCTGTAAAAAGACCTGCAAACTCACAGCTGACCACCAGGACTCTAGAATCTGCCTCTGCCTCAGGGTGCCATACCACCTTCGGTGTGAGCGGGCTTGCCTCCCACGTCCTTTGAGACAGGCTCTGGTCACTGTTTTCCTCTGAAGCTAGTGGGCTTCAGAGTTTCTAAGATTCTGTCTCTCCTCCCCCATAGGAGTTCTGGAAACTCATGTTCTGCCTCTGGCCTTTTCATGGGCTGTGGGGATTTGAACTTAGGTCCTCACACTTGCATGGTGAGCACTTTGCCCACCGAGCCAGCTCTTGGTTCTTTCCTACATGCACTAATTGTTGCCTTTCTGGACAGTTCTGAGACACTCAGGAGTGCTCTGAGCAGTTGTGTCCTCTCTGCAGACTCCCAGCTCTCACAGTTTCACTGGACGCTGAGCTCTGCCTCTTCCACTCGGGGTCTGTTGAACTCTATTGAACAGTAGCTAGTTGCTCTACCTACTGCGTTCTATCTTCTGATTCTGTATAGTCATCTGCTGCGAGGACACTGGGGCTTGCTTCTTCTGTTTGCCATCGCCAAAAAATCACCGCCTTGGCTGCCTTGGCTGGCACAGCTTGACAATGATGACCTCATGTGTTTGTTGCTTTGTTGTTTCCACTGGGAGGGAACATCCAGTCTCTGTTACTGTACTCAGTGAGACACACTTGTGCCTTAATTACTGAGAAAATGGCATGAACACTTCGTGAACACTCACTCTGACAGACACACTGCTTCATTTTTTTTATTTGTCACATCTTCTCCGTGACTTGATAAGTTAGGTATCACCGTCACGACCTCCTTCACATGAAGGGACTGACTCTTGCCCAGCCCACTCAATACCTGGGCCACACTGCTTCCAGTTCCTCTGGGGTGCAGGCTGCAGACCATACTGTAGAGCTTCTGGAGGTTTTGTGCCAGGCCCTTCCAGAGTGGCCAGGGCTAACCCAGGCTATGTGCTTGCTCCTGGACCTATAATAGGCTGTCCCCCTTTTCCTCTCCCCTCTCTCCTTTCTCCATCTCTCCTTTCCATCCTGCCTTCCTTCCTACCCCCACTCCCTCCTCCTCTTCTTTCCCTCCCTCACTCCCTCCTTGCCTCTGGAGCCTGCAAGCAGCTGCTGTGTTTGCAGCCATGCCTCTCAAATCACCCGCCAAATGCTTGGAAAAATGCAAATAAAAGCAAGATTATGATATTTTTCGTAAATAAGCAATGTAGCAACTCAAATCTGGTTTGGGCTGTCAGCCGAATCCACCAGAGAGATATTGGTGCTGAAATACTTGCCTACATTCTTGGGGAACATTTATTGTGGAAGGCTGGGCTCCAGGAAAGCTTTCCTATAAATTATTCATTATCAAATCCAAATGAACCACCAAAGCCCTCCCATCCAGGGGCTGCCATTTTTGCCTTTCTTTTTTATTACCTCTGAGGTGCTGGTCTTAGAGAGCATGTACTGCAGTCCCCCACAGGGCAGCACAATTATCTGGAGAGATGGGCTGACCTCATGCTCCTTTCTTTTAAGGATACTTAATTTCTTTGAAAGGATTTTTCTCTGCTGGTGGATTGCTAATGTCCTTCCTTGCCCAGGTACCTGGTGGTCACAGGGTTGCCTGGTGTTGCAAGGCCCTTCACAGCTCACGGCCTCCCAGATCCCTCCCACAGAGACCCAGAGTCAGTTAGGGTTGAGTTGTGTCTCTACCGTGTTGTAGAGGTGGACTAGAGTCCAGAGGGTACCCACTGTGATTTCTAGGTTCTTGTGTTCAGTTCATATATATTATATCTGTGACACGCAGATAGTGATGGAAACAGACAGTTTGCTAAAGGAAGTGGGCTGGGGAGAGAGCTCATTTGGTTTAGCACCTGCGATTGAGCACAAGGACCTGGATGTGGATCCCCAGAACCCATGTGAGAAATAAATAACTGGTTGTAGCCATGCACCTCCATAGCTCTAATGCAAGGGATATCAGAGGCAGGCAGAATCCTAGAGCTTGCCAGCCAGCCAGTCTGACCAGTTAGTGAGTACCAAGTCCAGTGGGAGACGAGACCCTGTCCAGTGAGAGACCCTGTCCAGTGAGAGACCCAGTCTCTTCAAATAAATACGTTAGGTGAAAAAAAAAAAACTGAAAAAGGAGAGGAGATTAAAACCCAAACACACAGGAAAGGGAGAAAACACCTATGAGCTCAGGAGGGTTTCAGGAGGAGCTGGCCTTGCTGCCCTCATTCTGGGTCCTTCAGTTTCCAGGGCCATGGGACAATGTCTGCATGTCCAAGTCCCTCAGCCAGTGGCCCTGTAATATCCAGGAAGGTAACTCAGAGGTGGAATGGGCAGCGACTCTCCCTCTGAGTCTAGGGACTGGTGTCTGGCTGTGGGGATAAGGAAGTCAGCTTGCTAAAGAGCCCCAGAATCTTTCTCAAAGCCAGAGCTCATGGAGAGGGAGGCTTAGATGGGAACTCTGCCAGCATCTTCATCCTTCCCCTTGGAAAAGTAAAGCTGCATGTAAATATTTGCAGTATTAATTTCACAACTCACAAACAAATAACTGCAGGAGTGAGAAACAGGTCCCACTTGCTCAGGACAACACCTCAGACACAATGCTATTCTCAGCATTGGCCTTTCATGCTTGGTGTCCATGATGGGCCATGTTTGTCTTACCTTATGACTTCTCAAGGACCCTGAGGCAGAGGGCCGGCTCTGAGGGGCAAGGTAGCATGGACTGCTTTGCCTAGGGACCCAGAGCCTCCTGTGCTCCAGCCTCTGGGGACAGATGGAGCTTGTCTTATAGACAGCCCAGGGCCAGAGAGCAGTTACAGCTAGGGGTAGAAGGTCAGGGGACACGTTGGCTAGATATATAGCTGGGTAGGTAGCCTGGGATTTACTTTCTGTTTCTGCAGTCATTCTTGTGGACAACCAGCTGATGGCCTGAGTCGTGGTCAAGTGTGGCCACAGTCTTGAAGTCCCTTGGCCTAGCGCAACAGGAGGCCACTTCTGTGCTCCTGCCTAGGCTGTTCCATCTGAGGGGAACCGCCGTTCTTCCACATACCTCATAGAGTCAGGCCTGGCCAAGGCTTTGGAGCTATCCATGACTTTGAGGTCCAACCTAGGCTCTGGGGTCTGTCTGGCTTTGTAACCTCGGCTCACTGGGCTGCTCTGACTCTAGCCTTCACCCAGAGTGCTGTGAGGCAGTGGGGTTTGGCCTGGCCTCAGGCACAGATATTTCCTATTTCTTGTGACCGTGGCTCTGACTTGTGACTCCCCTTCAAGGGACTGTCTTCATTGTCTCTGCTGCAGCAGCCCTTTAACAGACACAGAGGTCACTGACTGGGGTTCAAGACCGACAGTGCCTTGTATAAAGCAACCCTTCGTTCTGTGCCCACTTGTCTGCAGAGCGGAGCCTTTTTTCTCTCCTGGAAAGAACAGTATGTGGCATTTGGGAGGCCTCACCTATGGCTTTGGGGTAGCCAGGGTCTTGTGGTGCCATGACAGACCAGACATGCCAAGCTTCCTGTGCACTTGCTGTTTGTCAGGAGTCAAGGCCCTGGCTCCTCCTCCCTGTGCACAAGTGCCTGCTTGTGCACTCCTACATCAGAGCACCCTCTGCTGTGATTTAGGGTGGAGTGAGTCCTGGCAGCTGCAGGGACTCATTTGGCTGCTTGTCCTTCATTTGAAAAGCAATGAAGAGGGGAGTCCTCAGCCCTGCCTACCAATAGCTTCTAGGCTGTTATAGATAGCTGTCACCCTGGGCTTTGGCACTGGGGTAGTGTTGGAAGTTCTGATCCATGCACAGTAATAAGCATTCAGGATAGGGGGATTGTGAGGAGACAGGAGAGGGTGTGGACAGGTGCCTCCCAAAAGCTGATCAAGGCCGGAGACATGGCAGTGGCCTTGTGGGGAGCCTTGCCTCTGTCACTCTGGGGTGTTGTAACATGTTCATCCCTGGAATGCACCCTCACCATCTGTCTCCTGAGCTGGCAGAGAGGAGTGACAATTTGCAATTGTAAATTGTCTTTTTCCCTCTTTCACTCTATGTGAAGCAGCTCTGGACTTGAAGGGGCTGTCACAGTTTGCAGTGTGCCTGCCAGGATTGTTTTCCACATGACAAGAAACACTCCCTTCCTTAGAGGTCTGGTGTGTGTGTGTGTGTGTGTGTGTGTGTGTGTGTGTGTGTGTGTGTG
>CAJQZJ010032232.1:1850854-1873418 GCA_907164525.1 Lophiomys imhausi
GTGTGTGTGTGTGTGTGTGTGTGTGTGTGTGTGTGTGTGTGTGTGTGTAGGGTGTAGGGGTGTCAAGCACAGACAGTGGCTCCCATGTTTTCTATGTACACTGGAGGATGATGATGTCAATGATGTGCAGGACAGGCTCATTGAGGCATCAGTTGACCGATCTGATAGGACTGACAGTAGGGGCTGTGGATTGGGGCAGGGGGAAACTTCTGGTACCTTCAGTCAGTTTTCTGTGAGCCCATATCGTGCTAAATAATAATGGCAATTAAGAAAAGAACCCATGAAGGAACATGATCAAAATACATTTTATGAAAAATGATCAAAATATATTTTATGGACAGTGAGTTAAGTGCCTGTTGTGCAAGATGACCTGCATTGGACCCCATGGAACTTACACTGTAAAAATCTGGGCATCGTGGCACACTTGTAACCTCAGTGCTGGGGAGGAGGGGACAGGGGAGCCCCAGGACTCGGTGGCCAACCATGGCCCAGTTGGTGAGCTCCAGGACAATGAGGAGATTCCGTCTCAGAAGAACAACCAAAGAACATACCTGAAATTGACCTGTGGGCTCCACACACACACACAGTCACAACGACACACACACACATGCACATGCACACACAGCACACGCACACGCACACACACAGACACACACACACATGCACATGCACACACAGCACATGCACATGCACACGCACACACACAGACACACACATACACACAGACACACACACATACACGCACGTACACACACAGACACACACAGACACAGACACACATACACACAAACACGCACACACAGACACACACACATACACACAAACATGCACACACATACACACATACACACACGTACACACACAGACACGCACAGAGACACAGACACACACACAGACACACAAACACGCACACAGACACACGCATACAGTCACATGCACACACGTACACACACACAGACACAGACACACACACGCACACACGCACACACACACATGCACACACACACACACTGATAAAGGAGGAATGTGGGGATGATTCTGTGAGTGGGCTGGGGTCAGGGACAATCCCAGCATGCCTGTGGGAGAGGCTATGGATCAGGAGGGAGGTGAGTCCAGACCAGAAAGCATCAACACATGGGCTGAGTGCGTTCAGGGTGGCTGGGCCACCCACAATGTCAAAGCTTTAGGTTGCCCAGTGAATCTTCCAATGGAATATTTTTAGATCACAACAGGATTATCAGAATCATTCCCTGTGGTAAGTGGAGGCATACCTGCATCCTGTTCTCTTCTTTCCCTGTCATGTGACTGAAAAGAGGGGATGTAGTAGAGGCATCGGGGAGCCTTGAGTTGTAGCTGGAGAAGAGCCATCAGCTTCCCAGGAGTACCATTTTACACTTTGAAGCTCAAGGTGAAGTACTGTTGTGTGATTTTGTTGAGATGCTGTAATAATCTGGGCTTTATATGACATCACCTTCGTCAACACAGTAGTAGGTGCTTTTATTTCTGTGGATGATGTTAGATGTTTTTCCTCTCAAAACAGAAAATTGCCACAGTGCTGCTAAAGACAAACAAACAAACAAAATCCCAAAACTCAAACAAAACAAAATCCACAAGCAGAATGGCTGGTTTCCATTTTTTTTTTCAAAGAACTTCTCAGTGCCGAGCCTTTGAGTAGACGAAGCTTCTCTGGTGGGTTAAGATGCAGCCTGACCTCTGTGTGATTGTCATATTCACCATCAGCTCAATGTGTAGGCAGGCCTCTGGGCACACCCGTTAGGAAATATCTAGATTAAGGCTGGAACTGAGAGTGTCTGTGAAGGACTGCCTTGATTGTGCTAATTGATGTATTAGACCCTTTTTAATTGCGGGTAAGACCATTCCTTGGGTGACAAAGCCTTGGCCATGTAACTGGAGAAGGCAAACTGTCCTTCATTATGGATGTGATGTGCCCCAAATCTGCTTCAAGTTCCTCACACTTGACGCTCCTTCAGTGATGGTTGTGATGCGAGCCACACAATCCTTTTCTCCTGTGTGTTGCTTTGTCAGCAACAGAAATGAACCCAGAACACCTTGTAACAAAAGAGTGATATCACCCTGATAGGAATATCTTAGAAGGTTATTCTCGGGCATGCAGTATTCCAAGGACAAGTAACCCAGGTCTTCTGTAACAGCTCTGCAAGGTCAAAGGGCTGTTCCTCCGTTTGTCTCTTTGCTCTACTCTTTCACCGACTCTGAAATGGCTGCTCCATCTCCTTCGAGCATTGCTGTGCCCCAGCTGCAGACAAAGGGCAAGAAGAAGTGGGGAGCTTATATTCTTCTTAGAACATGGCTAACCATAGTTTTTGTCACAACGTGTCACTCAGAGTCTAGATACATGGCCACAAATAGCTGCAAGGGATGCAGGGATAGGAAGTATCCAGCTGTTTAGTCACCATCCAACTAAAAGCTATGACTTTAGGAGGTGAGTACCCACTTTGTCAGTACAGTTGGGGTGCTACAACATGCCATAAAATGAGATGTCTTCTGAGCAGCAGACATGATTTTTTTCATTGTCTACAGGCTAGAAGTTTAAGGTCAAGGTGCTTGTGGATTTTCTGGGTGGTGAATCCCCTCTTCTTGTCTTTCCAAAGCTGTCTGGTTGCAGCCTCATGTGGGAGCAGCAAACCTTCTTGTATCTTTCTGTGATAGAGACAACCTCACAGAGAACTCTGCCTCTCTCCATCTCGATCTCTACCTTGAGTGTTGAGCAGAGGGAACAGGCTGGGAAAGAGTTCCAGAAAGGGGGAAACCAGGAATCCGGGAGTCCTGAACACTCAAGAGGGGAAGGCACATAAGAAAAGCTGTGTGGGCATTGACTGAGAAGGTGAGAGGCTGCCCACCTTATGTGGGGAGTATGAGTGCACCTTAGAGAAGCAGCCACAGTCAATGCTAAGAGAGGAACCCAAGATGTCTGCCACAGGAAGAACAGGTGGATGGCTCATCCAGGCACAGAGATGGGGCAACAGGGAAGATCAGCAGGTTGAAGGAGGCCCTCCAAAGATGGAGAATGGCAGCATATGAATGCTGCCCCAAGTGACCAAGGAAGCCATATAGAGGAACCAGGAAAGGAGGGACAAAGCCAAGCCTGGGTGTGACCCAACCACATGCTCTACACTCCGATCCCTTCCCCACACCTCATGAGTCCTGTGGGCACTCCATCCTGGACCAAGGCTTAGAACACACCCCAGGAGGCTGTGCCATCGAGGAGGAAAAACAAGCTGCTTCTGCTTGACTTAAAATGTTCTAGGCTGGTGTGGTGGGTGCATCTACAATCCCAGTGTTTGGGAGGTTGAGCTCAGTGACCTTTCCCCTGTGTGTAGGATTCGGTGGATCCATGCAGGGAGGATTGCCTAGGAAACGGGAAAAGGCAGAGGCAACTTGAGTGGCCGACAGGTGGGTCACAGGGCAGAACTTCCGGTGGGGTAACCTCCCTCTGCAGCCACAGCTGCTCTGATTACCATGCCACCCTTCCATTGCCCCAGGACTTCCTTTGCTCTAGCTCCCGGCAGCTGGGGTGGGGGGTGAGCCTCACCCATCAGGTGGAGGTGTGCTTCCCTAAAACTTAGGGGAGGAAGCCCATCTTCTCAGAGGCACAGAAATGTCATTCCCCCTGTATGCCAAGCATTTTAGATTATTGTCGTTTAATTTGACTAATTTAGGAAGAGAGCAGTGATAATTTGTCAGCATGACATAGTCTCTTGGAGAGACATTAATATTCTGATTCCAAGAGGGATGTGTAAATTCCTCAGCTACAGATAACACCATTGTATTCCAAATTCTATCCCCGAATTAGTACAGATGGCTAAAAATATTCTCCCTTTAATTAATCTTCCTAACAATAGTTTTGTGAATACAAATAGATCATTAGCCCCATCCTGGAAAGGGTGGGTGGTGAAGGATAATCATGCTGGACCCTACTACAGTCCTGCAGATGGATCCAGAGGTCTTGGAAGGGGTTGAGTCTCAGGGAGGCTTAGGGTCACAGGCCCAGATGTAGAAATGGGGCCTCCTCACCTCATGCCACTTATTCCTGCTTAGTCTTGCTAAGGCTTTCAGTTTGACAGTGCACCCCTTGGAAGCCAAAGAGAACTGTCTTTTGTCTGAGGAGCCTGGGCTGTGGTGGGATTCCCTGTACAACATATACATCTACGTAGGAACCCCTTGTCTTGTCAGCAACAACCAGGTGCAAGTGAGTGCCTGTTCACCCCAGGGCATTAGAGACACACTAAGGAAATTATCCTCAAGTTTAGCTTAGCAAATCAGTGGAGGTGTTTTTTTTTTTTGTGGGGGGGTACTTATGGGAGCAATGGTGACTCAAAATCACCCTTGTCACTGAGAATCCACTGCAGCATGACAGATGACTCAGGACAGCAGCACCCCTGGAACTCCCTTCATGCCTTGCAGCTAAGAGGGCTAAGAGGGAGGGAGAATCTCTTCTCCTAGCAGTTACTGCTTGGGGACCCTTGTGTAAGATCACTGTGAATCCTTTAAGTTTCAGGGCCTTGTAAGTTGTGCTTACTTCTTTGTTTCACTCATTCCTGAGTCTTAAGATCTTCCCTCCTTTCTCCGATGTGCGATTTTTAAGTATGGTGGGACTTTTCTTAGCCCCACCGTGCTAGACCCAAGGTCCTAAGGTGCCATACATGCCTCAGTTAATGAAGGTCCTATCTAGACAGTGACTTTGTTAGCTTTCACAGTAATGAAGATTAAAGCATGGATTCATGGGAGTATGCAAAATGAAAGCAAACTGTACTAAGGAGAATCACAGCTGGGTGTGGTGGTGCATGCCTTTAATCCCAGCACTCTTTTTCTGTTTTTAAAAAAATATTTATTACTTCAGGTTACATCTCCATCACAGTGTCCTCTTTCCACCCCTCCCAGTCCTGCTCTCCCACCCTCTACCCCCCCCATCCCTTCCATCACACTCCTCTGGAGTGGAGTGTCCCTACTTAACAGTCCCCAGCCCAGTTCAGCAGTCATATGAGGGCCAAGAGCCTCCTCATACACTGGGGGCCTACAAGGCAGCACCACTAGGGCAAGGTTTCTCATTGATAGGAAACAAAGGCTATGCTCCTGTTCCCCTTGGTGCATTGGCTGTAGTATAGTTATCCTGTACTATATGGCTAAAATCTGGTTATAAGTGAATAGATGCCATGTGCATCCTTCTGAGTCTGGGTTAGCTCACTCAGGATGAGCTTCCCTAGTTCCATCCATTTAGCTGAAAATTGCATGATTTCATTGTTTCTGATGGCTGAGTAGTATTCCATTGTGTAGATGTATGACAGTTTTTTTAATCCATTCCTCAGTTGAGGGACATCTGGGTTGTTTCCAGTTTCTAGTTATTACAAATAAGGCTGCTATGAACATAGATGAGGAAACTTCCTTGTGATTTGGTGAGGAATCATTTGGATATATACCCAGAAATGGTATGGCTGGGTCTTGACGTAAATGTATTCCAAGTTTTCTAAGATATTGCCAGACTGATTTACATAATGGTTGTACAAGCTTTCACTCCCACCAGCAATGGAGGAATGTTTCCATTTCTCCACACCCTCTCCAGCATGTGCTGTCATTTGAGTTTTTGATCTTAGCCATTCTGACAGGTGTGAGATGGAATCTCAGAGTCATCTTGAGTTGCATTTCTCTGATGATTAAGGATGCTGAGCATTTCTTCAAGTGTCTCTCAGCCATTAGGGATTCCTCCTTTGTGAATTCTCTGTTTAGCTCTGTTACCCATTTTTTTTATTGGATTATTTGGTTTCTTGGCATTTAATTTCCTGAGCTCTTTGTAAATTTTGGATATTAGCCCTCTGTCAGATGTGGGGTTGGTGAAGATTTTTTCCTAATCTGAAGGCTGCTGTTTTGTTTGAATGACAGTGTCTTTTGCCTTACAGGAGCTTTTCAGTTTCATGAGGTCCCATTTATTGATTGTTGGTCTTAGATCCTGAGCTGTTGTTGTTCTCTTCAGGAAGTTGTCACCTGTGCCGATGAGTTTGAGGGTTTCCCCACTAGCTCTTCTAATAGATTTAGTGTGTCTGGCCTTATGTTAAGGTCTTTGATCCACTTGGACCTAAGTTTTGTACAAGGTGATGAGTATGGGTCTAATTTCATTCTTTTGCAAGTGGACATCCAGTTAACCAGCACCATTTGTTGAAGATGCTCTCCTTTTTCCATTGTACAGTTTTGGATTCTTTGTCAAAAATTAAGTGACCATAGGTGTGTGGGTTCATTTCTGCATCTTCAATTAGATTCCACTGATCCAGCAGTCTGTTTCTATACCAGTACCATGCTGTTTTTATTACTATTGTTCTGTAGTAAAGCTTGAAATCTGGGATGGTGATACCTCCAGATGTTTTTTTATTGTACAGGATTGATTTAACTATTCTGGTTTTTTGTTATTCCGTATGAAGTTGATAATTGCTTTTTCCAGGTCTATAAAGAATTGTGTTGGTATTTTGACAGGAATTGCATTGAATCTATATATTGCTTTTGGCAGGATGGCCATTTTTACTATGTTAATCCTACCTATCCATGAGCATGGGAGATCTCTCCATCTTCTGATAGCTTCTTCAATTTCTTTCTTCAAGGATTCGAAGTCCTTGTACCCGTCTTTCACTTGCTTGGTTAGAGTTACCCCCAGGGATTTTATGTTGTTTGTGGCTATTGTGAAGGGTGTTGTTTCCCTAATTTCTTTCTCAGCCCATTTATTTTTTGTATAAAGAAGGGCTTCTGATTTTTTTGAATTAATTTTGTATCCAGCCACCTTGCTGAAGGTATTTGTCAGCTGTAAGAGTTCTCTGGTGGAACTTTTGGGGTCGCTTATGTATACTATCATATCTGAAAATATGACTTCTTTGTTTCCAATTTGTATCCCTTTGATATCCTTTAGTTGTCTTATTGCTCTAGCAAGAACTTCAAGTACTATGTTGAAGAGATATGGTGAAAGTGGGCATCCTTGCCTTGTCCCTGAGTTTAGAGGAAATGCTTCAAGTTTCTCTCCATTTAATTTGATGTTTGCTGCAGGCTTGCTGTATATCACCTTTATTATTTCTAGGTATGGTCCTTGTATGCCTGTTCTCTCCAGGACTTTTAGCATGAAGGGATGTTGGATTTTGTCAAATGCTTTTTCAGCATCTAGCGAGATGATCATGTGGTTTTTTCTTTCAACTTGTTTATATGGTGAATTATGTTGATGGATTTTCATATTTTGAACCATTCCTGTATTCCTGGGATAAAGCCTACTTGATCATGGTGTATGATACTTTTGATGTGTTCTTGGATTCAGTTTGCCAGTATTTTATTAAGTATTTTTGCATCTATGTTCATGAAGGAAATTGGTCTGAAGTTCTCTTTCTTTGTTGGGTCTTTGTGTGGTTTAGGAATCAGGGTGACTGTGGCCTCATTGAATGAGTTTGACAATGTTCCTTCTGATTCTATTTTTGTGGAATAGTTTGAAGAGTATTGGTATTAGCTCTTCTTTGAATGTCTGGTAGAATTCTGTGCTGAAACCATCTGGCCTTGGGCTTTTCTTGGTTGGGAGATTTTTAATGACTGTTTCTATTTCCTTAGGGGTTATAGGGCTGTTTAATCTGTTAACCTGATCTTGATTTAACTGTGGTAGTTGAAACCTATCAAGAAAATTGTCCATTTCACTTAAGTTTTCACATTTGGTGGAGTATAGATCTTTAAAGTAGGACCTAAAGATTCTGTGGATTTTCTCAATGTCTATTGTTATTTCTACCTTTTCCTTTCTGATTTTGTTGATTTCGGTTTTTTCCCCTCTGCCTTTTAGTTAATTTGGCTAAGGGTTTGTCTATTTTGTTGATTTGCTCAAAGAACCAACTCTTGGTTTCGTTGATTCTTTGTATCATTCTTTTTGTTTCTAAGTTGTTGATTTCATCTCTAAGTTTGATGATTTCCTGCCTTCTGCTCCTCTTGGAAGTGTTTGCTTCTTTTTTTCCCAGTTCTTCCAGTTCAGCTGTTAATTCACTAATATGAGCTGTCACAATTTTCTTTTTGAAGGCACTTAGTGCTATGAACTTTTCTTGTAGCACTGCTTTTATTATGCCCCATAGGTTTGGGTATGTTGTGCCTTCATTTTTGTTGGATTTTAAGAAGTCTTTGATTTCCTTCTTTATTTCTTCCCTGACCCAGTAAAGAATTGTCCAGTTTCCATGAGTGTGTAGGATTTCTGTTATTTCTGTTGTTGTTGAAGTCCAGCTTTAATCCATGGTCATCTGATAAGATACAGGGGTTATTTCAATTTTCTTGTATCTGTTAAGGCTTGCTTTGTGTCCGACTATATGGTCAATTTTGGAGAAGGTTCTAAGTAGCCAGTACTCTTTTTATACCCTGTAGGTCCTATAATTGAACTGAGGCCATCAGGCTACCTTTAGCCATGAAGGCATCTTTATGACCCTAAATTCCCTTTTTGGAAAGGAATTTTACTTTGTGCAACTGTCTTCTCCCTCAGTTCATCATCTGAGGTGGCTGGATTCTGTATAACAAATCTTACAGAAGAACTGGCTACCTAGATACATGCATCACTAAAACAACATATCTTGCTAATCAACTTTAAAGGAGGAAAGGTTTGCGTTGGCTCACAGTTTCAGAGATTAAGTGCATCATCACTTGACCTGTGGGTCTATAGTGAGGAGTGTATTGGAGAAAACTGCTCCCCTCAAAGTGGGTGGGAAATGGAGAGGAAGAGGAAGGACCCTGGGTATCAGCATCCCTTTCAGAAGCAACACTCCAATTACTTAACTTCCTCCCATTGGATTCTATCTCCTAATGGTTTTTCCTCATCCCACAAGGATTACAAATTGACAACTTCAGCACATGCCACCAAGGGGTGTTCAAGACCTAAACTGTAGCAATAGCCATTATATAACATGCCCTCTACAAACTGGTCCTTCATATGTCTATGAGAGATTAAGAAAAATGTCCCAAAGGTTTGCCTACAGACCCACCTGATAGAGGCAATTCCTCAATTCTCCCTTCCCAAGTACATCTATATTGGTATCAAGTTGACAAGAACTATGACATCATACTAGCATGAGGGCTGGAGTTTGGATCTTCAGCACCCATATAAATTCTGAATAGATATGGCTGTTATCTATAATTCAAGTACTCAGGAGGTGGAGATGAGATTCTGGAACCAAGTTAGCTAGCTAGACTAGCTCAATTGGTGAACTCTGGATTCAAGCATGAGACCTTAACTCCATATATGAGGTGGAGAGTGGAGATGGCCATGCATGTTTGCAGGGATAAGAATATGAGTGCTTCACTAATTGGATTCTCAGATCGCATGTGATACCAGCTCTCTTTGACTTTGCTATGTTGTTTAGTCTTATAGAAATATTTTTACTTTGTTGGTCACTGACAAGGCTGGGATCATGCAGGCTGAAAGCCCTGTCTGTTTTGTCAAAATTCTTTTGAGGAGTACAACCTTTTCCCTCCACTTTTTTGATACTCTAGATGTGACCATTAATCCTGGGTATTTTGGGACACTAACCATGTCCCTAGAGAAACAGCTACAGTCACACTGTGTAAGCCTATGGCAGTTTGAAGAGCAGTGGGTCCTGCTTGCTAACTGTTGTGGGGAACTGTCTGATTAATAGAGTCTTAACACATGGTTCTTGGAAAGATGGTGTCAGGAATTGATGGGTTCATATAAGGAAATGTTGCTTGTTACAATGAGCATGTCCCAGCCTGCAGTAAAGGAAAGAATATTGACAGAGGGATGCTATTTGATGAATGGACTTACATTCACAAATGTTTAATCTGTCTCTCACCTTGTATAACTGTGTAACCTCATTTGCTGCCAGCTGGATATGTGCTCATGTCCACAGGACATGCCTGGCTAGGCATTTATTTTTGACTTGCTGAAATTGTGTTTTGTAGCACAAAATACGGCTGGTGGGTGATCGACCCAGTGGGAGGTGGAAAGAGGAAGGGAAACTATCGGAAGAACACAGTAATGCTGGGGCTTTTGTAATACTGAGTATGATTTCTTCAGATAAAAGACCAATAATAACATTGCACAGGTGAGCAGGGTCATGATTATATAAATAAAGATGGGTCGAGCTATCGGGGCCACTTGGTTGAATGCCAGCCAGGGTCTTCATTTTCACCGAAGCTACACATCTGACCTCAGTTTCAGAACCCGGCTGATTGATGGTCACAGGCAGGAGAGCAACTGAAGAAGACATTTAATGTCAACCTCTGGCCTCCACATACAGGTGTAGACACATTTATGTAAATGCCTTCCATGTGTCTTCCTCACATATGAACGTGAACACACACACACACACTCACACACACTACTAATAAGGCACACAGTTACAAAAGAGACAGGCTAAGATGTGGTGATCAGACTGTTTACAAACACATTTGAGGAATAGACATGTACAGGCTTTTTGAACAGCACATCAAATGCTAGTAGCAGGTCTAATTAATTCAGAATTCTGAAGGAAATAGGAGTGAAATACTTTGTGTATCCTCAGTCTTCTTGTGACATATAAGATGCCTAAAATTTGTCACACATCTGTCCTCATTTTCATAACTCTGATCCCTGAGTTCTGTGAAGCTGCCCCATGAAGGTGGCAATAGCTATGTTCATGATAGAAGGAAGTACCATGTACTGGGTACAGAAAAGTGGAGGTTAATATGTGATTTGCTCCCATCCAGATTCCCAGGACTCTGGCTAAGAACTCTGCTTTACTATTGTCTGCCCATGGTGGGCAGGGAGGTGCCAGAGGAAAGAGGGTGGAGGTAAGCTGTGTCTTAGTTACCTTTTTATTGCTATGAAAGGACACCATGACCAAGGAAACTTATAGAAGAGTTTATTGGAGGCTCATGGTTTCAGAGGGTAAGTCTATAACCATCATGGTAGGGAACATGGCAGCAGGCAGGCAGGCAGGCAAGGAGGTGTTAAGAGCTTACGTCTTGAAACAAGAACCAAATGGCAGAGAGAGACACTATAAATAGTGTTGGCTTTTGTAACCTTAAAGCCTGTCCCCAATGACACACACATCCTCCAAAAAGGCCACACCTTCTAATCCTTCCTAAACACTTCCACCAACTGGGGCCCAAGTATTCAAACCCATGGAGGCTATTCTCACTCAAACCACCACAACTTACCTGGGAAGATACATCTCATTGCCATGCATAGTCTATTGGGAGAGCACAGAGACATGACTACCCAGCATGCAAGAGGTTGAGGGTGGGGGGGGGGACCATGCACGAGTGACTAACTGTACCATGGGAGAAAATGCAAATCCAGACTTCTCTGGTGACTTATCTGAAGCCATGGCCGAAGGACCCATGTCCTCACTGATCTGTGCCCTCCTTGCTATGTAGTCACAGGAAATGCTTGTTACCATAGCAGAGATTGTTTCATTATGGCCACAAGAGCTGAGTTCACACTAAGAATGTCAACACATATGGATGCCTCTTTTTCTCTGACATGATGTATCATTATGTGTCAAAATGTTATGTTGATATTTTACTCCTAGCACCCATGGGTGCAACCCCATTTGGAAAAGGGTTGTCATGGTTTGAATCTGAGATGCATCCCCCCAACCCCAGCTGAGTTACTCTTGTGGGAGGTTATGAATCTCCTGGAAGTGAATCCTGATTGGAAGAAGGAGATTGCTGTGTGGATTCTTGAAGATGTGCCATCCCCGGGCCTTTCTGTGTGCCCTCTGCTTCCTGGCTCCATGGTGAGCTCTACCAGCTGGAGGTCCCTGACTCAGTGACCTGGAAGGACTCCTGGCCATCTTGAATCCACTCTAGACAGCTACCCGGCTGGTGCGCTGCACAATTTCTGTGCTCCCAGTATTCTCTGGGGCGGTTCATCTACCATAGCTCGGGTAATATCTAGTTACTAGGCCTACGGGGGAGTCATGTCCAGTTTCACACTATTCGGTTTGTCGCACACTGTTGCAGCAGCTCCCAGAAACTAATCCATCAGGGGTTGCCTAGTAGGACTCTGTGCAGATGTCTGTTCCACATGTATCTCCTTTTCAAGCAAACATGTCGATCACGCACATGCTATGAGCCCTAAAATGCACTGCAGTCGGGGTTACACAGTGGATGAGACACAGTGAAACTGCAAGGTCCACATGCTAAGTCCACAAATAATGTGAAAGTATTGTCATAGTTACCACAGGTGAGGAGCCTCAGGAGTCTTGGGAACAGTGGGACATCCTGAGGGAGGGAGCACCAGTGCACGCAGAGGAGATCAGCCTGGAATGGCCCAGGTAGCACAGAAGGTGAGGCAGTTCCTCCAGGCAGCTGAGCCTGAGGCTTGGACTGGAAGTAACTGTGTGAGGCATGATGGGTACTGAGTTATGCTCCAGGGCTGGCTGCAGAGTGGCAGAAGCCAGCTAGGATGGGGATGGGAGCTCACAGGGGTTAGGAAGAATCACTTCGGGAACGGATATGTAGACCTAGGTGCGCTGAGGTAAGGTAAAATTGCCCCCAGAAAAGGGTGGTGATGTAATGTCTTCTCGTGTTCTAAATCTGTGACATAGGAAGTCTCCTGAATTGTTGACACCCATGTCAGCCTTTACCACACCTGGGCTGTCTAAGATCCAACCTTCTCTGCTCCCGACAGCATATCATATATTTATGCCCTGGGTGGATGCCCACTGTGGAAAGAAACATCATCAGCTTGCTGTGGTTACCTTGCCCGAGGCCCTGGTTTCACTTCAGGGGGATGGATCAGGAATTGGCTGCGCAGAAGCAGGAGAGATCAATGGCTCTATGTAGGGAAGGAGAGAAAGAAGCCATTGAAGGATCAGCTGGGCTGCTGAGTTAGTCACCACACAGGTGACTGGGCCCAGCCCTGCCGCAGACTCTTGAGGAATGTTGGGCAAGACACCTTGAAATTGCTCTTTGAAGAAGAGATAGCTGCATTGATCTACCAGCTCCTGGACGTCACCACCTGAGGTTCTCCCTCTGTGTGGAACACTCTGCAACATTGTAATAGGCACCAGGACAGAATGCAGAGCATGAAGGTAGCAGGGAAGCAAGAACAAGCCACGCCCATGGAACTGTCCTGAAATCTCTGGCCAGTGGGCTGCCTGCTGTAGTTCACTCATTGACTGACTTCAGATCCACGTGTGTTCCAAATTTGCCCAACCCACCACTGGATCTTCAAGGTGGCACCCAAGGGCACAAGCTACAGGGATGTGTGAATGGGCTAATGTTGAGCAGTCGCTGGTCCTGAGAGGTGGGAACTGAAATCTGACGTTTCTGTCCTCCACTTGCTCTGGGTTTCTCACAGCCTTCCTGGGCTGCGCTGCTGACTGACACCAATGCCTGGCCGTGAGATAATGAGGTGGAACAGAGCACACCAAGGAGGATGGAGCGTCACCTCCCTGGTATCATCAGATCAAGCTCTGCTAATTCAGAGTCAGCAATTAGGGTGTCCCTGCCTCTAGAGGGGAGAAGGAACTTTCTTCTTCCTGCTGGAGGATTTGCCAGATATGATGAAACAAAATTAGGTTCACTCACATAATTGCCTCCTTCTCTAGACCCAATCTTTCTCCACCAGCTATCTGCATGATCCTGGGAGACCTGCTAATATAATATATTCAGCCTCTTTTGTAGTCCTCCCTCCCAAATACAATTACAGGTCCAATGAGCAGCACCCATCTTTTCTTTGGTTGCAGACTATGGTAGCTTCCATGGAGGCATTCCGGCTTTGAGAGCAGACTCTGGTGCGTCACTGTCAGAGCCCAGTATGTCATTTTCTACCACCAACTCTCAGCAGTTAGAGAAGCCAGCACAGTCTCTCATTCCTTGCTCTGTACACTTCGTTAGTGGTTACTCTGAAACCAAAGCGCTCCTCACTCCTGTGCCTCCTAACTTAATACCTGCTACTGCAGACGAGTTCCCATCACCTACATGGTGTTAGCCTGAGTGGCCTTACTTAAGGAAACATCAGTGAACACATCATGATGAAGTCTTTGTCGATACTTGACCAGGTTCATATTGAAGATTCTGTGCCAAGAATTTAATGCTAAATATTCTTAAATGTTCGTGTGTGTGTGTGTGTGTGTGTGTGTGTGTGTGTGTGTGTTTTCATGTGTGTGTATTCTGCCAAGAACACCAAAAAATTTTCCCTCAGAATTCCCTTATACTCTACCCTGTGGACCACTGTGGGATTCGCAGGAGCAGAGCCCCACTTTTGAACTGGGGTAAAACCATTGTAACAGTAGCGAGCGCTGAGGATAGAGGCAGCAATGGCAAACATGGATAGCAGGGTGGCTGCAGTTGTTTAGTTTAGCTGAGTCCCCATTCTAGGGAGGACCCCGTGGGAACCACATGTCCCCTTACACTGTCATGGCTGTGATGGTTGTGGGGTCGGGCTTTCCACCAGATCCGTTCCTACCCTTGTGTCTTCAGGTCCCTCCCTGCAGGGACATCTCTCCCTAACCTCCTAACTGTGCCAATACAAGGTAGAGTAGTCTGTATCACTCCCAAGAAGGTTACAGAGCCTCCTAGGCTGGGAGAGAGAGAGAGAGAGAGAGAGAGAGAGAGAGAGAGAGAGAGAGAGGTGGAGATCTGTCCACCACCGTCAGGCAGGTTGAGGGATTGTCGTGCAGGATGTGGATCCGAATCCCCAAACTTCCCAGGTGCTTCCCACCTTCTTAGAAGTCTGGATCCATCTCTACTATGCTCCAAGACTTTACTTGTCAGTGCTAATTCCCCCAGCCAGCTGCTCCATCCTGTAGGCTTGCATTATTAGGGGGTTTAGCATCTGTGTCTAGGCAGCAGAGGGTAGGACCCACACCCAAGCCAGGCACCTGCTGTAACCTGTTGTTGGCTCCTGCTTGTCTCAGAAAGACAGTGACCAATTATTACAAAGCGCATGAAGAAAGCCTCACATGGAGCCCTGGTCTTGTATTTCGGTTGAGTACTCAGCTGGATCCCCTGGGGAATGTCAGGCCAGGATTCTGTAATCTCTGGCTGGGATAAATAGCTGCTGTCCCAGTTTCCTCAGCTTGGGTTCCTGGAGACAAGTGTCATCTGTTTCATCAAAAACAAAGCGCTCTCCTGGGGGACAGTAAGCGGTTCGCCTCTGAAGGGCATCACTCGCTCCCCCATGCCTCAGAAGTCTGCCCTAGTTTTCTCTTTGCCAGCATTGCCCTTGAGTTTCACATCTCCCAGCCTGAGACGAGATGGAATATCGCCCTCTGTGAATGAAGGGATGAGGAGCACCTGACAGGGGCCGCAGACAGCTCTCTGAAAAATGAGCTGTAGGTGTGACCTTGTTGATGGCAGACCCTCCTCACTGACAGGACGGGGAAGCCTGGTGGCTGTGGGATGACACATGGTAGAGTGGGTGCTGGTGAGCAGAAGGTCATGGGACGGGTGACGGCTGATAATTCTGACACCAGTGACGGAACATGGCTGGGTGGAGGGTGTGAGGGTGCAGGTCAGCCCCACGTTGAATTTGAGAATTTGTGTATATGTGTGTGTGCCTTGTGTGTGCACATGTGTGCATGCTTGTATGCAGTATATAGGTAGGTACACATGTATGTGCATGTGGAGGTCAGAGGTTGACCTCGGCATTATTATTATTATTAATTGCTATTAATTTTTATTTATTTACTTTACTTTTGTGCATGAGTGTTTTGCCTGCATGTAAATCTGTGTACCACCTGTATACCTACCTGGTCCATGTGAAGTCCAGAAGAAGGTGTTAGATTCTTGGAACTGGAGTTTTAGACAGTTGTGAACTGCCATAGGATTTCCAGGAATTGAACCTGGGTCTCTGGAAGTGCTCTAAACCTTGGACTCATCTCTCTAGCCTCCCTTTCGTCTTATTTATTTATATTTTGATACAAGGTCTCTTGCTGGTCTGGAACTTCAAAACGGGATAATCTGCTGACCAGTGATCTTAAGGACCCAACTGTCTCTCCCACCTCAGCACTGTGGCTCCCTTGCCAGGCGAGCATGCAGACTTGTGATGATTCACTCCACATCACCTGGCACCTTCAGGCAGCAGCAGGGATGAAAGGGTGGCTTTCAGACGTGGGGAGCCGCAGGAGCAGTGTCCCTCTTTGATCTGTCTTTTTAAAAAATTCTGTCCCTGCAGTAGCCTCCCTGCAGGATTTTTCAGTTCTGCAGGATTTCCAAATCCTCCTTTAAATAAAGATCAAAAGGGAGCCAGCTACTGGCCTCTGCTCCCTTTCTTGCTGGCCTTTAGTCTGTGGAGATCTGAGTTAAAAGTCCTGGTGAAGGACCCCTGAGGCCAAAGAATACTAGGCTGGGGATTCTAAACTCATCAGAAAACCTGGTCACTAGCTACAGAGTCCAACACAATCCACCTTTCTCATAGCTTCTAAATAACAGGGACAGTTGCTTCTGTGGGTCAAGCACAGGGACATTTATGTGTCCTTGCTAAGCCCTGGAAGTTGTGCAGCCACAATGGTTATTTTCTTTTGTAAGCTAGGACTGGAGACTCAGAGATGCAAAGCAACTTGTTTAAGATCACACAGCAAGTCTGATCTGGGAGTTGGATACTAGGAATTTGGATTTCAACCCATGTAGAGAACCACTCCACATCCCTTTATCTAGGGATATTTCCTCTCCAGCCTGTCACAGACTCCTGCACTCAGTGTTGTGGGAGTTTTGGATTCTCAGCACATTTCAGAGACAATGGCACCTGTCAGGTCTGGGGAACCCAGGGCATGGAAATGGAGTCATCCATAGGTATCTGGGGACTTGGTCACTCATTGTGACTGTACTCAAACAAGGAAGAAAATAGCTGGTACTTTTGTCTCAGGGTTAGTAGTGTGTGTGTTGTGTGTGTGTGTGTGTTCTCAAGTGTTGTTTTTTGGCAATCATACACCTTGGTTTTTTTGAGGCATGGTCTCTCATTGACTTGAAAAGCATCAAGTGATCTAGGTTCGGCTGGTCAGTGAACTCTAGGAATCAATGTCTCCCGAGTGCTGAAGTTGCAAATAGGCATACCATGTCTCCCTTTAAAACAAACATGGGTTCTGGAAGAAAACTCAGGTCTTCAATCTCGCTGAGTCCTTTCTTCATTCCCAGCAACAGTCTTCAATAAAGTGTGTGTGGGGAAGGGGGGGGAAGGGAGGGAGGGAGGAAAAGATGACAGAGCAGAGAGAGACAGGGAGGGAGGGTAGGATATGGGGTTGAGAGACCTGAGAGTGGCACCAGGCTGGATGGGCTCTCTGGGGCCCAGGGTGGGAACAGGGCAAAGAAGTCCAAGAGTGAAAACCAGGGCCCTGTATCAGGACATAGGGTAGGAAGGCCTGGAGCTAGCAGTGCCTTGGTCATCACAGCCAAGCACCTCTTCTCTGGGGAGTCTCCTTGACTCTGCCCTTTTGCTATGCACTCTCTCAAGAAGGGCTATTTTCCTGCCTTTGGCCTCAGACCATTGACCCCCTGTGTCTGGCCAGAGGCCTCTTGCTTTGCACAGTGGCTTTCCTGTGTATCTGTTAGCTTCTGCTGTGTAACAAGTGGCCTGGAAACACAGCTACTGTAGGGCTGTAAAGCACAGAATTGGTTATCAGGGCCTGGCTGGCTTCTGCTGGCTCCCATACCCATTGCCTATCCATGGGCTGGCTAGTGGTTGTGTGCTCTAGCTTGGGCAGACTGTCATGGGAGGAAAGGGGATTATGACTGGATGTTGACCAAATCCCCTTGCTTTTCATACACACAACTCTTGTCTTTCAGAAAGCTTGCTTGGCCTGGACACATAATGGCCTCAGAGGGTGGCAAAGGACAAGAGCGGGGAGGGTTGGGTTTGGGATATGGCTTAGCTGTAAGACTGCTTGCTTAGCGCACATGAAACCCCAGGTTCAATCCTCAGCATTACATAAACCAGCCATGATGGTGCATACCAGTGACATCAACCCTTGGGTGGCAAAGGCAGGATGATCAGTTTGAAATTACCTATCTTCTACATGGTTAGTTCAAGAACCCTGGGCCCTATCTTTCATTAAAAAAAAAGAGTAGAAGGGTTCTGAGAGAAAGGCAGGGTCAGCCTCCCTGGTTTTGAAAATATGGGCTCAGTATGGGCTTCCTTGGGAGACTGGGTTCCAAGGGGTGACAGTTATTAGCAGGCTTTCAGAGTGTTCCAAGACAGTGTTGATACAGTCCAGATCAGCACACGCATCCTGAGATCCCTGAGGGGCAGGGCGCACAACACCATTGTGGGACCTGGGCCTCATCCAGCAAGGGTGTGGAGCTGCTTGCAGTCCCTGGTAGAAAACACTGAAACTCACCAGCCATGCCAATAGCAGGCTTCCCTTCTGCCCACACACCATGAGGAAATGGGGTCTCCTCCATGGAGATGCTTCTCTGTTTTGGATTGCACATGACAAACTGAATCATGTTCACTGCACGGAAATCTTGGTGGCCAATTGTCTACCCACTGTGAGCCACTAGCTCTCTCATGATTGGCTGGGAGGAGGGGACACTTTGAGAAGCTGTCTTGCAGGTCCTCAGTGTGCAAGCCAGCTTTTGTTAGATTTCAGAGCCCATGTTTGTGTCCTATTAATTTGATGCAGTGAGGTCCCTCTACTCTGAATGCCACCAGGAAGACAGTTGTCTAGGAAGGTAGAGGACACTCATGAAGCAGAAATGCATGGATCAAGTCTGCAGCCAGTGTCAGAGCTGCCCTGTGGACTGACAAAGCCTTGGCCAGCATGTCCTTCTTGTTTTTCTGGGTCTCCCAAATCTGGTTGCTGACCTATGGCTGCCTCCCAGAATTGGCCTTCTTTTCTGTCACTTCTTGCTCAGAGCTTCTAAGATACCCCTGGTCCATAGGGAAAAGGGGACACAGATGCCATCCTGCTGGTGTTTCAAGCTCTTCTACTCCACAGCCTGTCATCTCAGAGTGAATGGGCTTTCTGGGACACTGTCTTGGGAAAACACAGCTTTGTCTAAGTTGATCTTTAAACACTGGAGTTTACAGTCCAGTGCTGCCTTGGACTATTCCTTGATCCACCTGGGGCAACTGAGGCCAAGAGAGGACCAGCAGCTGGTGCAAGTCTGTTTTGGCCTGTGTTAAAGTTCACACATGCTTCTCACTGTGTGACTCCATACTGAATGGAAAAACCAACCTTTTTCTTGGATATTGTGTATGAGCCAGTTATTGCTTTTACTGAAGCAAGTTTCTATTAGAAGGGCAGTATGATGTGCAAGGAAGACTCCTGGACTTCTATCTACCATTTCCCCACTCATCTGTTTACCCCTCTGCAACCGAACTTTTAAATTATTATTTATCACTTATTTATTTATTACTAAATTCACTTATAACAAACACCAACAATTTCTTAACTATTAATCCTATAAATTCCTACAACCCCTTTAACCTATCCACTAAACCTATTGATAATTATAAGAACCACTTTCAGAACCTTTTAGAATGATACAGTCTCTGGGGCAGGTCCTCAGTCGTCAGGAACACAGTCTTTGTTGTAGATTCGTTAACACACTTAGCAGTCCTTTTTCTGGATCTCTCAGATGCAGGTTCGTCAGGGTAGTTGGTTATTGCAATCTCACCTTAAATAAGGCTTCATGCTTTCTTCTCTGTGGGAGACCCCAGCCGTCTGCAGGCCAACTTACTTCTTTTGAATCAGGAACTCAGCTGCTCTGCCTCAGTCCTTAAAGCCAGGCACCGTTTCCTTTAGGCCACTGTTTGGACAGATCAAACCCCTCTAGGCAAAAGCTGAGCCACAGGGTCCAGTCCTTGGCCTTTTGGTGTCTTGCTCAGGCTTTCTTTGCTCACCGGCTTCTTTCTGCTTCAGGGAGAGAGCTGGCCATCAATGGCCAGCCCTTTTTTCAGCAGGACTCTTGGAGCTCTCTAGCATCAGGGGCCTCTTCTCTTCTCAGCTCCACGCACTGTCCTCAAATAGGAGGAACTCTGTTTCAGCTTAATTTGGGCTCCGCCCACTTAGCAGCTGAAAACAATGTCAGGCCAGATACTTTGTTTCTTCAAATCCATTAAATCTTTCCTGTTTTCCTGACTTCAGCCTTGTTTTTCAGTCTATTGAGTCTTTCCTGTTTTTGCTGACTTCATGCTAATAATGCTCTTCAGGCCCCGAATTAAGAGACAGTATCAGAAACTCCTATATATTTTCTAAATCTAATTTATCTAACTCCTACACCCCTCCTTTCATCTACCCTTTCATATATCATCCATCCATCCATCCATCATTCATCCATCCACTCATCCATCCATCATCCATCCATTATCCATCCATCCACCCATCCATCCATGCATGCCTCCACCCATTATTATAGCACACACCATCTCTCCATACAGCAGATGATGTAGTGGGGAGAGGTAGAGTGTCTCAGCTTCACAGAGTGAGTGCATAGGTTTTGGGGATGCCAACTGGGATGATCTAGAAGAATTTCTCTGATCAAATGCTTTCCCTGGAACTTGATGAGCAAGAAGGTGCCATTCTGGAAACAGGAAAGCCTGAGTTCTTGATTCTTGTCTCGGTAGAGCATTTTTGTAGGCTCCTTGTTCCTCTGACTTCAGTGTCTCCTTTATCTCCTGAATGTCCTTGTCCTTCTTGCCACCTTTAAGACAAAATGTTCAGGGGCAGCTGGTGAAGAGCTGGTACATGGCCCTTGGTCCTTCCATTTTCTTCCTCTTCCTCACAGTAGGTGCTTTCATCCTCAAGGTTACTGGCTACATTGTGGCAAGCTATTGGATACAACACACACACACACACACACACACACACACACACACGCACGCACACACACACACACGCGCACACACACACGCACACACACGCACACACACACGCACACACACACACATTGGATATATATATATATATATATATATATACATATGTAATCTGAAATCTATCTGACACATTGTTTTTGGTTGTGGTGTTTATCATGGCACAGGAAAGCAAACCAAGACACAAACAGATCTCAGCATGACCTTCACATTACTGCTCCTCAAGCTGAGAAGGGGACGATGCCCCCTGACACCTGCCTTCAGATCTTGCTGTCCTCTCCCTCCTGGCTTCTTATTGAGATTTCTGGAGCTGATTTGTGGGAGACGGATTATGCAGAAGTCACCACAGGGAGGGACTTGGGGGCTGTAAGAGTGGATGCCTGTTTCCAGCATCTTTGCCACCTCCAACAAGATGTCAGCTAGCAAATGAGCACAAGCTTCTCTGAAAAAAGTCATTTCGTGAAAGTACCCCAGAAGGGGAGGAAGGCGACAGCCCAGATGATACCCCTCACCCCATGGCTTCCAGCTGAGGCCCACAGTGAGGGGGCAGGACCTGGTTTCCAGCTGGACTCGCACCTTGGAGATCTGACATTCATCATCAAGTGTCTCCCTGAAGGGTGGATTATCAGAGACTCTGTTTCCCCACAGTATCCTTGGCTGGTCAGTGTGTTCATAGCATGGCCAACACACAGGACAGTGTAGCTTCCACCATCAGCTTCAGGAGAGCAGGAAGGGTCCATGGCCTGAGGGAGGCTGAGCCTTCCCTTCTCAGCTCCATAATGGCAACTATTATAACCAGTCTCTTGTTTTTCTCAATCCCTCCCACCCCCCTAGGGGCTACTCTCATTATTGTCCTCACAGAATCAGGATTTAGATTGAAATTCCCTCTCCTTTGTAGTGGGTGTTCTGGTGCAGTGGCAAGGGGTGGGGTGGGAGGATGGGGAGGACACTGGGGAGTATTTCTGAGGAGACTTGGACAAGAAGGCTCCTAGTCTCCCCATGGAGATAAAGACAGCTAGGTGGTTGCAGGGGACCTTCGGAAAAGGACAAAGGGTGGCTTTCTCTAGGTAGATCTGATGCCTATTCATGGTCTAGAAGGTGCAGGTCTCTGGAGAATTGGAGAAGACTGTGGCCCTGTGTCTCATTCAGCAACTCCAGCTGAGGTGGGCACTGTCGGGCTCTTCACTGGCTGCATCCCTGGGAAAGCAAAGATTCTTGAGCCCTCTCTTCAAGGACTAGAAGTTTCTGGAGGTCCTGACTCCACCCACTTCCCATCATCTTTGTGCTGCTGACATAGGAGTCTTGTCTCTTGGAAGATTGGAATGACAGTCATAGAGGAGGTCGGGAGCAGGCCCCCCCTCTCCCAGGCCCAGAGTCTGGAAAGCACTCATTGAGAGCAGGCAGCCTTCCCCACACAGTGCTGGGCATTGTAACATCTCCTGACTAGACACAGGGAGCAGTACACCATACCCCAACAGCCAGAGTACCCAATACTCAGATATGGCAAGTACCCTGATCTCATTTCTCTCAAGTAGTTCTTCAAATGCTAAACACAAATACAGCAACCTAGCACCTCCAATCAGAAGCCTACAGCTTAGTGCAGCCCAGGACTCAGCCACAGGGAATCAGAGCAGCTCACACCACCCAGAAAGACTGAGGCAGACCTCACTCTCAGACAGCTCCTATGGAACCCAGAGCCATGGGGCAGACCTCACTCTCAGACAGCTCTTATGGAAACCAGAGCCATCGGGGCAGACCTCACTCTCAGACAGCTCC
>CAJQZJ010032232.1:1878254-1894392 GCA_907164525.1 Lophiomys imhausi
CTCTCTCTCTCTCTCTCTCTCTCTCTCTCTCTCTCTCTCTCTCTCTCTCTTTCTTCTCTTCTCTTTTTAAATGTCAGGCCTTGCTCTGTAGCCTAGTTCCAATGCCAAGATTTCGGGTCTATACAATTTGACCAAGATGACATTTTCAATGCGTGACTGTGTCTTATTGAAGGTGTCTTGCTGTGATAACTGGGGCAATCTTTGTTACTCCAGATAGGACAGAATCAACTTCAGAGTCTGCAAATGGTGCTCTTGGGAGAAAATTCCAGGACTGTTCGAGAAACACACAGACCCATGGAGATGGAAGCTGAGGGCAGAGGCATGCCTGTAAACAAAGCTTAGCTAGGATTCTCTCAGTGGTGGGCAGCTGATTCCAGCAGTCCACACTGACTTCTGACTCTCCTGTGATCTCTGAGGAAGAGGTGTACCTGGTGGCCCTATAGCTGAGGGACGCTCCCTGAAGACATGCTGTGGCTCATGGAGATGGAACAGAGGATGCTCCCTGAAGACTTGCTGAGGCTCAGTGGAGATGGAACAGAGAGGGCTTGGGCTTCCATATAGGAAGCTTGGGAATGCAAGTGTGGATTTATTTTGGTTAACAATTTTTATGTGTGCAGCAAAGCCATGGCCAATATGGATCTGGGTCTGATTAATGTCAGATGAGCTCCTCCAACAAGCATAAAATAAAAACTGTGAGTGATAAGAAGGCATCCTGTCGGTTTAATTGGCAGCGTCTTTTCTTTCTTAGTGGTCCATAAAACAGCAGAGTGTTTTACCATCAATGGAGCCTTAAATTCAAGAAATATTCTAGGAGAAATCAAGGGTTATACACATGCCTTGTGTATTTATTTTTCATTCTCATGGCAGCCTTAGATGGTTAACAGGTAAGAAGGGAGATGCTTAACCAGGGGCCTCCAGGAAGTGGAGTCAGGTCATTAGGGGATGATAAGACCTTAGGAAGGAGGCTAGGGGACAGGTCCTGAACCTGAAGAGTTCAGCTACCTGAACTCTTCCAACAACTCCTCTGAACATCCCCAAGCTACCCTGGGGGAGGGGATGCTTGGAAACTAAGTGTCCGGTTAGGTTCAGCTGTCAACACAGTCCAGAGGCTTTTGAGGCATTCTCAGTTGGGGGATTGCCCAGGTCAAAATGTCTCATGGCCACGTCTGTGAGGAACTGGCTGTCTTGATTGTTGATTAATGTGTTAAGATGCACTGCAGTCCAGAGGAAGCCCTGAGAATCTGTGGGCAGTGCGCAGATAGAAGGGTTGCTGGATGCAGGGGAGGGATGGAGAGCTGGCAGCCACCATTTCTGGCAGAGCAGTCCCAATTTGGTCCTGATCCCAGACCTGAGGTCCAGGAAACAAGATGGTGCTGTATGGAGCACCAACTGACATGGGACCCATTTGTTTGCTCACGCTGTCCTCCCTCCTGAACTCTTGACATTGCCCAGAACCAGGCTCAAAGCCCAGCCTTGGAGTAGAGTTGCAGAGAGGGCCACACAGAGAGTGTCTGTGTCAACTGTCTTTCCTGTTGAACCCCAAACTCCTCCAGGATGAAGTCTTTGTTCCAGTGAGCCCTGCCTTGTGTACCTAGACGGTTTGGAAACTCTTATGCCCTTTCATTTGGATTCATATCTTCCCCACCAGCCCACTTCCTATGCCAGGACCATGGTCCTGCTCTTTCAACTTGTCAGTCCTTTAAGTCTGGTTTCCTGATCTATAGAGACCCATATTCAGCAGTCAGTTGCCATATGGAGGTACCCAGGTTGTGACATCTTATTTCTATATAGAAAAGAGAGCCCTGTAGTCCTCAGAATGCACAGGGGACTTCTCTGTGGATCCTGCTGAGGAGGTGGGTGCAGAGGTCAAAGATATCTGTGGTTGTGTGGGCTTCTTCCTGCCTGTGTCACTAGGCTGGGGGTGGTGTCTGTGGTTTGGCCTTGGCCTAAAGTTCCAGTGGCAGCTTACACCACCTGTGGATCCTCTTGGAACCTGGCCACCACATTTTGCTCCAGAGAAATAAGAGAGTCACCAGGCTTTCTTTCTCAGGATATAAGTACCACTCACAGAACAGCAAAGGACAACTTGCATCAGGCGTGAGACAATCTCTTGGTCACTATCTGAGTACCCATTGTGGCCATCATGTGTCCCACTGACTCCACATAGCAACCTTCAGCTGTTGGTAACAGTGATCTTCTTCCTTTTTCAGGGACATATGCCATGGTCTAGAGAATTAACCTTCTCAAAGTCTCAAAGCTATCTCATGCTAGCTTTGATCCCACACTGCTACCAATGCTGGGCAGCGTCATAGTTCTCTGGTTTTGTGCCAGGGACAGTGCTGGCCAAGAATGACATGATATATCTCTGGAGCCCATCCACAGATCTGACCTGCTTCAGGATGGTTAGAAACAGATAAACACACTCATGTTGTGTTAGGCTACCAGGCACGAGTCTCAGGAGAGTGACTTTACAGCCTGCCAGTGGCAGAGATGGGGCGCACCTCCCTAGGAACACACCCTCTGTGCTAAATATTTAAGTAAAGCATGGATTACTCACATCATAGAGACATACTGTTTACAATGGACCAGGCCAGTGTCTAATAAGTGGAAGGCACCTAACAAAGGTTTTGAATCATGTAAGTGGGAGGTACACATTTCAATGGGACCTGAGGTGCCTGAGTGGGCAAGAGAGGAGGAGGCTGGGAGGGAGGAGGGAGGGAGGGGGCTCTCACCTTCTTGGCCACAGTCTGGGAGTTACTAGGGATGCTGTGTGAGGGAGACATCTCTGCTCTAGGGCTGAGGGGGCCAAGGTGGAAGCAGTAGGCGCAAGACCCTGCCTTCTGCTATCCCCAAGTCCCAAAGAGCAGTGTCAGAGGTGGGGCCCCCAGATCAGTGCAGATTGTCGCAGACTACTGTCGGAAGCTGATGCTTCAAAGCTGGCTGGAGGTTGGAGCAGGGCTCAGTCTCTATGGTTTCTGCTCCTGCAGACTTCCCAGATTTCGGGGTAGTCCTTGAGAAGGGCTCCATCTGGTCCTATCTAGAGACCTCTTACCAGATACTGGCGAGAACACAGACACCAGCTGTCTCTCACAGTCCCCCAAAGCTGCGATTCCAGAAGAAGTTAAGTTCAGGTTCTGGCTCGGGTTCTCACATGAAGTGGCCCTGAGGCTGTCAGCTGGGGTGGAGTTGGAGCTGTGAGGGGAGGTGCTGTGGAGAAGCAGCAGTAACAGCAGCAGCAGGAGGTAACTGTGGCAACAGAGCAGCTGTTCCAGGAGCTTGAGGGGCGGCCAAGCCCGTCACCATAGACTGGCCGTCAACTGCTCCTCCCTTCAACTCTTTGTTTGATGGACCTCTGCGTGAGGACAATCACCATGCAGTGGTCTAGTGTGTGTGAATGTGTGTGTGTGCACGTGCATGCATGTGCGTGCATGTGTGTGTGTGTGTGTGTGTGTGTATGTGAGAGAGAGAGAGACAGAGATACAGAGAGAGAGAGCAGATACTAATAAGGACATCATGATTCATGACTCAGTCTTCGAAGTACCGTCATGACTGTTGTATTCTAAAGCTTACACAGATGAGACCTGTTGCAGTGTGTGCTTGTGTGTGTGTGTGTGTGTGTGTGTGTGTGTGTGTGTGTGTGTGTGTGTGTAGATGCAAAGATTTGGGTAGCAGGGAGTGGAATCATTGAAGGCAATCTTGTTGGAGGATGCTGCCTACATGCCAACCCTGAACTGATGCTGTTTCCAGACCCTGAAACCAACATGTACCTGCAAAGGCTATGTCACATGACTAAAATCTCTCCAGAGCCACCTATAGAGAGGCTTGGTAGCCCCTATAGTGGACTGTGATGTGAAGGACATGTATATCAGTGGATGGGATATCAGACATTTCCCTGCTCTGTGTATTCTGACCCCTAGTTTCCATACCAGCCTTTCTAGATGGCTTCATCCCCCCTATATCACAATGTGTGACTGGCCAGAGTCCCTTTGCTGTCTGTGGGTAGGACTGTGTGTTGGCAAGAACAGGCTCCTCCTTGCTGGTCCTTAGCAGCTCTTATCGGCCAGCAGCAGTGGGGGTGGGAAGCACCCGCTGATGTCACAGCTCTGGGGCCTCAGTCACTGGAACCTTAGCCCTACACTGACAGGAGTTGCTGCTTTTCAGAAGGCTTAGGAAGTTGGGGTTCCCCAGTCCTGGACAGCAATTAGAGTTCCTGGAAGAAGGGGTGTCCAAGACTGTCAGCCTTTAAAGCGATTGCCACCACTGTCATTGTTGGTATGGTGGCTGACCCTGCCTCTCTACTCTTGGCTTCTGCTGTTGCCATCACCAGCTCCACTGCTTCTCACAGGGACCCATCTCTGCCATGTTAGAGTCATGGTTGTCCCACAGTTCTGCCACCATCACTCTGCACTCAGGGCTGAAGCTGCCCCTTGTTTGTGTTGACAGCTCAGCCCAGTTTACTAAAAGCAGGCAAGAGAGTATCGCTCCTAAGAATCCTTTTCTTGGGCCTAATGTAACATAATAATAATAATGTTGCAAAAAATGACATCTCTGAGCTGGTGGAGAGTTAACAAGACAATCTGCTTCTATAGGTAAGAAAGGTTGTTTGTACCAATCACAGCCAACCTCCAGGCATTTATACCAACCACAGAAGATTTTTATGCAAATGAAGGCTTCTGCTCACTCCAGTGATGGCATTGTCCTCTTTACACCAGTCCTAGTAGTACCTCTGTGATCTCACTGTGGCCTGGGTGGGAATGGTTACAGAGAGTCTGGTGTAGACAGTTGGCAACAGTCTTGCCGAGGGCTGCCCCTTCAGGAGCCAGAACTGTGCTAAGGTATCAAGTAGCTGCAATTGTTATGAAATTGTTGATCAACAGCTTCTTCAAGACATCTGTAGAGTGTACAGCATGGTGGTTAGCATTAGGCCTTGTCTGGTTCGTTACTTGGTAGATGGTCCTTTGCTTAAGGCATTTAGGGCACCAAGGAGGGGTGTCCAAGAGCTGCCAAATCTGGAGTCAGGTGACCTCATTGCTCTAATCTTCACTTATTTACATGAAAGCAAATGTGGGAAGAGATGCTTATAATGAGAACTTAGAATTAACAATTGTGTTGTTTTCAACAATGCCTGACAGTTCTTTAAAAACACTTGACCCCTAGCCTGTGCCTCAGGGAGAGGTGGGCCCTTAGTGTGTCACAGTGTGTCCCACAGTATACCCTTTTGTCCACACTTCTTTGCTTGCAAATGCTCATTGCAATGACTTGTTGGCCTGGTACGAGGCCTCTGGCTTCTGCTACTCTATCAATACTGGATCCTCACTGGGCTTCCTCTGGGATATCCATTTGTTGCCCTATGACATGGTGATCCTGCCGCTTTGGATCTATAGGACCAGCCCTTTTGTGAGCTCAAGCAGTTTATAGATGGGGTAGATGTTGGGATGTGACAATTCAAAGCCCTGAATCTGGGCCTGAGAGGTAATTGAGCTGGTCAGCCTGCAGGCTCTCGTGCTCTCATATCCTCAGGACTGGCTTATGAGCGACCCCTATGACCACGACCAGCTCAGTCCTGCTGCCTAGGTGAGGCAACACTCTCCTGAGTGTTGAAGCTGGTGAGGGACATGGCCAGTTCTCCCACTCTCATGACCTCAGGGCCAGCTCTCCTGCCTGCCATAGAGGCAAGGGATGAGGGAGGTGAGAAGGGAGTCTCTCCCTCACCCACACCACTGTCCAACAGACAAGAGGGAGGACCAGCTGTCCCACACATACCCTTGGGACTGGCTCACCTGAAACAACCACATCGAAGGCCAGCTATACCTGTGCTGCCCAATGATGCAGCAGGTGAGGGACAGGGCCAGCTCTCCAGGCTGCTGCTGGTGGTGAGGGCAAAAGGGAGGAGTGCTGTAGTTGGTGTAGGGCAGGAACAACTCTCCTCTCATAATCTCAGGGTCTGCTTTCCCACATGCTGCAGGTGGTGAGGGGTTTCAGGGAGGAGGGTGTCTCTCCTTTATCCATGCTATCACATGGGAGGCAAGTGGTAGGGCCAGCTCTCCCATGCTACTATCCTTGGGGCAGGCTTGCCTGCAACTCTTGCAATGTGCCGGGCCTGTTCTCCTGAATACTGAAGTTGGATGGGGTGGGGTCAGCTCTCCTGCTTTCTTGCCCCCAGGGCCAACTCTCCCATGATGACCATGTTAGGGGTGGGGCCATTTCTTCACAGCCCTCAGACATTAACCTGTCCCTGGGCAGCAGCCCAGACCAGGGATATCTGTCTGGCCTTTAGTAGTAACAGAACCATGCTACTGCAGTGTCACAGACCCAAATGTGGCCTTTGGTGGCAGCACAGGGCAAGACTCCACCATAGTCCTAGGTGACATCACTGGCTACTCACATCAGGCTGTTCCTCACTACCTTCAGGTCTTCAGTTCTGTCTCTCTTCATTGTGCCCACATCCTTCTGTTTCTGTTTCTCTCCCATTTCTCCACCACTTACTTGCTCCTTTTAGTGCACCCAGGGTCTCTGAGTGTCTAGGTCATCTCAGGAGTGCTATGCCCTGTTAGTGCATTATGGCACTGGGCAGGGGTCATCTGAGGCATGGTCTGCCTCCCCACCCTCCTAGGCCTGTGTGGCACTGGACTGGTGGTCATCTCAGGCTAGTTCCCTGTCCAGGCCCCATGGTGCCAATCTGGGGTCTGGTGGTAATCTTGGATCACTCTTCACCCAACCTACCTGGCAAGGGTCATCTGCAGTCCCAGGAAGAATTATTCTAAGTCTCTGTTCTGTCCTGGGAACCTGCCTGGGCCTGCCTGGTGCCAGACTGGTGGTCATCTCAGACTTGGTTCCCCCCCCCCCCCCCCGAATGTTAGGCTACTAATCATTCAGATGTTCATAGGTCTGTTGCAGCATGTTTGATTACATTGTGAACACCAAGACTGTAAACTGTAAAAATCTAAAAATCTGTTTCTATTATGACATGGCTCAGCCTTTAATCCTAGAGCTTTCTGTTTACTGTAAACAAGTATTTGTGATGTGGCTCTGCCCTAGCACACACCTTTAATCTAAGAGCTTTCTGTACACAGGATTAAATAAAGTTAACCCTAGGTCAAGAGGTGGAGCAAGAAACCAGATGGCCGGGATTAAACGAAAGGAGGGACATTGAGCTGAGGGTTATTGAAGACAGCTTGGAGAAGAAGTGGCTTTTTAGTTCTGGACTTTTTCTTTTAGGATTTTCAGAGGAATAGGAAGATCAGCTGGGTGCTTTCTCTGAGCTAGCAGATTTTCACCCCAGCATCTGGCTCCTGAGTCCTCATTGCTAAAATCAAATGACTGGTATGTTTTAGTTTTTTAAAACAATGTAGGTGAGAACACTGAGTACAGACATAGCCTGTCTCCTCTCTGCCACCTACTGAAGCACATGTGACACAGCAGCCATACCTGCAGTGCTTCTAGGGGCAGGTTCATTATTTTAAATTAAGATTTATTTTTATTTTATGTATATGAGTATTTTATATGAGTGTATGTATATACAGTAAGTGAGTGCCTGGTGCCCACAGAGGCCAGAAAAGGGTATTGTGTTCTTTGGAATAGAAGTTATAGACTATTGTGAGCCACTGTGTGTGTGTGTGTGTGGTGTGTGTGTGTGTGTGTGTGTGTGGTGGGAACTGAATCTGGGTGGTTTTCAGGAGCAGTGGGGGCTCTTAGCTGCCAAGCCATCTCTCCAGCCCTTCCCCTTATATTTTGACACAGGATTTGTGCTTGCTGGTTTTTATGTCAACTCAACACAGGTTAGAGTGTTATTTGGGAAGACAGAATATTAATTGAGAATATACGTCTCTAAGATTTCCCATGGGTAAGGATATGGGACATTTTATTGATTAATGATTGATGTGGGAATTCACAGCCCATTGTGAGTGGTGGTGCCACCCTTTGGCAGGAGGTCCTACAGTATATAAGGAAATAGTCTGAGGAAGCCATGGGGAGCAAGCCAGTAGTACGTGTTCCTCCACAGTCTCTGCTTCAGTTCCTGTCTCCAGGTTCCTGCCTCCAAGCTCCTACCTCTGACTTCCCCAGCGACAGATTACACCTGTAAGCAGAAATAAACACTTTATTCTCCCAAGTAGATTTTGGTCAGGGCGTTTTATCACAGCAGTAGAAAACCCGACTAAAACAGGGTCTAATTAATTCTGCTTGAATTAATGATATGTGCTCTGCTTATACAAAACTATAATACCCTGCCATGTTCCTTTTCCTAGAATGATGAGGAACTGGAAAGCCCCTGAGTCCCCTCTTGCCCCCAATTCTAGCCAATCAGCTTAAAATGCTTTGTTTAGCTGCCTCGGCATCATGTACCTGGTACAGAATTGGTGCTTCTTGTTTGGTTGAACACAATGTACCTGGATAGAGTTGATTGTTATGATTTTAAAAAATTTACTTCCTGCTTGATTATGATTTTTCCTTTAAAAACTCACTCTGAAAATGGCTCAGGGACTCAGTTCTGGTTCTCAGATCCAGGATTGGGCACTGACTGGTCAGACTTGTTTCAGCGGTCAATAAACTTCTACCAATCTGAGCTGGTGTTCGAGTCATCAGCGTGTGACTGTTCTTGAACCCATAACAAGACTAAACGAGGTAGCCCAGTCTCTGATAAGGATCCCAAACACAGGCAACTGGGTCAGAGATAGCCCCTGTTTCTGCTGTTCGGAGTCCCACATGAAAACCAAGCTACACAATGGTTACGTTTGTGGAGAGTTTGTCAGTCCCATGCCTGCTCCCTGGTTGGCAGTTCAGTCTCTGTGAGGCCCTGTGGGCTCAGGTTAGTTGACTGTAGGTTTTCTTGTGGTGTTCTTGACCCCTCTGCATGCCAGGCATTTTACATGGGTGCACAATTGTATGCTGAGTACTCTACTAGCTGAGCCAATTCTCATGGCCCCATTTTTTCTTTATTAAATTATCAGAAAATCATTAGTGTACTCTGTAATAGAAGGATGAAGGGAAAAGACAGAAGCCTTTCCTTCCTTCCTTCTCTCTCTCTCTCTCTCTCTTTCTTTCTTTCTTTCTGTCTTTCTTTTTTTCCTGTGTAACCCCGACTGTGCTAGACTTGCTTTGTAGACTAGTCTGACCTCCAACTCACAGAGATCTGCCTGCCTCTGCCTCCTGAGTGCTGGGATGAAAGGCATGTGCCACTATGCCCAGCTAGAAAACCCTCTTGTTCACTCTTGAAAATAGAATCCAACTGTTGGGGACTCACTTACATTGAATGAGCCCCACCGACTCTGTGAAGAGTTAGTTTGTGCTGCCAGAGTCTCACATCAGGGCTGCTTCACTGGAGGGTACTTGGTGACGTCTTGTGGTTGAAGTTGATGCCACCTGCCTTTCCATGATTGCTAAGAGCAGATGGCATTTCCATCCCTGAGTCCTCTTGGCCACTTCTTCTGTGTAGAGTTTCGAGGGATATGTTTGAACAGCAACTCATCTTTTGAAGTGATGTCCAATCTATTTGTAGTATGGAATGGCTGACTTTCTGGGGAATGTGGGGACATCACCTATGGCAGGAAAGCAACCAACAGTGTAAGAAAAAAAAAAACCCAGAGCATTACAAGATTCTAAGTAATGGAAGATCTAGCCATAGGACATGTGAATGCACCTGGTGATACAGTTCTGTGAACACACCACAAAGTGAAAGGTGGGGGAGGGGCCTGCCCCAGAGTTACTGTGGCAGCAGAGCAAGTGAATGGAGGGGGTGGATATGAGTCCAATCAACACTGTGAATAAGCTCAACACAGAGAGTCCTCCAGACAGGCACAGCACCTGCCTTTTCCTGTGCACACACCCAAGTTCCAGAAATGGATTCTACATTCAGCGCTGGACAAGTCTCAATAAGTGTTTAGGAATTAACAAAATAACTGCATTGTCTAGGCACAAAAAGTGAAATCCAAGAGCCCAAGTGATGGCTCGGAGCTAAGATTGCCTGTTTCAAGGACCTGGGTTAGATATTTAGCACTAACAGGGCAGCTTACAACCATAGTAATTCCAGTTTTAGGGGATCTGATGCCATCTACTGGCCTCTTCAGACAATAGGTACACACATGGTATATGCATAGGCTGACGTACATACAAAATAAAAACGAATAAATCTTAAAAAATGAAATTTAATACAAGAAACGAACAGTTTTAAAAAAAAAACTGACCTTCGAGAAACAGAAATTTTTACCAATAAAATTGTTTTTATAAATAAACTCTAGGCAATGATTAAGGTGACTAAGAAACACATAGAATAAGTGATAATAAAATGGGATTGGCAAACTCCGTGAGGCAGCCAAAGTGGAGACCGACGAACATAAACAGGACCAGTAAGTGACATGCACTGAGCATTTAACAGCAAGGGCTGCAGGGAGAGCCAGAGAGGGTCCTTGCCCTAGCCCACCTCATAAGCAAAGAGAGAGGCAGTCACAAAGGGAATAAACAGAGCAGGTAAAATCTATGGTTGCCAAATAAACTCAAAATCTAGTGCGAAAGCTGAACTTATCTCAGCCTGGGCAACTCTGAGAAACAAGTTTCTAATTTTTAACTCTCCTATCCTCTACCTTCCCTGAATCCTCGATTCCCTGCCCATGCCTCCACCTCCCCAGCTTTACTTTTATAAGCTAAAAAAAAGAGATTATATTGGACTTCCGGGAAATGAACACATAGGATCTGAGAATGTTGTCACAAACAGATATGACATTTAAATAAACTTGATACATGACAAATAAAACAGATGTCTAGACCATATGGGCACAGCAGAAAAGGAGTAGATGGTGGTTAAAGGCCTTTTGCTACAAAAACCCAAGACTGGAGGACTCTGGGGGATTTTTCTGCAACATTTCCTTTCTTCCTTCCCTCCCTTGCTCCCTCCCCCTCCCTTCTCATTTTTTTGGGGGGTGGGGTGGAGGAAGGGTCTCATGAAGCTCAGGGTAGCCTTGGACTCTCTCAGTAGCTGAAGATGACCTTGAACTCCTGGTCACCTACTGTCCTCCACTGGGATTTCAGCTGTTACGTCCACAACTGGGTTGTGCAGTCTTTTCCAGGAACAGCCAATTTCTATTTCTATACAAAGCATTTAGAAAGTAGAAAAAAGATAAGAGTTCTTTTTTTTTTGTTTGTAAAAATAGTATAGCAATATGAGTTACTAAGGAAAACAATAAGCCATGAGACAGGAGCTGTCCAGGGCAGCTGAGAACCTGTTCCTGTGTTTATTCACCACAGCCCCAGCCAGGGCAGGAAGAGCAGGGGTCAAGGCTTATTGCCTATGACTTGGTTGAAGCACCATGGCTTGAATGATAATCAACAGAAATTTGTTCCTCAGTTCTGGGGGCTGAGAGTCCAAGATCAGAGGAGCAGGGGCGACCCTGCTGCACCACTGCATAGCAGAGGGGCTAACAGAATGACCAAGGGACTGGACTCAACCTTCCCAAGGTCACTGACCCCAGCCTCAGCCTCCTCATCTCTTAGTGGTCCTGTCTCCTAACGTGGCACTCTAGTCCCTTTTCTGTTGCTGTGGTAAAACACCCTGACAAAAAGCAACTTGGGGGAGAAAGGGTTAATTTCAGCTCACAGTTCCCAGTCACACTCCACCATTGTGGGGAAATCACAAAAATAGGGGCTTGAGGCACCTGGTTCCATCACATGCACAGCCAAGAGCAGAGGAAGAATGAATGTGTGCTTGCTCACTTTCTTGTGGCTGGGTCCACTTTACCATTCTAACACAATTTAGGATCTTCTGCCTAGGGAATGGCACTGCCCACAGTAAGCAAGTCTTCTTACCTCAATTATTAATAAAGACAATCCTCCATAGTCATGCAGGAGGCCAACAACCTGCCCAGGCAATCCCTTACTGAGACTCTTCCCCAGGTGATTTTAGATCCTGCCACGTCGACAGTTAAAATTAACTGATACACACAACCACAGTGGCAGCTATACTTCTGTGTGAATTCTGGAGAGGACAAGCACCAAGCTAGGGAAGTGTCTGTTTATGAAAACGTATGGAGCCCCTCAGTTCTCCACAGTACATCCATTCTGAACCCCACATGATGCCAGATACACAGCTGGATCCTAAGTGGGTTTTAGTTCCTTCAGGAAAAACACAGTTGAAGGAAAATGGAGGAGGAAATGTTATTGCTCATTACTAGGAATGTCTTCAACAAAATTCAAAAGCATTTGCCACAAGGAAGCAACAGATGCATTTCAGAGTTAGACTTGTATTCAGTGAAAGACAGAAAGGACAGTGGGAACACAGCTGAGCACACAAGAAACGATGTCTGTAGTTAAACACTGACGGGGGAGTAATACACACTACACAATTAACGAAAGTGAGGAGAGAAACCTCAATGAGCGCTGAGGATGAGATGTGGACCGGACGGACCCATGAGGAGAAGCTCAAAGTCATTACCAGTAGAGAGACAAACTCCAGGCTGCAGATAGCTACACACCATCCTGGAGGCCATAGGAGAGCTCAGGACAGTGAGGGCATCAGTGTTGCCGATGTCCTGGAAAGACCCTGGGATGTCTTCATACACAGGAGGATGGCACAGTTGTACTACTGACATGTGGCCCAGAGACACACCCGTGTGGCAGGAGACCCCAGGGCAAGGCGGCTGCCATGTAGGCAGCATTAAAGGCCTCCTGAGGCATGCCATCAGTGGAGATGTACCCAGGGAGAATGTGGCTGCTGTGGTGTGCAGAGAACCCAGGCTAGGTCTGTCTGTGTGATCACCCAATGTGGGTGTGAGCTCAGAAGCCGGAGTTGGGAAAAATTTGTGTAGAACAAGTTATGTAACACACTTCTGATACACAAACCACACGTGCACAGTGGATGCCAGAGCCCCAGGGTGTGAGCGATTGGGTATGGGGAGAAATCGTGTGGCTGTCACAGGAGCAGGAGTGTGTCTTGGCCATGTGAGGGGTGAGGGTGGGACAAAGGAGCAAAAGCAGGAAGTGCTTATCAGGTAAAGCAAGCTGGCACCTTCAGCAGAGCTGTGAGGCCAAGGTGTGGTGACCTTTACCCACTATATCTGAAGTCTCAAAATGGGGGAGCCTACTAGCAGAAAAACAGTAAATTAAATATATAGAGAGAGGGCTGGAGAGATGGCTCCTTAGTCGAATGGACACACAACTCTTTCAAAGGACCTGGGTTTGGGTCGCAACACCCCTGTCAGGTGACTCACAACTATCTACGCTCTAGCTCCAGCAGAATCTGGCACCCCCTCTGGACTCTAAAGGCACTTAAACTCATGTGCATAAGCACACGCATATACACATAATTAAAAATAAAATAAATCTTAAAAAAGAAAGAACAAAGGGTTCAAAATAGGCTGTCAAGATGGTTATGGGTTTTATCTATGTGTAATTATCATACTTTCGTGTTTCTGTAACTATTTACAAGGTAGTCATAGGACTTCACAGTTATTGCAGGAACACAGTGAGGTGTGCAGAGGGATCAGAGGGTTAAGTCCTCGTTAAATGTGGGACTTTTTAACCATGGCCAGGTGGCACTCTCTGTCCCGGCCCTGCCCCTGTTCTCAGCCCCATGTTCCCATGGGGTGGCTTGACCCAGTCACCCTGGGTCTTGTGGCTCTGAGCCCTTTGGTGCCTTCAATGCAGCTCTCCATTAAATAGCCTCTGGCCACCCCAATGGCACACACATCTTGACCCTTTCGTGGACAAGGTCAACAAGAGTGGTAAGCTGACATCTGGCTTTGGAGGAGTCCTAGAATGGATGATATAATCCTCAAAAAGAGCCCACGAGACCCATACTGACTGTTACCTTCACCCCACAGTTCGGGAAGCACAGACATAGTAAGCATTTCTCCAGGACAGACAGCATGCTCTGGGGCTCAGCCTCGTGACTGTCACATTACCTTTGACCATAGCACACATCAGTGAGGCTGGCTGAGCTTCAAGGCCAGAAGCTGGGCACATGAATTCTTGAAGACGTGGGCAGATAGTTCCTAACTAGAATTCATTCATGGAGCTGGAAAGATGGCTCAACATTTAACAGTGCTGGCTTCTCTTCTGTTTTTATCACCCATGTCAGGCATCTCACCTGTGGCTTTAACTCCAGCTCCAGGGGGTTGGATGCCCTCTTCTGGGCTCCATGGACACTACACTCACATGTACACACCCACCCACAGGCACACATATACATATATTTAAAATAAAATAAATATTCATAAAGTTCCCCATAGTGAACAGACATAAGTACACATCTATGTAAGTGCACACACATGCAAACACACACCGTCATTCAGACACATCTCCCACACCAGCGCACACGCAAGCATGCATGCAAAGACACACATGCATACAAAAGCACACAGAAAGCACCCATCTGCAAATGCGCAGACCACAGACAAACAACACACAGCACGTCCACCTCCCAGGTTGGGAGAAGGGTACGGAACTCAGCAATCCTATTCTACTTTTGAGCTGAGCGGAGATAATGTAGACAAATTGTTTCATTATTTAGTCTCTTTGATCAAGCACACCAAACTGTAGAAGATGAATTATGGACACAGAGCCTTGCCTTCTATCTATCATTCAGAGTCCAAGTGCTTCCAGCCAAGGGCTCTGCCAGAAATCACACACTGATGGACGGCTTGCTCTTCTCCTTCCAAAGGGTACCTTCTCTGAACCGCTCTGCAGACGTGTCTCTCACATCCGTCCCTTGCCAAGGTTTCAGACAGTGGGTACTTGGACACCCATTGATGTGCTCTACTTACGTTTACGTTACCACATTTGGAAATGACAGATTTGTGTTTGCCTGTGCCTTGGTGTCTGTGGAAACTTGAGAGAAGCTGGCAGTGTATGGAGAGGGGTGGAGGCTTGGGGCTTCCTGCTGTCACTGCCCTCTTTGCTGTTGCACAGCAATGGCTGAGGTGATGTCATTTCTGTACCTGGGTTAGCAGACCTGGAACACGATACCTGTATGGTCAAGGGTGGCTGACAACATCCATCCTTTTGGTTGGCCCTGATGCTTCCTTGAGCTGAGGAAATGCTTCAAGCCTCACCACGTGAGATGAAGCCAAAGATAAACATGACAGTGTCCTCATGCCCCCAGCGATTGTCTGATAGTGGGAACGACTCTTCCATCTGTCCGCGAGTGCACCTGTACGTCTGTCTCAATGACCTCATGACCCACTGACCCACTAGGTCAGAAGCCCTGGTCACTCCACAGTACAGTGCCTTCCTCTCACTAACTGGCCTGAGCTGTAAGTTCTATGGCCAACGCCACCCTCCTCACCCATTTCTAGTGTTCCTGGGTTCCACCTCAAGCCTTTATATTCACATGTCAACTTCTCACTCAGCATTGCTCCTGTCTCAGGCCCCCACACCTCTTGTCTCCTCACTTGGCCCTTCATTTAAGACTGCCAAACCATTACATACTCTCCATTATGAGTCTGTGGATACTGTTGTCTGCCCAGTATCTATACTGTGTAAGTCCTGGCCTTCCACACCTGACCTCTCACTTATGTACCTATGCAGGCCACTTCCTAGTGGAGCAGGTTCCATGACAGAGCTGCCTGGTGGCTGACACAGAACCCAGCTTGCCTCTGGTTCCTTAATCTGGTCAACCCACCCTCCCATTCCACAGCTCTGGCATGTCTCTGAGGCTTGGGAGGACAAACCATCACTCCTATCCCTCACACTCCATATCATAGACCCTGTGTACAGCCTTTTGAATCCATCTGTCTTCAGCTTAGTTCTCGGGGATCCCACCTGTCAGCTTGTTGCCCTGTGTCTGCAGCCAGGGCCCTGGTCTTGATGTACAAGCAGTCTGCAAGTGCCTGGCTTCTATCAGCACCTCTTCCGTCAGTCTCCCATATGACCACATGGCCACGGTGACAGTGATCCAGATGATGACCTTTTGAAGGCCACCTTTTCTGCTGGGAGATAACTCAAACCACTCTCCTGGCCTTTGTGGTTCTAGGAACCACCTCTGCTTCTCTCCATGGAGCAAGCCCAGAGGAAAGAAGTTCGGAGATGAGCCTTTGTGGTGGCTGGAGTCTGAAGGCCATCTCGAGGTAGAACTCCCTCCTTCAGAAAATCTGTCCTTTCTCTTAAGTTCTTCAACTGATGGAGTGTGCTAACCACACTGTGGAGGACCACC
>CAJQZJ010032232.1:1894402-1922028 GCA_907164525.1 Lophiomys imhausi
AACCACAACAACAGTACAAACACAGCCCCTAGTCCAGGAACACACAGAATCCTGGGGTTCCCTACAGCCCTCAGACCAGAAACACAGAGAATTTCTGGGCTCCCATACAGCCCTCAGACCAGGAACACACAGAATCCCTGGGCTCCCCTATAGCCCTCAGTCCAGGAACATACAGAATCTTGGGGCTCCCTACAACCCTCAGACCAGGAACACACAGAATCCTATAGCTCCCCTAGAGTTCACAGACAAGGAAATCCCAGGGTTCCCCTTTCTCTCTGAAGTGCTTTATGTAGTTCAATCTGACCTCAAACTTGATATGGAGCTAAAAATGTCCTCAAGCTCCAATCCTTCTCCCAGTTACTGGGGTCGCAGGAACAATACTACCACACCTAAATACTGAGGGCCAAACCCCTGTTTTCTTGGGACCCCGGAGTCTCCAACATGAGCCTGCTCCAGTGTGGGTAACAGTAGTGAAAGTCACATCTGACAGGGGCAGGAACATAGTGCAGACCATCCTGCAGATCTGGCCTCCTTGGGCCTTAGTTTTTCCTTTTGGATGGGTGTATTGTGACATTGCTTTCTCTTGCGTCTTAAAGTCAGGGTCAGGGAAGCTGCTAAACAGAGAACCAAGAAGTTGTGTTCATCCCAAATGCACAACTGAAGCAGAGAATGGCTTGTTCACAGGCTGCTCTGGAATATGATCTCCAGGGCACTTTTGGTGTAAGTGATATCTCCAGGATATGATGGGCAGGACTGGCTTGTGATACCCATGAGAACAGTCAGCTTCGGTCTGAAAGTCAGTGATTATGTAGTAATGTCTCCCCATCTGCCTGTTTAGGTTCCTTAGGGGCGGCGTCAGGGTCTGGAGTCAAGGTGACGGGTACCCAGGGAGTACGCAGAGAGCTGAATGGAGCCCCTGATGGGCAGGCAGAAGGAGGCAGTAGAGGAGAAGCTGGGCCTTAGGCTGCTGAGGGACGAAGGAGGAGATGGAAAGGCGCCCTCAGGACTCATCATGGAGGCAGAGGACGAGAAGGGCACCTTGGGAAGAACACCATGGACACATAAACAACAGAACCGCGGGTGAGAGAATGGGCCTGCCAGCAGGGCCTGGCTGGGCATTGACACTGGGACTCCAGGAGTCTCACTCTGCCTGCACTGGCCTTCCCTGTCCTGGGTGGGCTGTTCTTCTGGCTCTTGTGGCCATGACTGGCATGGCAGAACTCTTCTTGATCCTGCGGCTTCTCTGCAGCTGGAAATGGCGACATTGCGTGGACCCGAGTCTCTTCTGGCAGCTCAAATTAATTTCGTTTTATTTTGATCATGATAGATTTTAGTGCGAGATAACAGCAAACCTTTGGCAACCTCAGGCAGTTTAATAACCAAAACCTCTGATTAAAAATTTTAATGGTCTAGAGTGGTGCAATTGCAGGAGACTGAGAAAAATGAAGCCTGGCCCTCATGCTGGTGTCTGAGACGGGAAATCTTGTTTCTTAGTTTTTCTCTCCAAAGGACCAATAACCTCAGAAAACCTCTCTCACACAAGGTTTCCTTACAAAATTATCCCCCAACCCCGCTTTGGGGTGCTTTCCTCTTTGACTTTTTGGTCATAACCCTGACTGGTTTCTCTGAGGTAGATTGGGGTGAGGCTGAACCTCATCTGGACTTCCGTGGACTTCCACCAGAGTGTTGGATGGTCTGGGCAGCCATGGGTAGAAATCACCTCAGACTGGGTACTTCAAGAACCCAAAGTATATTCTCGCCCTCATCTGTGTGGCCCTGAGCAACTGGGAAGCAGGTGACCTTGGGCTAGGCTCCCTCAGAGAACCTTCAAGAGAATCATTGCCTCATTGTGGCTGTGGGGTGACACTCTAGGCTCAGCTGACTCCACCTCTCTTGCCACTTGGAAGGGCATTTGTCAATGGGTACAGAGCTATCCATGGGGATACAGTCTTTGGGGGTACCATTCTACTCACTTAAGTGAGTGCCCCTATTACCTTGGGATGAGGGAGGCGAGCAAGGAGCCCAGGCATCTCCTGCTTAAGAGAAGCATGGCTGAATTCACAAAGCTCCCATCTGGAGTGGCTGGGCCTGCTCACCCTGCCCATGTGGAGGACAGGGGTCTTGAGGACAGCTGAGGCTGTCTGCCCGGGCACTGCAGAGGGACAAGTGTGCAGAGGAATGGGCATCTGTGTCTCCCAAACATTGCTGCAGTGCCATGGTGTGTGGAGACAGAGCTTTTCAGAAGTCATGGCAGTGTAGATGAGGTCAGAGGAGCCCACGGTGGGGTTCAGGTCTATATGACCCTCTCATGTGGAGTACAGAAGGAAGTGGCTGCCTTGTGGCCAGGAAGAGCTGGGGTAGAGACTGAAGATGTTGGTGATTTCTCTGGACATCCTGGGCTATGGATCCACAAGACTCTTAGAAGCCATATTAACCAAGGGGGAGGAGGTCATCTTTCCTGAGGGAGGACAGATACCTCAACTGTCTTTCAGTTCATTTGTACTCTCGTTCTTTCTCTTCATCTATCTATCTATCTATCTATCTATCTATCTATCTATCTATCTATCTCTCATGTATCTGTCTATCATCTATCTATAATCTATTATCTATCAACTATGTGTCTATCTACTTATCTATCATCTACCTACCATCTATCTATCTATCTATCTATCTATCTATCTATCTATCTATCTATCTGTCTATCTATTGATCTATCATCCATCCATCCACCCACACATCCACAAAAGTACATGCAATGTTACCCAGTGACCTCTGGTCATTCACTCACCCTGAGGAGCACCCAGGGTAACACACTCGCTGCAGCTAGCTGAACCATGGTCTTTAATACTGAAGAATAGGTAGAGCTGGAATGGATTTCACAAGTGAGTGTGGCAGCTCTGACATCACAGGACATGTGCTGATCCAGGAAGAACATGCACAAAGGGGCATCTTGAGTCAGAAATATGTTAATAGCTGCTCATCTCAAGGACTAGGGTCACGGGTGACATCTCAAGGTTTGGTTTCCTCCATCTCACATTTCACATGTATGAGGAGATGGGACACAGAGCTGGGGGCTTGGCTTCAGAGAACTCCAGTGTGGCCAGGGTAGAGGAGATACACATAATGCTGTGGGGTTGTGACTAATCAGGGCTTGGGAAATGTCATCTGCGGCAGGGACCTCTGTAACAGAGGTAGGAGTGACATCCTCCAGGCTGGGGTGTGTCTGTGGGGATAGCCATTCTGTGCTCCTCAGGGCTGAGCTAGGCTGCCTGTGAGGGCACCAAGTGACTGAGGAGGGGAAAACTAAATGATGATTAGTGGTCAGCTGGGTGGGTCAGGCGTGTGGGAGCTTGGTGTGGGGTCTGATATTCAATTTGGAGTACTTAATCTTTAAAGATTGCTGCATGTACTTATGGTACTCCCCGTGGTTACAGCGACAGTCAAGAGAACGCACACCCTGGTTCTCTCAGGCTTCCCTGAACCCTCCTCTAGTACAAATTCCAGCGCCACATTGTTAAGCTTCTTCATCACAGGGCATCCGACCACACCTGGGTGCTTTGCACATCTGCTCGTTTGGGTCCTTTGCCATAGCCACTGTTTACCTCTGTCTCTTTGGGCTTCTTTGGTCCCTCAGTTTCCATGCACAGACTGAGGACGCCACTCTGGGCCAGGGATGGCTGGGTGATTTGGTTTCTGTGGAGCAGGGGAGTTAGTGGTTCTTTCTTTTTCCCTTTACTCTCTCCTCCCTCTTTCTCCATTTCTCTCCTCCCTCGCTCCCTCCCTCCCTCCCTCCCTCCCTCCCTCCCTCTCTCCCTCCATCCCTTCCTTTCTCCCTTTTTCTTTCTCACAGTCTCATGTAGCCCAGGCTGGCTTTGACCAGCCTACATAGCTAAGGATAACCAGAAACTCCTTGTCCTCCTGTCTCTTCCTCCCAAATGCTGGGGTTGTGGGAATACACGGCCCAGCCTGGAAAATTGTTGAGTTGGAAGTGGTCACATGAACAAGTCACATCCATAACCCTGTAGAGTTGGCCTTGTTGTAGATTTCGCTCTGTTGCTGTGGTAATACACTGATTACAAATGACTTGGGGAGGAAATTTTTATTTGTCTTATACTTCCGTGCCAAAGTTCATCATTGAGGGAAGTCAGGGCAGGAACCTAGAGGCAGGAACTGAAACACAGCCATGGAAATACACTGCTTACTGGTTTGCTCCCCAAGGCTTACTCAGCCTGCTTCTTATACAGTCTGGGGATGGCATCTCCCACAGCAGGCTAGGCCATTTCATATTAATCATTAATCAAGAAAATGTCCTTCAGACTTGCCTACAGGCCAATCTCACAGAGAGATTTTCTCAGTTGAGGTTCTGTCTTCCCCGATGACCCTGGCTTGTGTCAAGTTGACAAAATCTAACTGTTCAAGGCTGGAGGGGACACCTCTGAATCAGAGCACAAGGCAGAGGCTGGGCAGACAAGCACAGAACCTTCTGTTTCTCCTGCCTGGCATATATTACTTCTCTGTGACATCAAGCCACACCTTGTGGATGGAACATTTTCTCTAGAAATAAATTTAAAATCTCCAGAGCCCTGCTCATGGAAGGAGATGCTCTGTCCTCAGTGATGGTGGTGGTGGTAGGGGTCCAGGAATGAAGAAGCCGGTCATGGTGCTGGCTTTCAAAACAGACACATTGGTCCCTGTTGTGGGAGCTGCAGGAGACTGCACAGCCTTATCCCCAGGGAGAAAGAAAGCTGTGGTCCCCGTGGATCATGCACAGCTTGACTCTCACAAAGCCCTGTTCAGTGAAAGTGGACCTACTTCTGCTGAGTCTCCAGAAAATCCTCTCAACTGCCACAAATGGATTCAGGGACCTGGTGATCTGAAATCGCCCTCAGCTCTTGTTTGGAAAATCACTTTTCTTCAAGAGACCAGAGCTGCTTACCATGGTTTATTCTGTTGCCTCTGTGAAGCAGGATGGGGCAGTAGAAAATAAGGAAGAAAGGAGGTAAAATTGAATGACTCTGTCCTTGGGAATGGGTTTGGTGGAGTCTGTTTCTCTAGGGCATGGTCCTCCAACCCTCTTTCCTAGTGCTCAGGTAAATAAAGGTGGAAAAGCCAGTAATGCATGATGTTAAGACACAGGGAGAAAACCCAGCTCAGGGCTTGTTTATTTGTTATGACTCTCTCTGTCCAGTTTCCATGGTCCTCTTGAAGGTCTTAAGGTGGTGTGCCCTGTCGCAGGCCATCCTTCCTTGACTGGCCTCAGGATTCCCCAAGATTGTGGCAAATTTAACTTGAGGACATTGGTGTCTAAGGAGATGAGGGTGGCTGGACCAGGGTCATGCTCTTTCTGCAGGATTCTTTCCTGTATGCCCATTTGAGCACAGGGTCTGTGTGGCAGAGAGCTAGCCTGAGGCTGGTTGTAGCCAGGGCTTGCTGTGTCTGTGGGTCAGCCTCTGCTCTGGTCCTTTCCTGCCCCAGCGGTTTTCACATAGTGCCCTTCCCACAAGGACTGAAATTCTCCACTGTCAACTCACTGAGAAGCAAGCTGCATCCTCCAGGATAGGGACAAGGGCTGATCCTAAGATTCAAGGCCTAAATATCTCCTTCCAGCAGCCATGGGTGGTGGATCTGACAGAGTGTAAGAGGCTCGATCATGTAGCCTATACCCTTCCAGCCAGTCTGTGACTGCTGAAGGGACTAGCATGTAGAATCCCAAGTGACAGTAGGGGTAGAGCATCTTCAACTAGACAGGCCACGAGTGCCTACAGATGCCTGAAGAAGCAAGACTTCTGGGAAGGCATGGCATTTCCTTCCTACTTAATAACCAGAGTTCAAGGAACTTGCCCACAAAGGCACTGAGACCCCTGCTGGCTATAATCACAGCCCTGTCAGACACTGGCATACAGATTTGGCAGATGGCATTGACTCCGTTCTGCAAGGAGCTGAGGTCATCTCCCCTTCTCTTCCTGCTGTATTGATTCCTGACCCCTGTCAGGGGCTACTCTATACTCATCTTCTGGGGGATAGCATATCAAACAGACCATCCACAGCCCCTGCATGTCACACAGTTCTTCATGACGTGGAGATGTAAGGCTCTTACACAGCACTGGTGCTTCCTGGTGAAGAAGTATTTGCCTCTCTGCTACTTCCTTCCTGGGATCTGGGAACTGTACACTCAGGGCCTCATCATGTCTCTGCTCAGAGCTTAATTTCTCTTCCTCAGCCAGGAGCCTGGGTTCTGGGTGGGATGAGCAAGCTGTGGCTCTAGGGTTGCCAGAGCTCTGAGGGTGGCTTGAGAAGTGTAATAGCTCAGTTAAGACTAATGGTAATCTCAAAGTCAATTTTGCTTGGATTTAAAATGGGTCACATGGTGCATGTTTGCAGTGGGCTTGCCTCCTCGTTATGATTAATTTAGCTATTTCGAGCTTAGCTTATCCTTACCAACAGTCCTAGGTGATTCTGAGCTTGGAATGGCAGGAAGGAGCCAGTTTGGTGGTTTAGAGCACTGAGGGAGTCACTGATAGGTGATCTGAGCTACTGGGCCACCTGACCTGGGACTAGCAGGTCCCTCTGCCTCTGTCCCTCCGTGTCAACCACTTGATGTCCACACTCAGCGCAGCACTGCCATTCAAAGCTCTGAAAAGCATGGGGGCCAGGCGCTCTCTTCAGGGGATTCAACATCCAAATCAGGAAGTTACATTTTGCTAGCAAATGAATCCCTGCCTCTGGGGTTCCCCTCTCTTTCTTGGAAAGCTTTCTTTGGAGAATGGGACATTTCATTGTTTGAGACACCCATGTGCAGCCTGTGCCTAGAGATGACCACTGAGCTTCCTACCATCGGTAGTACCCAGTCCCAGGAGAGAAGCAGAGGGCTGGGATGGGACACAGGAGCTTCATGGCTACTGCTGCTGGCAGGCAGAGGGAAGATTTGGAGAGGCCTCTGGTGCTCAGAGAAGCCAGGCTCACAGGGCAGCCTCTGGGCCACCAGTCCCTGGAAATGACCCTGTGTCACTTAGTGTGGGAGGCCCCAGCATATATGTCTCTTTGCACTGGTGGACCCAGTAGGAGGAGCTGTGGGGTTCACACTGATGTCTCTAATCCCTCTCCCGAGGGCACTGACAACCTCAGCCATCCTGCTTACATCTGACCCAAGGATCTTTGAGGCTTTGAACAGCCCCCAGAGGTGGCATCCTTGACACTGCGGAACTGAGAGCCAAGTATGACCACGTGAGCAGTTATAAATACTCAGGTCTCCAGAGTGGGCAGCTGTCTGGCCATCCTTCCCTGTTTGTCTGGGCCTTCCTGTGCCCCTTGGTGCTGGGCCTAAGCTTCACATTTAGCAACAGGATTGAAATGGGTGCTCCTGCCTCCTGGCTTTTCTGTGACCAGCAATGCAGGCCCTGTGCAAAGAGGTCCCCTCAGTACCTTGGCATCCGGCCATGCAGTTTGAAGTCTGGTTGGCTAGCCAGGCCTGGTCCTGATCTGGGAGCTGAGCTATGTCAAGAGTAAGACCCAATAATCTCTCCCCAGAATCATGCTCCCAGGAAGCAGACAAGCACATGGGAAGCTTAGCTTGGCTTGAGGTCCACACACGCACAAAGTACTTAGCAACCTGGGCTCCCCACCTACACTGAGCTGCACACACATCCCTTTCCACCAAAGCCTTTTGTCCACTGTGACTTATAGTGTCCCAGAGACCCCGAGTAACAACCTTCTGTGGGTTGGTTTCCATTCAAACATGTCTCAGAGCATATCTGGGAACTAGGGGCTGTGAGTGGTTTGGAAACTGGACTGGTTTTGGATGTGTGTTTAGTAAGGTGAACTGTGTCCTTAAAATGAATTTTCAGGGGAACCTCCTGTTTACTATCTTATGCTTATACATGATTGAGCACACACATGGCTAAAATCAGACACATGAGGGGAAAAAGACATTCAAAGTGATGAAAGGCTTCCATAACTCAAGCCTGTCAGTCAAAATGGAGAAACAATCACACTACAATCTTCAGCGACCAACTCCTCCTCCTGGGCCCACAGAAGGAAGGCCAGGGGAGTGGCCAGGGCCTCTGGAGGAGTCCAACTCATGTAGCCTGCTGCCACCTAGATATGTATCTGGCCTGGACTTTGCTTCGCTGCTTTGCGATTTATGTGAGCTCCAGTTCTTTGAACAGATGCTGAGTAGTTACTGTTTGGGAGCTGAGATATAGCACTGTCTTAGGTTTCTATGGCCACAATAAACACTGTGACTAAACCAACTTTAGAGGAAAGGGTTTTTTTTTTTTTGTTTTTTTACATGTTACAGATTCCAATCCATCACTGAGGGAAGTGAGAGCAGGAACTCAAGGCAGGAACCCGGAGGCAGGAACTGAAGCCATGGAGGGATGCTGCTCACATGGCTTGCTCGGTCTGCTTTCTTATCCATTCCAGGACCACAGCCCAGCAGAGGTGGCACCACTTCAGTGAGCTGGGCCCTCCCACATCAAGAATCAATTAAAAAAATGCTCCACAGACTTGTGTACAGGCCAGGATGATGGAGACATTTTTTCTCAGTTGAGGTTCCCTCTTCTTAAAATACTCCAGCTTGTGTCAATTGGGTAACAACGAAATCAGCCCAACTGACCCTTATCAACTTCACACCCACACGTCACTATTCAACTGTAACTTCTAGTTCATCCCCAAGATCTCACATTAATATCATTGTGTAACACAGTGCGACTTTAAACATCCCATAGTCTTTAAATTTCTCATCACCTACAAGAACAAGACCTCGGACTGGTCGTGGTGGTGTACACCTTTAATCCCAGCACTCGGGAGGCAGAGGCAGGAGGATCTCTGTGAGTTCAAGGCCAGCCTGGTCTACAAAAGCGAGATCAGGACAGTCAGGGCTGTTACACAGAGAACCCTGTCTTGAAAAACCAAAAAAAAAAAAAAAAAAAAGAAAAAGAAAAAGAAAAAGAAAAAGAAAAAAAGAAAACAAACAAACAAACAAAGAAACCAAAAGTACAAGATCTCTTTTAATCCAAAATTCCAAGTCTTTTTAAAATACTCAAAATCTTTTGACTCTTGAGTCCCTTATAAGAAAAGAATAAAACAAAGTGAAATGCTTCCCACTCCAAGAGGGAAGGACAAGGGCACAGTTACACTTAAGTAAAAATAAAAACCAAGCTCCACACTAACACCTGACATCTGGAACTTACAGTCTTCTGGGATTCAAAGATCTTAGACAGTTCTTCATGTTGTGGCAACCCCCAATCATAAAATTACTTTCTTTGCTGCTTCATAACTGCATTTTTCTACTGTTCTGAATTGTAATGTAAATATCTGATATGCAGGATATCTATGAAAGAGTCATTTGACCCACAAAGGGGTCTCAGCTCACAGGTTGAGAAGCTGTGTCCTAGTTTTTTGTTTCTCCAGATCTGCCAACCACAACAAACATAGTCTGTCTCATGGGCTCAGACTAGTTCTACTGCCAAGCTGCTGCTGTCCCTATGGGCATACCATGGTGCTGGGCTGTCCACTGCAGCGGGGCTGCATCTTCACCACCAACCTCTCCTGGGCTCTCTTCAGGGACTCTCTTCCATGGCCTCTGCTTCAGTTCCTGCCTCGAGCTCCTGCTCTGATTCCCCTCAGTGCTGCAGCTCGACCTGAGAGTTGTAAGCTGAAAAAAAAAAAAAAAAGCCTTTCCTCTCATGGTGCTCTTGGTCATTGTGTTTTATCCCAGCAATAGAAACAAAATTAAGACAAACACTATGAATAAAGCCAGCTTTATAGATGGAAGTGTTTATTCTGGCTTGTGGTTCCAGTGGGAGAGTCCACATTGATGGAGGAGGTATGGCAGCAGGTGTCCTAGTGGAGCAGAAAACTGGCTGAGCAGGTCACATGTCCATCTGCACACACGAGGGAATGAGAACCAGAGCCGGGTTGAGGTTATAAACTCTCAAAGCCCACACCCAAGGATGTATGCCCCGAAGCAATGTTCCACCCCCTAAAGGTTCCAAACAAGCCAAGTGTTCAAATACATGTACCTAAGGGGCACATTTTTCATTTAAACCACAGCATTCCACACTTGAGCTCCTGTAGGCTCATAGATACATCATGATTGCAAAACGTGTTTAGTCCAACTTCAAAAGTCCCCATAGTCTTGATGGTGCCCATACAGTGAAAAGGTCCCAAGTCCAAAGAACCTGGGCATGTCTAGTCTAGATATACCTATAGGAAATTCCATCACCCTGGCTTTAGCAGCTACTGAAGGGGCTCATGGACACATCATTTTATATTTTATATTTATAAAATGAGGCTCATGGACACATCATTTTATATTTTCCTACACTGGGCCTCAGCTATTGACAATTCTGTCACTAAATCATGGAACTTGGTTCCAACAGGTGGTGGCCAGATAACTTTCTTCCTTAATGGACCCAAGAGAGACTTTCTAACATCTGGCTAGACAGGTGCCAGGCTACAGTCTCTTGTGTATGGAGATGTCACAGGGACCTCAAGGAACAGGGGTGACAGGCAGAGACAGTGAGTGTCCTTATAGGGGGATAGTCTCCACTGCTATGTGTACATCTGGGTTCCCTGGAGGATAGAGGGAGAGCCTCAGGGGGATGGACATAGGAGGAAGAATGGCATCCTCCTCTACATGGTGGTCATGGGCTGGTGAGGCTCAAGGACAGGGTGTTTGCTTAGTATATGAGGACCTGGCCCTTATCCTAGTATCCCTCCTTCCCTTCAAAGATCCTGCGATCCTATTCAGCCCAAATGAGTGACAGACACTTGTTGGAGTGACAGACTCTCGAAGTGCCTAACCAGGTCAGAAGGTCCCATTGTGGAAACATCGGCATTCACCCCTGGCACTTGCCCATCGCCTTAAAGGCTGTGGCTCCTCTGCCTGTCTCTGAGGACTCCTCAGAACTCTAGTGACTCTAGACAGCAGACATGCTGGTCTTGGTGGCTGGTGAGCGTCTATTCCCACCTGTGTCTACGGAACCTCCCTCCCACATGGTTCTCTTTCTGAACATGCTCCTGAGTGAGAAACTATCTCTGTCTCCATGCACATGTGACCTGCTCCTGGTGGGAGCCTGACCCTTCTGTTTCTTAAATTTGGCAAATATTATTGCCTCTGAGCCAAAGGGGTTGCTATGGGGTGACTCAGCACAGGAGCAGGGGGCCGCAGGATGGCAGTGGGGCTCAGTATGGCTGTAGACAGCTGTGGGCAACTGTAGTGCCTCTGGTGGGTTGATGCGCCAGCAGGCTGGATGCCAACTCTACTAGGTGACTCCCTTGGTGACTATAGAGGAAGGGTCACAAGGCTTCAAGCACAGTGACAGGTAACACAGCAGTCAGATCCTTCTCATTTGCTTCTGTTTTGCACAAATATCACCAAAGGTGGGTGCCATGTCTGATTGTATCTCCCAGGCATGTTGAAATTAGATACGAGGGAGATAGCATTGCAGATGGGAGCTTGGGGATGATGAAGTTGTGAGGGTGGAATATGCAGCCCCACCACAGACACCCCAGAATCTGGGCCTGGCCCCTTTACTCTGGGAGGATGCATGGAGAAGACTGTGGCCTGAGAAGTGGTGGGCCTTCTCCAGGCCTGGGTCTGCTGCACTCTGACCTTGAACTTGTGACCGCTACAGCTATGGGCATGAGGTTCTGTCGTGCAGCAGGCATTGGGCTGTGGTGTACATCACAGTCACCCTGGGGGCTGACACAGAAGGACAGGGGTGGGTCATTTGCCATAGCATCAGGGCCGGCCTGTGGAGATACCATGACCGTGTCTGCTCTGCCAGGTGGGCTGGCTCTCATTTCCCTTTACCAGGCACCAGATCTGAGAGGTCTGGGTGGTGCAGTCACAGACCCCTTCAGACAGACAGACTTGTCCACAGGAAGGCAGAGGGCATTCAGCACCCTGCCTTGTAAACATCACTTCTGGGGCTGCTGGTCAGAGTGCTTCAGGGAGTTGGTTACTAGGCAGCCAAGTGAGGGGAGGGTAGCAATTTGCATATGCAAATTAGGCAGGACCATGCCAAGTAATCTCACTCAATGCTTCATTTGCATTTCAGAAGTCCTTGTACAGGGGGACAGCATGACCAGTTAGGGATTATAGTGCTATTAACAGAGGCAGTAAAACACCAGACAGTGAAGTCCACGGGGAGAAGACCTGTCTTAAGTCTACAGGCCTCTGTCACACTTCGCTTTGAGTGTGAAGGAACTGAGGCTAGGAGTTGGCCTTAGTCTCAGGGCCCTGGGCAGCGTCCAGTGGGCACCCGTGGCCCATCCTCGCCATGATGAAAATTCTGGAAGGTTAGGGAACCTGAGCTTCCAACTCACAGATATGCTGGTGGGAGGCTCTGCTCCCTCTGCCTCCATTCTGGTAGAAGCCAACTGTGCGGTGTGTGAGTGAGATGCTGAGCTGTGTGTAAGTCAGAGGTACCAGGCGGCAGCCAGGGCTGCCCCACTGCAGAGTCTGCACAGCAATTATCTCGGAAATTGAGTTGAGAAAATCCATTTCCTTAATAAAGTGATTGCAATGTGTTCACTCATTAGGATCTGGAGCTAGAAAGAGACATTCTGTGTCTCTTCACGGTTCTCTGTCCGAATTCTGGCTTCCTATTGGGAATCACATGCTAACCTTCAGGCTATATTTATCCTCCTGGGTCAGGGCTGATCCCATCCCTGTCCCCTGAGGTTGTTCTCCAGGGCACAGGTTGTAGGTTACAAGTGACCATCCTGGCCACTGTCAGCAGTTTAGGCTGATTCCACAGTCCTGAGCTCTTCTGTGTGACTCTTCTCCCTCTGGTTAAATTCGGGCTAAAATCAGAAGTGCTGTCAAAGTAAGAAGAGAGCATAGTTCATGTTTGAAGACCCACAGGCTGTGAGGATACCAGGATATGGACCCTGAGTCCCAGAACCACAATGAACCTGAAAAATCCAAAGGCAAGCTGGGGAGACAGTCCAGCTAGTAAAGCATTCACCTTACAAATATGAGGACCTGAGTTCTAGTGCCCCCCTCTCCCAAAGCCACATAAAATGCTTGTATGCATCTGTAATCCCAGTGCTGATGGGTCAGAGATGGCAAAAAGCTTGGGGCTGGCAAATGAGCCAACCTAGCTGAGTCCCAGAGAGTTCCAGGTTCAGTGAGTGACTGTATCTTAGCCCACAGGCACTCAGGGACGCAGGCACACCCACCAGAAATATTCAGAGGTTCCCCGAGTGAGATGTTGGAGCCTGATGGCTCTGGGTCACCAGTAGACTGCCCTGGCGCTATCCCTGAGGGGTGTGGTCAGTCTGTCTTTGGGCAGCTTTAGCAGCAAAATGGTCTTCTACGTCTTAAGTTATGGTTTGGGGGTCCCCCTACGGTGTGTTGCCGCAGTGGGGTCTGGAAGAGTCTCGTTTGCAGTGACTAGATCTATGTCAAGCCTACTCTGGGATCCCCCTGCTCTTGAGACTCATGAGGGTGGGCTCCAGCAATGTGGTAGTTCCAAGATGGCAGCCATCTTTTAGGAAACAAGAGAATGAACAGGGAAAGTCTGTGACACTAGATGGTTAGAGCCAGAGCTGCTGGGAAAGTCTGGAGAAAGCCCCCTCACTCTGTGCCTTCTAATGTTGGAACAGGCCCCAGGGGCTGGAAAGAAGGCTCAGCAGTTAAGAGTGCTTTCTGCTCTTGCAGAGAACCCGGGCTATATTCCAAGTACCCACATGGGAGCTCCATAATGTCCATAATGTCAGTTTCAGGGGACCTGATACCTTCTTCTGGCCTCCTCAGGCACCACACACACACACACACACACACACACACACACACACACACACACACACACACACACACAGTGCACATGTATATATGTAGGCAAAACACTCATACACATAAAAATAAAAACACCAAGAAAGGAAGGAAGGAAGGAAGGAAGGAAGGAAGGAAGGAAGGAAGGAAGGAAGGAAGGATGAAAGAAAGAAAGAAAGCTTCTGTCAGAACATCTTCCAAGGGAGAAGCATCAATAAGGGACCAATCAATAAGGGGTCACTCTAGTAGTGCATTGGGGCTGACACATGCTGGCACAGGCCCTGCCTGCTGAATTCAAGAGTCCCCCAGGTCCCAGGCCATAGGCTGAGAGCCTATGGTGACAGGACATGGCCAGAAGGGGAGGTCTCAGATAAGTATTATGTTTGGCACCCTCAGGCCAGCTCCTCTTTGGGTCCTTCACAAGGTTTCCTGTTTCCTTGCCAGAAAGAAAAAGTCCTTTCTGGAAGAGCCAGGTGGACAGGAGGGTTGGGAAAGTAGTCCTGTCTTGAAGCCATTGACTCTGGGACCCTACACAAGTACCAAATCCTCAAATACTTTATGAATGATGTATCGTTAGTGCATACACGCCCTGCTCTATACTTTAGTGGGATTTTTTTTTTTTTCGGGAGAGGAGGTGCTGCTAGATTGGATTTGAACTGGACTCAAGCCATTCTCCGGTCTCAGCTTCCGGAGTAGCGGGGTTGACAGGTACACCGCCATGCTCAGCAGTCTGTATCATCTGTAGGGTTTTTGATGCTGCCTAAGGAAGTAAAGCTCTGAAAGCTGCCTTGTATGTAGAGAAGACTAGTGTCAGGAGGAAGAGTCTGCGTGTGTTTGGTAGGATATGTCCTCTTCCTGAGTATTTTACAGCTGTGGCTGACTGAATCCACAGATGTGGACGGCCAGTTGTAATTTGTCATAGCCACCTCATGTAGCAGTATATTTTATTTATTACACTCGTAGTTATTAACACTTAACAATCACCCATAAAATACCTAAATCCTTTAACCCAAACCTTAATTCTAAAATCTATACTCTATCTAAGAATATGTTAATATCTAAAACACTCTAATACCTACAAAAAACAAACACTTAACACTATTTTAAGATTTTTTTTTTTGGTTTTTCGAGACAGGGTTTCTCTGTGTAACAGCTCTGGCTGTCCTGGACTTGCTTTGTAGACCAGGCTGGCCTCGAACTCACAATGATCCACCTGCCTCTGCTTCCCAAGTGCTGGGATTAAAGGCATGCGCCACCACGCCTGGCTATTTTAAGATTCTTAAAAGGATATTAATACTCTTGTGCAGGTCCATGTTAGGTGGCTTGGTCTACGAGTGTTCCATCAGATCCTTCAATCTCAAAGTTTATTGGACAATATTTTGCCAATTTGCAAGCCCAGTCTATCTTCACCACAAAGTCACGGTCAGTTTATGAGTTCAGTCTGTCCCAACTGCCGATATAGGGCGGTCTTTTTTTTTTTCCTTTAAAAGTTATTTTATTTTTAAAAATATTTATTACTTCAGGTTACATCTCCACATCAGTGTCCTCTTTCCACCCCTCCCAGGCCTGCTCTCCCACCCTCTACCCCCTATCCTTTCCATCCCACTCCTCTGGAGTGGAGTGTCCCTACATAACAGTCTCCCGCCCCAGTTCAGCAGTCATATGAGGGCCAAGAGCTTACTCATACACTGGGGGCCTATAACGCAGCACCACTAGGGCAAAGTGTCTCATTGACAGGAAAAAAGTCAATGTTCATGTTCCCTTTGGTGCATTGGTTGTAGTATAGATATCCTTTACTATATGGCTAAAATCTGACTATAAGTGAATAGATGCCATGTGCATCCTTCTGGGTTTGGGTTAGCTCACTCAGGATGAACTTCTCTAGTTCCATCCATTTGGCTGCAAATTGCGTGATTTCGTTGTTTCTGATAGCTGAGTAGTATTCCATTGTGTAGATGTACCACAGTTTTTTAATCCATTCCTTGGTTAAGGGACATCTGGTTTGTTTCCAGTTTCTAGCTATTACAAATAACACTGCTATGAACATAGATGAGGAAACTTTATTGTGATTTGGTGAGGAATCATTTGGATGTATACCCAGAAGTTGTATGTCTGGGTCTTGAGGTAGAGCTTTTCCAAGTTTTCTAAGATATCGCCAGACTGACCTCCATAGTTGTTGCACAACCCTGCACTCCCACCAGCAATGGAGGAGAGTTCCCCTTTCTCCACACCCTCACCAGCATGTGCTGTCATTTGAGCTTTTGATCTTAGTCATTCTGACAGGTGTGAGATGGAATCTCAGAGTCGTCTTGAGTTGCATTTCTCTGATGATTAAGGATGCTGAGCATTTCTTCAAGTGTTTCTCAGCCATTAGTGATTCCTCCTTTGTGAATTCTCTGTTTAGCTCTGTTCCCCATTTTTTGATTGGATTATTTGGTTTCTTGCCATTTAATTTCTTGAGTTCTTTGTAAATTTTGGATATTAGTCCTCTGTCAGATGTGGGGTTGGTGAAGATTTTTTCCCAATCTGTAGGCTGCTGTTTTGTTTGAATGACAGTGTCTTTTGCCTTACAGAAGCTTTTCAGTTTCATGAGGTCCCATTTATTAATTGTTGGTCTTAGATCCTGAGCTGTTGTTGTTCTGTTCAGGAAGTTGTCACCTGTGCCGATGAGTTTGAGGGTTTCCCCACTAGCTCTTCTAACAGATTTAGTGTGTCTGGCCTTATGTTAAGTTCTTTGATCCACTTGGACTTAAGTTTTGTACAAGGTGATAAGTATGGGTCTAATTTCATTCTTTTGCAAATGGACATCCAGTTAACCAGCACCATTTGTTGAAGATGCTCTCCTTTTTCCATTGTACGGTTTTGGATTCTTTGTCAAAAATTAAGTGACCATAGGTGTGTGGGTTCATTTCTGGGTCTTCAATTCTATACCATTGATCCACTGGTCTGTTTCTATACCAGTACCATGCTGTTTTTATTACTATTGCTCTGTAGTACAGCTTGAAATCTGGGATGGTGATACCTCCAGACGTTTTTTTATTGTATAGGATTGGTTTAGCTATTCTGGTGTTTTTGTTATTCCATATGAAGTTGAGAATTGCTTTTTCCAGGTCTATAAAGAATTGTGTTGGTATTTTGATAGGAATTGCATTGAATCTATATATTGCTTTTGGTAGGATGGCCAGTTTTATTATGTTGATCCTACCTAACCATGAGCATGGGAGATCTCTCCATCTTCTGATGGCCTCTTCAATTTCTTTCTTCAAGGACTTGAAGTTCTTGTCATACAGGTCTTTCACTTGCTTGGTTAGAGTTACCCCCAGGTATCTTATATTTTTTGTGGCTATTGTGAAGGGAGTTGTTTCCCTAATTTCTTTCTCAGCCCATTTATTTTTTGTATAAAGAATGGCTTCTGATTTTTTTCAATTAATTTTGTATCCAGTCACCTTGCTGAAGTTATTTATCAGCTGTAAGAGTTCTCTGGTGGAACTTTTGGGGTCGCTTATGTATACTATCATATCATCTGCAAATAGGGATAACTTGACTTCTTCCTTTCCAATTTGTATCCCTTTGATCTCCTTTAGCTGTCTTATTGCTCTAGCAAGAACTTCAGGTACTATGTTGAAGAGATATTGTGAAAGTGGGCATCCTTGTCTTGTCCCCTAGTTTAGAGGAAATGCTTTATGTTTCTCTCCAGGGCTTTTAGCATGAAGGGGTGTTGGATTTTGTCAAATGCTTTTTCAGCATCTAGCCAGATGATCATGTGGTTTTTTTCTTTCAGCTTGTTTATATGGTGAATTATGTTGATAGATTTTCATATGTTGAACCATCCCTGCATTCCTGGGATGAAGCCTACTTGATCATGGTGCATGATACTTTTGATGTGTTCTTGGATTCGGTTTGCCAGTATTTTATTAAGTATTTTTGCATCTATGTTCATGAGGGAAATTGGTCTGAAGTTCTCTTTCTTTGTTGGGTCTTTGTGTGGTTTAGGAATCAGGGTGACTGTGGCCTCATAGAATGAGTTTGACAATGTTCCTTCTGCTTCTATTTGGGGAAGAGTTTGAAGAGTATTGGTATTAGCTCCTCTTTGAAGGTCTGGTAGAATTCTGTGCTGAAACCATCTGGCCCTGGGCTTTTCTTGATTGGGAGATTTTTAATGACAGTTTCTATTTCCTTAGGGGTTATAGGGCTGTTTAATCTGTTAACCCAATCTTGATTTAACTTTGGTAGGTCGAATCTATCAAGAAAATTGTCCATTTCACTTAGGTTTTCCAATTTGGTGGAGTACAGATTTTTAAAGTAGGACCTAAAGATTCTCTGGATTTCCTCAATGTCTGTTGTTATTTTTCCCTTTTCCTTTCTGATTTTGTTGATTTGGGCTTTTCCCCCCTCTGCCTTTTAGTTAATTTGGCTAAGGGTCTGTCTATTTTGTTGATTTTCTCGAAGAACCAACTCTTGGTTTCGTTGATTCTTTGTATTGTTCTTTTTGTTTCTAAGTTATTGATTTCAGCCCTAAGTTTGATGAGTTCTTGCCTTCTGCTCCTCTTGGGAGTGTTGCTTCTTTTTTCCCAATTCTTCCAGTTCAACTGTTAATTTGCTAATATGAGCTGTCACAATTTTCCTTTTGAAGGCACTTAATGCTATGAACTTTCTTTGTAGCACAGCTTTCATTGTGTCCCATAGGTTTGGGTATGTTGTGCCCTCATTTTCGTTGGATTTTAAGAAGTTTTTGATTTCCTTCTTTATTTCTTCCCTGACCCCGTAGTCATCCAGTAAAGAGTTGTTCAGTTTCCATGTGTGTGTAGACTTTCTGTTTTTTCTGTTGTTGTTGAAGTACAGCTTTATTCCATGCTGGTCTGATAAGATACACGGGGTTATTTCAATTTTCTTGTATCTGTTGAGGCTTGCTTTGTGTCCGACTATATGGTCGATTTTGGAGAAGGTTCCATGCAGTGCTGAGAAGAAGGTGTATTCTTTTGTGTTTAGGTGAAATGTTCTGTAGATATATGTTAGGTACATTTGGTTCATGACCTCTGTTAGACTCATTATTTATCTGTTTGGTTTCTGTCTTGATGACCTGTCCATTGTTGTGAGTGGGGTGTTGAAGTCTCCCACTACTAATGTGTGGGGATGAATATGTGATTTAAGCTTTAGAACAGGTTCTTTTACAAATGTAGGTGCCTTTGTATTTGGGGCATAGATATTCAATATTGAGATGTCCTCTTGATGAATATTTTCTTTAATGATTATGTAATGCCCTTCTGTATCTTTTTTGATTAACTTCAGTTGGAAGTCTATTTTGTTTGATATTATGATGGCCTCTCCAGCTTGCTTCCTGGGTCCATTTGTTTAGAAAACCTTTTCCTGGCCCTTTACTCTGAGGTAGCTTCTATCTTTGTTAGTGAGATGAGTTTCTTGTATGCAGCAAAATGATGGGTCTTGTTTATAGATACATTCTGCAAGCCTGTGTCTTTTTATTGGGGAGTTGATTTCATTGATGTTGATGGATATTAATGACCAAAGTTTGTTATTTCCTATTATTTTGGTGTAAGTGGTGGTTGTGTGTTTCTTTTGGTTTAGCTGCAGTGGAGTTTTTTGTTTCCTCTGTTTTTTAGGGTGTAGTTATCTTCTCTGGGTTGGAATTTTCCTTCTAGGATCTTCTGTAGGGCTGGACTTGTGGGTAGATACTGTTTAAATTTGATTTTGTCATGGAATATCTGGTTTTCTCCATCTATGTTGATAGAGAGTTTTGCTGGGTATAGTAGGGTAGATACTGTTTAAATTTGATTTTGTCATGGAATATCTGGTTTTCTCCATCTATGTTGATAGAGAGTTTTGCTGGGTATAGTAGTCTGGCTGGGCACCTATGTTCTCTCAGGGTTTGTAGGACATCTTCCCAGGTCTTTCTGGCTTTTAAAGTTTCTGAGGAGAAGTCAGGTGTAATTCTGATGGGCCTGCCACTATATGTTACTTGACCTTTTTCTCTTACAGTTTTAAATATTCTTTCTTTGTTCTTTACATTTGGAGTTTCAATTATTATGTGGTGAGAGGAGTTTCTTTTCTGATCTAATCTGTTTGGTTATCTGTAAGCCTCTTGGAATTTTATTGGCATCTCTTTCTTTAGGTTTGGGAGGTTTTCTTCTATGATTTTTGAAGATGTTTCCTGGACCTTGGAGTCAGGAGTGTTCTCTTTCCTCTATGTCTATAATTCTTAGGTTCTGTCTTTTCATTGAGTCCTTCATTTCTTGGATGTTGTGGGTGAGGACTTTTTTAGATTTCTCATTTTCTTTAGTTGTTGTACTGATTTCTTCCATCGAATCTTCCACGCCTGAGATTCTGTCCTCCATCTCTTGTATCCTACTTTTAATACTCATGTCTGTAATTCCTGTTCTCTTCCCTTGATTCTCCACTTCCACTCTTATCTCTGTCTGTGTTTTCTTTATTGCTTTGACTTCCCATTTCAAGTCTGGAAACATTTTATTAGTTTTATACGTTTCCTGCTCCAATTTGCTTTTTGCCTTATCTCTTTCCTGTTAAAGTTGAGCCACTTTGGCTTGGAGATCTCTAACAGTATTCTCTGTTGCTTTCACTTGTAAAACTGTTGAATCTTTGAATTCCATCAGAGATTTAAATTCTTCTTGAAAGGACTCTATCACTTTCCAGAATATAGATGTGTCATCGTTTTCATGTGTTTCAGCTGTGGTGGAGTGGTCAACGCTTGCTGTACTAACATAGCTGCATTTTGTTGGAGTCATATTTCCCTGACTTCTGTTGGATCTGTTCTTTCGCTGACCTTCAGCCATTTGGTTGTTCTTAGCTGTTTGTTCCTGGTGCCTTCTGGGCTTGGTGCCAAGAAGGGCGCTTTGGTGTAGAAGTTGTATAGCTTGGTGATCTGTAGCTTTCCACAGGCTAGATGGGGCCTTGTGTGGAGGTTCCCACTGTGTCTCCCAGAGCTCACCCCTTCCTGTTGTGTCCCAATTGGGGAGTCAGGTCAGGGGTTGTGGTGGGATGTGTTCCTGTAGGTTCCTGGGATACAACTGGTCTTTGTATAGATGATGGTGCAGGTTGTTAGGCCACAGACTGTTGGCTGGGGCTGTAGCTCCCCTGCAGCTTATGTGTCGCACTGTGTTCGTGGTTCCCCCCAAGCTGCTCTCAGGGGGTTCTCAGGTTCATGTCCATCTAATAGCCAGAAGCACTCTGAGCTGGTATAGCCTATTCCCAGGCAATGAGCAATGGCCTGGGATTGTTTCACTGCTCCCGAATCAGAGCTCTCTGTGTTGTAGTCTGAGTATTCAGCATGTAGCAACTCTGCTGGTATGACCCTGGGTGTCCAAACACAGATGCTGTGGACTCTAGAGGGTCTAAGTTTGGGGGTTGAGTCCACCAGCTGGAGACCTGAAAGGATCCGACAGGAAGGGAGTACAGTTTCCCAGTGGGAGGTGCTCAGTGTTCGTGTCTGGTGACTCCAATCCTTCAGTGTCTATATTTCCAGTACTGAGTTCTTTGTTGTCCCTGCTAGGCAGGCCCAGATGGGCTTGCACCTGTCTAGATGGTCCCCAGGGCACCTCTGTGTCTCTCAGCCCTAAGCGCTTACTAAGCCCTTTAGTCTGAGTCACTCAGCAATACACCCAGGCCAAGACCTCACTGCTCCAGGGGTGGAACTATATATGCTGAAGATCTGGTTTCCCGCCAGAGGAGCCAGCACTAGCAAAGGAGTCTGATATTAACCCCACAACCTGCCCAGGGCTTGGACCCTGTGGGGATCCAAGGAGCCTTCCAACCTGGCCACCCACCTTTCTGCCCACTCTTATCTCACCAATCCTACATCTGTGCTGGAGCTGTCCTTTGGATACTGGCAATTGGGGCTGCTGTCGTCCGAGTCCTGGGACACTGCACTGGTGCCCTCATTGTAACTCACTGCCAGAAGTGTATCCCGCTGCTCTGTCTAGCTGCAGTGTTCTTCCCAGTGGCTGCAAATCCAATAGAGGGGCCTGAATGTCCAACTCCCCTCTGGGGAAGTCCAAATATGCTCATTTTTTCCCTGACCGCCACTCCGCTGTGGTCTGCTGCCTTCCCGCAGCTCAGAACCTGCTATGGCCCATGGCCACAATGGTTCTGCTGAGAATATATCCACTCCTGTGGTTCCTTTGATGTTCCTCTTGGTGTTGGAATGCCTGCGTGGAATCTGGGAGCCCGGGAGGCTGGGGAGCAACCCTGTCTGGGGTTCGGAGCTGCTCACTGGTTATTTGAGTGGCTCGTACCCTGGTCCCTCTCCTGGTGATGATTCTCCTGCTTCCTGGAGTCAGCGAGTGGCTTCTGTGGTTTATGCTGGCCTGTTTTTCTGAGATTCCGAGAGAGGAGAGTCTTGCCCAGGAACTTTTAATATTCCCTGGGTCGCCGAGTGAAACCCAGTGGGTTCGTGCCACTCAGATTCTTGCTCAGCATCTTATAACTCTGTGGTGTTATAGCTGTTTTCTCCATGTTCAAAATGCGTCCATGCAGGCTGCCACCATCTTGGGTCCCAGGGTGGTCTTTTCAATCAGCCAAGAATTGCCTTCATGGTCTCAGGGCCCAGATATTTCAAGATCGAAAGTTTATTCAAAAACTTCCAATTCTGTTGTTGCTCACCTCTCTGGCACTCTGGACCTCCAAGGTAGACAATTCCAAAGGACTGTGCCTTAGCAAGTCTGTGACAGGTTTTTGCTTTGGATTGCAGCAGTCCAACTCTGCCAATGGTGTATCTTGTTATGCCTTTTCCCAGCATGGATTCCCAGTGGGAGGTGCAGAGCTGGCTTCCTCTTTCTGGCCTGGCCTCTTGCCACTGTCCCAGAATCATGTAGGAGACAAACCCTTGGATTTGACTGTGAGGGAGTTTCTAGGCTGGACTAACTGAGGTGGGAAGACCCTTCATAAAATCAAATGGGGCCAACTCATGGGCTTGAGGCTTGCACTGAATAGAAGAGAACAATCAAACCGGGCATCCCCATTCATCTCTCTGCTTCCCAACTGCAAGTGTGGTGTGATCAACTGCCTGACACTCCTGCCACCATGCCTTCCCTAACCCGAAGGGGTGTCTACTTGGACCATAGTCCAAATAACCCCTTTCTTCCTTGAGTTGTTTTTATCAAGTGTTTTGTCACAGTGGTGAGAAAAGCTCCTTCTGGGTGTGGGTGAGGTGTGGAGGGGCTCCCTCTGCAAATGACATCATAGAGGTGTGGCCAGAGGCTGCTGGGATCCCAGGGAGGGTATGATGATGGGCATGTGATGAGAATGGTCACTCTGTGAGAATAAGATGCACACTCTCTTGGGTTTATATGATAGAAGGTAGTGAAGCAGGCCTGGGGTTCCCCAGAGTGCTGAGTGAGAACCCAGGGATTCAGGGAGCAAGTGGACATTCTTCAAAACATGCCCACATGCCAACAGCAAGAGAACACATATTACCAGCTGAGCCATAGCAACTGCCAGGGTAGAAAGCACAACTGTGCCACCCAACCAGGCTGTTCAAGAATCTTGCACGTGGCAAGGAAAATGGAGATAGTCCCCAAGAAGGCTCCCTGGTGCAGGGGGGTTTCTTCCTGGGTAAGGCATGCAATCTGCTCTTTGAATCTCTAACAAGTGTGTCTAACTCTGTGGTCTCTGACAGATTTTATTGTCTATAAAACTCTTGCTTGTCAGCCAATCAAGTTACAAGAAAAAATTGCAGAAAAAAATCTGATAATATTTTAAGTATGTTTGTGATTTTGTGTTGGGGCATATGCAGCACATGGGGTGTGGGCTGGACTTGTGGAAGCAATCACATTTCTGGAGTAAGGTTTTGGGTAGGGTCTTGGGTTCTGTATCCCTCGTAGAAAACTGGAGGAAGACCAGAGGTTGGAGCTGAGGGCCTGGAAGAAGAGTGTTAGGGGCCCAAAGGTTTTCCCTGGTAGGGGAGGGATAAGAGAAAACCTTCTCAGGAGAGCTGCAGGGGGGCGCAACCCAGTCTTGTCTGCTGAGTTGAGGAGCTTCTTGGGTTGTGGTGAGCCCCTGCCACAGCGTACACCTTTGAAATGCTGCTGGGCCTGGAACATTATAACATTGTTCAAGAAAAGACCTGACCAAGCTCCATTTATCTTATGAAAATTGTCCCTGCTCTTCACATGTTGAATAGGACACATTAAAAAAAAATAAAAACAAGGCTTTGAGCAAAAAAAGCTCAATTTGTTGAAAGCAACCTGTGGAGTTATGAGAGATGTGATTTTGACTAATGAGGGCCAACTGGATGGGAGTGGGGTATTCAATTATGGATGAGCTAATTACAGGAGCACGTCGCATTTAGATTGCCACCACAGCTCTGCCTCTCTTCCTCTGACTGGGTCCAGCCTGCTGGTTAGGATAATTAATGAGACCTTAGTCTTGCATTATTTTTCCAGGCACAAACTATCACTTAATTTTCTGACCTGCTATTTACCATGTGGTTTGCCTATGGTGGGATTTGCTGCCCCCACTGCAAGGGTTGTGGGGTTTAATGAAAGCCCCTCATAGCTTCTCAGAGCACCCCTTTCCATCTTCAGGGGTGATTTTAGCTCAAATTTCCAGAGCGCCTTGTGGAAACTGGCTACAGGAGCAAGCAAGGCTAAGGTTCAAGTCCTTGGGGGTAGCTTTGTGAAAAGTCACCTCTAGAGTGTGGGTGAAGGGCAGTTGCTGGCACAGGGTCTCTGAGTGTCTGGCTGAAGGCTGGTAATGTTAGCCTCTGGAAGCAGCCTTTTTTTATTTTTTATTTTTATTTATTTATTTATTTTTGGTTTTTTCAAGACAGGGTTTCTCTGAATATCTCTGGCTGTCCTGGACTCACTTTGTAGACCAGGCGGGCCTCGAACTCACAAAGATCTGCCTGCCTCTGCCTCCCAAGTGCTGGGATTAAAGGCGTGCGCCACCACCGCCCGGCCTGGAAGCAGCCTTTTTTTAAACAATGGTTAAAAAAAAAAAAAAAACCAACCAGGGACTAATTACATTACACGTTTACAAAGTTTGGGCACTGGGTTCTTTTACCTGTATATGCTATTTAATCCTTGGAACCTTCATGTCAGGTGACACGCAAATGACCAAATTCAGGCAGAGAGGAGGGGAATAACTTGTCTAGTCTCCCAAAGCTTCCAGCATCAGAGCCTGAAGTGGACTAGAGATAGTCCGACTTCAAAGTTCCCATCCTAACCACCCTGCCACACCACACCACGCCACGCCACACCATGCCACACCACGCCACGCCATGCCATGCCACGCCACGCCATGCCATGCCACCCGACCTGCAGAGCAGTGCGAGTCTACTGGGGAGCTGGCCATGTGCAAAAGAGAAAGACCCTTTCCTCTTCCTCATTTGCACCCGGGGCGGGGGGAGGTTTAGTGCTGCTTCTGTGGTCACCTGTGGTCACCCGAGGTCACCTGTACTGTAGTTCCCTCCCTCCACACCACAGACTCACTCCAGAACCCACCCCTAAGATCCGCAGACCACATCTGTGGTGGAAGGTCAGGTTTCCTTAAAAACATAGTTGTGTTGAACGAGTGTGTGTTTTCTTTTGGTCTCAAGTATGGGATGTGGGGATGGGGCATGCAAAACATCCTGATTGAAGAGCATGTGCTGTTTTGCCAGCCAGAAAACTGTCACATGTGGAGAATGTATTTACATCTTTTGAGGGACAGACTCCTTGGAGAGCTCATGATCTTGGTCAACAGGAAGTACCTTATGAGGAGGGCATAAGGAAACATCTTGGTGCATATTTTGAGAAAGTTTAAAAGGAGGCCCTGGAAATGCAGAGGGGCTTTTTGCTTGGCATTTCTTCTCATAGCTGCTCATGACTGCTTCACATTGAAATACTCCACTTCCAGCAGACAATACTTTCCTGAAGTCTGCTGATGTCGAGACTTGATGAAGATTGCGGCCCAGGTCAGGCCCCATTTGGAGTCACAAAAGCTGCTGCCTGCTCGTGCTGTTGGTGAGTTGGATATGTTTACAGTTGTTAATAAACAGTTTAAAGTATGTCTTCACACATCTTTGTCTTTCCAGCTGAACAAATACTGCCTATTACAAAGGCAGGTAGTAGGCTCTGATCTCTTTATTCATACAGTCTCTTTTTGAAAAGTCTAATTCCTTTTCTTTTGCTTGCATGATATGTCATTAATAAGCTTTTAAGATTTATACAGCCTCCCTGTAACGGTAACAAGTCTCTGGGATTTAATTTTAAAAGCCCTGACATAATGCCATCCAGTTCCACCCATTTTGCTGCAAATGATGGGATGTTATTCTTTCTGTGGCTGAATAATATTCCAGTGTGTGTGTGTGTGTGTGTGTGTGTGTGTGTGTGTGTGTGTGTGACATGTACACGCTTTTTTGTTGTTTTGAGAAAGGATCTCACATAGTCTGAGTTGGCTTCAGGTTTACTATGCCACTCAAGATGACCTTGAATTCCTGATCCTCCTGCCTGAACATTTTATATCTCATTCTCCTGTTGATGGCATCTAGACTGGCTCAGAATAGCTGGTTGTGAATACTGAAGCAACAGACACAGGCAGCAGGTGTCTCTGTGACCTGTAGACTCTACATCTTTTGGGTGCACACTTCAAGGTGACATGACTGCATTCAAAACAATTATTCTTTATCTATGTGTGGGTATGTGCACATGCCTTCAGGGGGCTCTCAGAGGCCAGAAGAGGGCACCAGATTCCCTGAAACTGGACTTGTAGGTGGTTGTAAGCTGCCAGACATGAGTGCTGGAAGGCAAACTCAGGTTCTATTCAAGAACAATGTGTGCCGGGCTCTGATGATCAGCACTCCTGAGTTCTTAGGGGCTGACACACTGTGTTTGGTTAGTGGAGGGTTCCTGTTGCTAGGAGAGGGTTCAACAGGTGAGCCAGATGCAGAGCTTCCTGGAGACCAGGGGGAAGGCAAGGTGCTCTGGTCTGCAGCATGAAGCCAGTTCAAGGCTGAGCCCTTGTCTGCAGGGTGTCTGTGATGTTACCCAGTCCTGCTTACTCCAGCCACTCAGTGGAAACTTCCTAGACCTGTTCCCATGGTGTGCAATGTTGTTGAACAAAAGCAGATGTCAGAATAACAAACTGTGTGACTGCTAGGTCGAGAAGCTAATCAAAACAGATGCCAGATTGGGTCCCTACATATCACTCTTGAGAATGATAATGGCAGGACCCAGCTACAGGTTCTCAGCCAGAGATGGCTCTGAATACTCATACAGGTGATGAAGTTCCCTAAGAATCCCAGCAGGATGGAACATTTCCCACCCACCTTCCTTGAAATAAGCCCCACCTGAAGGTGCATTCCATGATTCCCTTGGCTAGCAAAAGGGTGAGTCTTTAATGCTGGTCCCAGATCACACACCAGAGACTTCACATGTGACTCTCAGATGAGACACAGAGAGAGGAGACAGAGGGGAAAGAGGAGAGAGAATAGAGAAAAGAGGAAAGAGAAAAGAGAGGAGGAGAGAGGAGAGAGAAAAGAGAGGAAATATGGAGAGAGGGAGAGAGAGAAAAGAGAGGAAGTGATACACACAATATAGAGAAAGGGAATGGGGTGTAGAGACCAAGAGAGAAGTTGAGAGAGACATAAAGACAGAGATAAGAGAGAGAGATAAGAGAGACAGAGAATGGGATTCAGAGAGAGAGGCACAGACACACACACAGACTAGAAATAATAATATGCATAAAAAGAGAGAGTGGAAGAGACAAAGAAGAGGGATAGAGAAGTAGATGAGCAAGACAAAGTGATGAAAACACACACACACTCACACATACACACTCACACATGCACTCACACACACATGCTCACACACACACACTCACACACACACAC
>CAJQZJ010032232.1:1922496-1980960 GCA_907164525.1 Lophiomys imhausi
CACACACATTCACACACACACACTCACACACACTCACACACGCACACACTCACACATGCACTCACACACACATGCTCACTCACACATACACTCTCACACACACACTCACACACACACACTCACACACGCACACACTCACAAATGCACTCACACACATGCTCACTCACACATACACTCTCACACACACACTCACACACACACACTCACACATGCACACACTCACACATGCACTCGCACACACATGCTCACTCACACATACACTCTCACACACACATTCACACACATACACACACACTCACACATACACACACACACTCACACATACACTCATACACACACAAAGAGACACACATACACACAGAGCAGAGGCACAGATGGGGTGGGGGCTGTTGCACTCTGTAGACCCTAAAGCTTGGAGAACAGTCAAGCTCTCTTGCTTAAGGAAGTGTGTCCCTAGGCCTTGGAGCAGCCTGACATGTATGTCTGCTTTTATCCTCATTGCACACTGACATTGATGGGATGAAGTCGGTTGCCTCAGGGCTTGCATGAGCCTTACCCTCCTGGTCATTTTTTCTTGCTTCTCTCTGTCTCTCTCTTTCTCTCTCTCTCTCTCTCTCTCTCTCTCTCTCTCTCTCTCTCTCTCTCTCGCCTCTCTTGCTCCCCTATGGCAGGGCCAGGATGATTGTGTGCTCCATCCCCACCTACATACCTGGCAGTTCCCAGTTCACCCACGTCCCTGAAGCCCATGTGATTACATTCTCCAGACATGGACGCTTTCATGGCCATTGCTTGTGGCAGTGGGAGGCTGGCAGTAAAGATAATTTATTAGGGGGCTGTTGATAAAGCCCTGCTTATTGCAAATAGTAAATTAGAGGTGAGTACTTCCACCTTTATTCTCTATCCCGGGAACAATAATGGCTCACAGTGAACTCGAAGGAGAAGGAGGACAAGATACCGAGCAATCGTTCAATTCGACAGTCTTTCCAGCCACCTCATAAAAATTAAGGAATAATTTTTCAAAGAGATAAGGGCTTTAGGGACAAGAAAATCAAAACAACTAAATTGTTCTTGCCCGGAGGAGGTACATGCGGGATGGGCAGGGATTTCTTTTCCCATTTTTAATTTACAAGAACCTTGTAAACTACAAATTAAAGGAACAACAGCAATTCCAAAGGCTTGATTCATTACGCCTTTATTTACCCCATTGCCTTGGAAGAAAAATCATCTGCCTTCTGAGTGTGAGTTATGAGCTCAGAGCTGGTATCTTCCATGGGGATCCTGGGACCCTTTCTAGGGTGGAGATGGCATGTGCTCAGGAGAGAGGTGGTGTCTGAAAGATGCTCAGGGCATTGTCCTTGAGGTAGGACAGACTCAAGACCCCTACTGCAGACATTACTCCCAGCCTTGGAGCGTCCTTATCAATTCTCATATGCTTTGCTCAACTGGCCTAATGCTACCACTGTCCTCCTTGTCCATCATTTCTCCTACCAATTCAATTATCTGTGATAAGCCTTGGTCCAAAACTATTAAAGAAAATTCCATCTCTCTCCTGCCAGCTTGAGTGCGCAGAGCCAGACCCTGCACCTGTACCCTGCATCCTTGGATCCCGGCTGCACAGAATACAGTGCCACAAGTGCTCTCTCCAGCCTTTGTTTTTCCATCGCTAAGACAGAGCAACGTTCCTGTCCCTGGCTTGGGAGTGGGTGAGGAGTGCCAGTGTTTCACCCAAATGTGGTGTGAGCTGTCAGGATGTGCATTAGGTAGGAATGGAGGATAGAGATAAGCAGATAAACTTGTGAGTTTGCGTGAGAAGTATCTACTTTGGGTGAAGGTATCAGAGGCTGTGGGCTGCAGAGTGTGGGAAGATGCAGAGTGTATCTATGGCCTCAGAGTATGTCCTCATGTCCCAGAGGGCTGGGGTGTCTCATAAGGAAGAACATGGTGTCCTGGAGTCAGATGGACCCAAACAACTTCTTAGTGCTGTGCCCCATGGGCAAAGTATAAACTTCCCTGGGTTTTCTAGAAAGGTCAGGATAGGCTAGGTGTTTGAATGTGGCTGGTTGTGGCTCATATGTCAAGCTTCTTTTCCTGGGTGTGCAGAGGAAGCACACATCAGTGGCTCCTGGATCCCAGGGAGCGGCCTCAGTCACAGCCAGCCCTGTCCTCACGCCTCCGCCTTATGTGTGATTAAGTTATTACCCCATTTGTTTTAAAGACTTGTCTTATCGCCTATTTACAAGACTTATGGGTTTCTCATTACAGCCTTTGATGGTACTCAAGCTAAAGTATTTTCTGCTCACTCCATCCAAGCTCTGCCTATAAAACGAGACAGTGAAAATGGGTTGGGACAAGAGGAGCTTCAGGGCCTCAGGGCCGTGTGGTGGCGTCTACCCACCCACTTGAGAGATTTATTCTTGTTATGTGCACTGAGTTTTTGTGCATCCCCTACCAGGGGGACAAGGGGACCTGGTCAGTACAAAGTACAGCCACAGGCTGGGGAGATGGCTCAGAGTTTAAGAGCACTTGCTGTTCTTGCAAAGGACCCAGCTTGGGTGCATAACACCTTCACCAGGCAGCTCACAGCTGTTTCTAACTCCATTCCCAGGGAGTTCCACACTCTCATCTGACCTCCATCAAGTCTGCAAACATGTGGTACACATACAGGCAACAGTCACACAAACATACATTGAAAAAAATAATTTAAAAAGTCTCAGCGAGAACCACCTAGTTGAGAGAAATGTCCTCTCCTATTCTAGTACGCTTTCCTTTTGCTGTGATAAACACCATGACCAAAAGCAACCCGGGGAGGGAAGGGTTAACTTGGTTTGGACTACATTGATGATGTAGGCCCATCATTGAGGGTGGCCAAGGCAGAGAGGCTCAAACAGAGAAGGGACGTGGAGTCACCTGCCCAGAGGTGGTGCTACCCTCAGTGGGCTGGGTCCTCCCACATCAATCATCCCATTAAGAAAATGCCTCTCAGACTTCCCTGTGGGCCAATCTGATGGAGGCATTTTCTCAGCTGAGGTTTCCTCTTCCCAGATGACTGGCTTGTGTCAGGTTGACAAAAGCTAAGCAGCGCATCCCCTAAGATCCTTCCTTCTAAGGCCAGCTCAGCATTTGGACCGCTGTTGGGTTTGGAAGTTCTCTGGGAGGACATGCAGACATGGCTGTGCACTGACTCAGGATTAGCATTTCCCACCGTACAAGGACTCAGAATAACATCGGCCGAGGGCTCTGACGGGTGGGCAGAGTCTTGCAGACTCCGAATGTGGGGCTAGCACTGTCTCCTTTCTCCAGAGCAATGGACAGACTCCCTTCTTGAAGTGATGTGTGAAAAGAACGTGGAGCGCTCAATGGTGTCCCCGCATCCCCCTGAGCTCTGTTGTGTCTGTGCTTGGGACACTGTCCAGCTCTGTGTCCCATGGCTGAGCAGGGTTAGGGTAGTCTGTTCCTTTGTAGATGCCCCACCTGACATCAGCAGCAACTCTGGGCCTCACACATAGTGCTGCATCTGTGTTTAGCTTTTTCGCTTTGCTGTCCCCTGTAAGTACCATAATGGGAACTCTCCCTCCATCCATGGACATGAACTAGACACAGCAAGCCCAAGGGCTTCCAGGTGCTCAGCGGGGCATGGCTGTCTTTCTTCTCCAGTTCTTCACTTCACATGTGGACACGGCCCCCAATGATACTCCATCATGCCTGTCCATCTGTTTTTCCTGCAGGGAAAGGCTGCCCTGAGTCTCTTGTCATGCCTCTCCTTGGCTCCTGCAGCCCCTGTCTCTAAACCTTCACCCAGTGGTCCCTCTGTAGGACTGGAGATGTTCTAGATAGGGATGTCCAACTTCCTATGGACCCCTGCTGCCTTTTAAGTTGACACTGGGGCTGCTGAGGGCCAGGGGAGCTCAGGACCCAGAACTTGTCACTGCCAAGTGTGTTTTGTCGGTGGGGAGACAGGCTGGAGGATGGTCCTGCTGGGATTCCCCCTTCTGTGACTGTCTGGAGCACATGGTCTGGTGGAAGTTCCCTGTTCTAAGGAGCCCTAGCGGAGTGTGATGAGCCTCGATGGCTGATCAGTTCCTCCATCTTAGAACCTTTCCTTCCTTAGTCATTTCTTTGCGGCTCCATTAGCCCTTTTTGGGTTTTGGTAAGTTTCAGGCACCATTGAATGCAAGATCATTTATTTTATTAGGCAATTTATTTTCCAGTTACATTTTTAAAGGTCAACTAATCAATTTGAGAGGAGGGGTAAGAGATGAGGCTCCAGTGCTCCTGGCATCTCCTGGTATCTGCCCAGCACCACTGGGCCCCTTGGACGAGGGTGGGCTTCTTTTCTGTTTTGACTTGGAGAGATGATGGGATTAGGGAGCATGAGGCACACTGTGGTGAGAGCCCCAGATCTCCTGCATCCTGACCTGCCTTGGAGGTGGCAGCCACAGCAGAGAATAGAGAAGAAAAGGAAGTTGACTGAGGAGGACAGGAGGGAGGCTGTGGTTCCTCCGTCCTCACAGTCCTGGAGTCTGTGCTGAGACAGTCCTCAGCAGAAGGAACGCACACACAATCCATCCCCATCTGCAAAACTAAAACCAGCCTCCCTTGTGCCTTGTAAATAATAAATAAAACAGTAAATATTCAAACAGAATGAAACACACTTCGAGCCAAAAAAGAACTTCCTACTGCTGGCTTCATCTACTTTACAAACCAAATCGCCTTCACTTCTGGGTCTTTAAGAGGACCCAGGAAGGGACAAAGTTGGAATACCTCTCAGGCTGGGGTGGAGTGATTCCCAGACCCACCTTCTGACTTCACTGCCAGGACAAGCCCGCTCTCAGGAGGGCGGAGCCAGTGCTCTCTGGGAGACCTTCCCAGGCAGACATTTTTCTCTGGGTCCTGAGTATTGTTAGAGTTGATAATTTATACTAAGAAAGGTCACAGTGACCAGGACTAGAGGCTTGCCCTATACCTGGGATCCTCCCAAACACTAAGCTGGCACAGCTCCTGTGCCCTAGTCAGCTTGTCTGCAGTGACATTTGACTCCTGTACTTCGCTGCTTCTGAACAAAGCTGGGCACTGCCACAGTCTCAGAGATGGCAGGGGCTTTTCCATGGGTGGTCTGCTGACCCTGGGGTCCCCATTCAGCCCCCACCCCCGGTAATGGGAAAAGTGTAAAGAATTAGTTTCATTTACATGGGCTGTTCAAAAGTGGAACCGTGCTTTTAGTGGTCATGATGCTGTTTAAGGCTGGGCAGATCTGGATTGCTCCCCCAAGCTCTGGAAACGTGTGGGACATTGTTGCTATCAGGGCGTCTTTCTTAAAGTTAATAGTCATGCTTACGTTGGCAAACATTTGTGCCTTTTCTCACTTCTGATGGTGAACTGATCTGTTCATCAGTGGGTTTGTTAGGAAAGGACACAATTAACATTAAAATGGAAACACAAACACTAGAGCTTAAGATAACCAAATGTTGTAGACAGTGCCAGTTGGTTTCTACACATGGCGGGTGTGTTGCAGATTTGCATACACAGCAGAAGAATAACTTAAGAGAGTATGTTGGAGAGCTGGTGAGATGGGTCAGCAGGTAAAGGCTTTTGCTGCCAAGTCTGATGACTTGAGTTCGATCATCAGAACTCACATGGTAGAAGGACAGAACCTCTCCACAAAGCTGTAATATGACTTCTACACACATATGCACCATGGCTGTCCATCCATCCCTCTATCCATCTATCCACCCATCCATCTATCCATCCACCCACCCACCCACCCATCCATCCATACATCTATCTATCTTTCATTTATCTAATATTTAAAGTAAGGTCCAGAAGAGACTTAGAAAGCTGGGGAGGGAGACTCAGCTTCTCCTCATCCTCTCCCCAGACTTTGAAACGTTGACATGTGTGGTAAGTGTTGAGGTAGGCCCACAGAGAATGGTGAGTGAGGCGTCAGTGACTCCTATGGATCCTCAAAGGATCCAGACCAACACAGTGTTGGTCTACTAGGGACTCCTACCACACTAGTGAAGTCTCAAAATGGATCTGAGGCTAGAGTAGTAACTGCTTCTCCTTTACAGAAGTCTCCTGAAGTGACCTTACCCCCTACATTTCCTTATAGTTACACCAACCTGGCTGATGGCTATTGTGCTTGAGGCTAGCATGGGATGATCTGATTGGCCCTTCAGACACATAAAGGCTAGCATGGGATGATCTGATTGGTCCTTCAGACACATAAAGGCTAGCAAAGTACTGCATGATAAAGTTAGACCTGCCCCTTAAGTCTGGCCTCTGGAGTCTCATTCCCGGGATTCTGCATGGGTTCCATTGTCACTCATCCCCTTTCCCCGGTTCCTGATCCTCATGGCCACAACAAAGTCCTGAGGGTTCTCAGTGACAACTCTGGTGAGGGCATCAAGTTGTTTCCCAGCACAAAATTGATAAGTACCCAATACACTCCAACAAGCCTCTTACTGTGTAGCCGAGGAAGCCACCAGTGTGGACACTTTCTGCTGAGGGAGACAGTGGCTTGTTTCTGGGTCCAGTGTGGCAGATGCAGAGATTAGTGTGGCCAGCAATGCTCCTGTGTTTGGGATGAAGGCTGTGAGCTGGTAGCAGACACTTCACTGCATTCTTTTTTGAGCGTGCGACAGGTGCCCATGCATCAGACTGAGTCTTGGTACACAGGTAGCCACTGATTGTAACACAGAAGCAGTGTTCAGAGGGACAGAGGATAGCATTTACCCAGAAAGAGGGACAGGGGCTGGGGCTCTGGGATACCAAGGATACCGAGCCTACTGGGAAGTGGGTTAAGAAAGAAACATCCACTTTCACTGTGGAAGCTGAGAGGCCAGTGCTTCAGCCAGCATTAAAAATAATATCTCCTGGTATCGAGCAAGTCTGGTGACGCCATGGCCACCAGTATGATTTAGATGCAGGAACCAACCAAGATGGTTCTTCTTTGGGAAATAACCTCATGGTTCAGGCCTCACTTTTACTAAACATGAAATGTTTTTCTCTGCCAGTTGAAGTAGGAAATTGAAGATGCATATTAGGTAGGAATAGTCTAGAATACCATGTGATATTATACTGTAGTGTGAGGGACCCCCAGAGCCCAGTGCCATGATCCAGGTCCCTCTGGATTTCTTTCAGACATGGATGTTCATGTTACCAGTCTTTGATCACACGGCCATGTCACAGAGCTCTGGGGTGGTCTTCTGAGAGATTCTCTGAGAATCCCCCAGAAGTCGTTCATAGCCCTCCACACTCCCTTCTGTCTCAGCAGTCTTGAATGGTTCCCAGGGACTTCCCATCACTGTAGGAAGAAAGGGGAGGAAGAGCCCAGATGTGGGGTTGTCCCAGGCTTTAGGAAGTCTGTCCCCGGAGCTCATGAAAGTGTGTATATATGAATGTGCACGCCCGTTATGTAGTCTCTGCATTATGGTCTCTATAAATACTCCTGAGTTGTTTGTGCTGAACTCAGTGGGATACAATGTCACAATGGGCAGAAAGAGCGTTTATTTGGTGCTTGGTTTTGCCAGATGCCGAACAACCGTCTTAGAGACTGAATGTGTCCCGTCTAAAGTACAGCATCACTGTCAGGTGGAATGGCTGAATTCCAACAAGGTGACATAGGCAGCTCCACATGACTGTTATGAGGCAGTCTGCAGCTATCAGATCCCAACTCCGCCCTCTCCACTTGACTCCAAGCTCACAGGGAACTGGCTAGAGGAGCTCCGGCCTTCAGCTTCCTTTCTTCCTCTGGTCCTCCTTTTCTTTGACTCGACTCAGCTCTGCAGGCATCCCAGCCCTCAGCTGCCTCTTGAAGGCCTTCTGTGGTTCCAGGAGCTCATTCCTGGGATCTTATACCAGAGAGGTTCTTCCGCCTTCAGAACTCCAGCTAGCTAGCTCTAAGACCCGTGGAGACAGAGGATCCGTCCCCAACTGCAACTGGAAGAACACAGTCCCTAGACTTAGATTTGCCTTCAGTCTGACAACTGACTGGTGTTTGCAGAGGGCAGCTACAAAGACTTCAGGTGTCCACACAGGAGGACTTGGGAATGGCTCCTGCCCTTGGTGCCCAACACAGCAGAGCACATGCCTATGACACACTTCCAAGTCACACTCTTCTACCCTATGCAGCCAAAGGGACAGAAACAGTTTGTTCCCAATACAGCGATGCAACACAATGACTGGAGATTGGTGAACCTTCTCCAAGGAACCTGGTCATTCTCCAGCAAGTCTCCTGCTGGAGTTTCCACAAAGGTGTGTGTTGTGTTGGAGTTTGGCCCCCTGGATGGCCCAGGGGGCCCAAGTAATTAGCCCCAATCTATATTAATGACATTTTAGATTAGTCACAGCTGCGCCTGGCTTGGGTCCTGTGCCGTCAGGACCCAGATGTGAAGGGGGAAATGCTAAAATCTAAATGAAAAGTGAAAAAGACAAAAATGATGATGCTAGTGTGTTCAGGGAAGTAAAGAGGAGGGAGGAAACAGCAAGGGAGTCTCAGTCCACTCGGCTGGCTCCGTGGCTGCTGGGTGACTAGGCACAGGGAGGAGAAGGACAGCCTGAGCAACCCAGCCCCCCATTTGGCAGAGTAGGAGTCAGACCTGCCAACCCACACTTGGGTTGGAACAGAAAGGAGAAAAGCGTTGGGTGCTATGGGGACCGTGGGCAGAGGCAGGGAAGACCATAGGCAGGAGCTTTCATAATGAAAAGCAAAGGCAGCTGGCTATGAATGGGGTGGGATGGGCAGGGCTGCCCCAAGAACCTGTGTGGATTTGAAAGTTGGGAACCAGGAGGCTTGAACATGGACAAAATCAAGACACGAAAGAGCAATCTGAGGGCGAGGTAGAGGTGGTCTTGGGCAGAGTGGCGGCAGGGCCGGAGTTGGGTTCATTGGGTTTAGGATGGAATCTGCTGGTCACGGTGACAAGAAGCAGGGCTGGGGGTGGGAGGTGTGCTAGGGGCCAGTCTCTCACAAGGATCCAACTGGAGCTCCCCTGAAGAAGAGGAAGATGAGGAGAAAGTAGCCTGCGAGGACGCAAAGAGACTGGCATAACAGCAGAGACACCTGGATCTGCCCAGAAATACTTCAGGGAAGAAGCCCAGAGGACTCATGTGCACCTGGCCCAACAGGCAGGGACCCTGATGGACAGGTGGTGGCTGCAGGTGGGCAGGCAAGGTCTCAGGTATACTGACACAGCTCTCCCTTGCTGTGTAAGGAGCGTTGGGACTCATGGTGTGGCCTTACAGCTTTTGTGGGCAAGCCCAGCCAGGTCCTTTGCTTCATGGTCTCTTTAAAAATGGTATCATCTGGGGCTGAAGACATGGCTCAGAGGTTGAGAGCACTTGTGGATTTGGGAGAGGGCCCCAGTTCAGTTCCCAGCACCTTCATGGCAGCTCACAACCATCCATAACTCTAGTGTTGGGATCTGGTGTCTTCTTCTGGCCTCTATAGGCTCCAGGCCTGCACACAGTGCACATACATGCCTTCAGGCAAAACACCCTTATAAATAGATAAAGATGAGCACACTTAAAAAAAAATGGTGCCATCAAAGTGACAGGCTTGGTATCTCATGTGACAGTTCACTGGGGAGACTCTCATGGAGGGCCCAGCAGTGTCCCCAACCATGCTATCTTGATTGTTTTCCTGGTACAGGGACTCTCGGTGACATGAAACCTGGAGGCTCCCTCTTTCTCTAGGTCCGGGATATCCATACTGCCTGTCCTTCCTCTTAATTTCTTTAAAGCTCTTGCTTATTTGTTCCTTTCCACATCCAGCGTTCCTGCAGACTTTCTGTGCACTGGGAACAGGAATATAGTAAGTGACATCACTGGACTCTGAGATCCACTGTTCTCTGGGTCAAATGGCCTTCAGGATGCTGTTCCTTCAGTGAAGTGCATAGCACTTGCTCCTCTGACCCTTGGTGCTCTGCTCCTGGCCTCTGGGGGGTTCCTCACTGTTGAAATTCAGAGGCACCCCTTTTTCTCCTCACCAGCAAGCTTGGTGGAGGTTTGCTGAAAGTCAGTTTTTCAGAGATTTTTTTTTTTTCTGATAGCAGTTTGGAGGTGTGGGAGACAAGGCCAAGCTTTTCTGAGTGAGAAAATGCTTTCACCAAGCTAACCTGGGGATCAATAGCTCCAAGATTTCTCCTGCAGCAGGGTGCTGACCCTAGTCTCCATGGCCCTGAAGCCTCTGACAGACACACTTCTTCCACGGGCTGCAGAGCCTCCAGAACGCCCAGACCTAGGCTGGGCAGCCACAGCTGGGAGGATTTCCCTTTAGGCTGAGTTCCAGAAACTAACGTATGTGCACAGCTCCTGATGGTGAGAAGTGATTTCTGGGAATCTAAAAATAGAGGGATTCACACACAGGATCAAGCTTGCGAGAAGAAATGGCTGTGTGAGACCACAGTCATCCACTCCAGTGCTGTTATCTGAGGGGTTCTGATTCTCGCTCCCTTAGGGAGTCAGAGTGCAGCTCCTGATGATGTTGGTGTCCTGACCCTTCCTTGTGCATTTGAAGAGGGGAGAGGGGTCTCTAGAACCTGTAGCCCACTGGGGTGGGCATTTGAACACTCATATGCAAAGCCAATTGTATTAGCTACTTTTCTGTTACTGTGGAAAGATACATGACCAAAAGCAACTTAGAGGAGAAGATGGTTTATTCTGGGAAAGTATGAGAGAAAGACAGGAAGGGGAGGAGCTATTCAAGCCCAAAGCCTGCCCTCAATGATGAACTAACCTCCTTGGGCAAGGCTCCATCTCTTAAAGGTTCCATAATCTTTGCAAACAGCACCACCAACCAGGGACCAAGTGTTCAAATACCCGCACCTGTGAGGGACATTTCTCATTCAAACCACGGCACTAAACTTGTTTTATGCTACTAAAGCCAGTCATGTTGACACTCTGCAATTCTGAAGGAGACACAGAATAAATTTTTCAAAGTCCTGGAGCCAGTAATCGGGTGGCAGAAGATAAACACAGTAACGTAGGCAGAAATGATTTTCAGACTCTCATTTCTAGGACTCTGTAGAGCCTAGCCATTGGTCAACCTCTAGCCACAACACCAGGGTCAGTGTATACAGCCAGCAATGGCTCTGGGTCCAGGTCCTTCCTGGGTACAGTGCAGGCTGCCTCTCTTCTTTGTTGGGAAGAGTACTGGGCACTGGGCATGAATGTGTCTGTGCAGTCCCCAGGTTAATTTATCTGCTAAGACTTCAGGTATAAAGTCTGGCTTCCTTCTTGCACTTTTCTGTATAGCTTGGAGTGGGAGGGACTTATGGGACTTGTCCTTCCCGAACGCACCTCCTGCCTAGGTCTCAGGGACTGTTGGGAACACTTTTCTTCTAAGACTGTGATGGATGGAAGCACCCCCTCCCCCACCCTGCCCAGACACAACATCTAGTTGGTATGACATGGCGGGGAGGAAGGTGGACCCGGTCTATAGTATGTAGAAGTGTCCTGAGCCATAAAAAAAGGACAGAGCTCACCATGGCAAGCCTCGATTTCCAGCAGAATCCACCCTGTGACCCGTGAGCTCCGCTGGAGTGTTGGCATGTTTGCTCTTCAGTTCAGAGACAGATGGATGACAGGCAAGGAACCATAGCAGAATCATCAGGAAACATTGAGCCAGGCCTGACAGAGCTGCTGTAGGAGTCAGCGAAGGGAAAGCAGAATTCAACGAGCGTGGCAAGGACACTGATGGAACCATGTCACCCAGGGTGGCCCTTATGTTCATTGGTGTTCACAGATGAAGGGGTAAAGTGGGGGCTAAGGAGCCTGGGGGATACGCCCCTCACAGCAGAAGGCTTTGTAGAATGCCATTCTGGCCTGGGAAGAGTAGGCATGTGGCAGGACAGGGCCAAGGGTGGTATCTAAGGAGGATATCAGTCTGACAGGTTGACAGTGACCTTAGCTGTGCCTTGGTTGGGTGGCTGTAGGAGCAAATCCCTTCCCCCTGCTGAGCTGGACCACAGGCAGCCATTAGTGCTTCTTCTGTGCGGATAAGATCTGACCTGATCAGTGGGTACCATTCTGGGTGTGAAAGAGTGAGGATACTGCTAAAGGCAGAGGAGAGCTCTGGGCGGCAAGGAGGGATGCTGGGGCTGAGGGTCTGCAGGTGGACCGCTAATCTCCGCTGGTGTTTCTATCACTGGCAGAGACTGGAGGGAGGAAGTTTGGGCCCCCTGCTGAGAGCACATTCCCCCCCCCCAGACCCTATTCTCCACACTTCTTCTTAGCCAAGGGACAAAGTGTATCTTAAGAATGACCTTACCATTGGGATCGTCTGATGGTCCAGGTGAGCACTGGACAGGTGAGTCACTTAAATCCTTCCTTGAGACTATGGATTAAAGACAACCAGGGAACTTGAAATAGTCTCTTGCACGGAGGCAAAGGCACTGGGGCCGTCAGGGTCTACAGTCTGTACCTGTGGACTAGCACAGAAAGCTGGCCTGCACTGGGCAAAGAGACAGGCCACGTGCTCAGAGGAGCTAACACAAGGGTGACCCAATCACTCTGCTCCTGGGACAAGCAGTTCCTGGGGTCCACATCCACTCTGTGCTCTTCTTGCTATCTCTTCCTTGGGTTTGGGGAGGCTCCCCTTGATCCTCTCAGCAGGCTGACTTTGGGCTTTAGGAGAAGCGCATAGAAAAATAGAAACCCTTGAGAAATGCAACTCTCCTGATGGCTCTAGACTGACAGCCCAGGCCCTGCTCAAGATGATGTTCTCTCCATCTGCATCTATGTTCCCAGGCTGAGGACACTTGATGGCCCATGCTTTGAACTTATATTTAGAATTGTGTCTGGAGGTTGGAGGTTTAGCTCAGTGGTATTTGCCTAGCAGGTATATGACCTTGAATTCAGCCCTCAGTGAGAGAGACAGAGAGAGAGAGAGAGAGAGAGAGAGAGAGAGAGAGAATGAGAATATTACAAAAGACAAAACAGAACAATAAACCAAATACAGATGGGTCTGTGACCCTGATTTCTTGCCTCAGACTTTTTGACCTACAGCTCAAAAAAGCTTCTGAAGAACAGTCAGAGCATGTGCGGGTTCCTCTCCCACAGGCAAACCCACATGGCCCACAGATCCACCGACAGATGGCCCTCAGCACATCTTCGAAGAATAAGACTGAAACTGAGGCTGGCAGGACTTGAGGCAAAGTCTTCAGCACACCTACAAGAGGCTGGGGTCTGGGAGAGGAAAGGGATCATTTGGGCATGCTTACAAATAGTCAGTTTGCAGCAGAGAGCATGCAGAAAGGCTGGCTGGAACCTGGGGAAAGAATGCTGCGCAGGAGTCTTGGGCTCCCAAGGTCAACTCTCCTTCTGTTCCTGGGATGGCGCCCGGCCTTTGGTACCTGGGATGCACACAGGAAGTAGTTAGATGTCGCTGGATGATGGGACCCCTCAGCTGTCAGTGCTGGCCATGACCTAAAAGATAACGGGACTCACTCTTTGCTGTTACAGATTATGAAGTGTGTCTGATGATCTATCCTGTCTGTCTAGAGGTGGCCAGTGTGGACAGCATCTATGTTTGGGACCATCAGTTTCAATGTCTTTCTTACACCACTAGGGTCTGTTTCCTGCACACACAGCTTGGATATACACTCAGATCATTCCCAAGTCTCCATTTCTGCCATTTCCCTGAAGCCTGCTTCTCTGAAGGTTCCATTCACAAACCTTTGACCAGACAACCAGTGCTCCCCCAATAGTGCTCCATCACCTCAGCTGGCACCAAAGGCGAGTGGAGAGAGGCTTTGCCTATCTTGGGGCTACCACATATACAGTTGGGAGCCTCACTTCCCTCTGGGTCTGGACTTTGTGTGCTGACACACTTACTCCTGGGGCAGTGGGATCACACAGTGAGCTTGCTGGGAAGGAGGCATGAGAAGAGGGAGTCCCCGCCAGCCGCTTAGGCATCCATATTCGGCTTAGGGCTGTGTGGGGCTCAGCCTGTAGGACCCTGGTCACCACCACCTGAGGGATCCTTGTACATCTGTCTTTCTTTTCTATCTCCTGCTGTTTGCCCTCCTAGGGCTTGAGGAGCTGACCTGAGCACTTGGCCATTGTGTACAGATGCCTTGGGAGAGAGGACGGGGCAGAGTCTGCTTTCTCCCCATCACCCTCAGAGTTCATTTGACGCAGTTTGTGGGTACCTCTGGGGTCCTTTGTCTCATCAGTGATGTCAGAGTGTCCCTAGGGTGCATTTTTCATGAGAACATCTACCTAAGGTATCACCAAAGGGATCATTGTAGGGTGTCAATAGCAACTGCCCAACATTCACAGTGTGGAAAGACTTCCCCATCTGCCATCATCACACTGAACTAAGCCACAGTTCCTACCTCAGAGCCCAGAGCTGTGAAGTCAGCAGCCAGGGCACGAGCCTTACAGGCTCCAACTTCCGGGGGAAAAAATCAGTGTGGCCCACACCTGGTTGCAGACCTTGTCTTCCTTAGACTTTGGCCATCCCACCGGGGCTCATTCTTTGCCTCTCTTCCACTTTCCCCACTTGCCTTGCCTTCTTGGACTTCATGACAAAAAACCCACAGCAAGGTAGTTTAGACAGCAGAACTTCAACCTCACACAGTTCAGTCTGTAGAAACCCAAGGTCAAGGAGAGGGAGGTTACTTCTTTCTGAGGCCATGGGGATGATCCCTCGCCTTGCCTCTATCTTGTCTCCTGGAGGCTGCAAACATTCCTTCTAGAAGCATCACCCTGATGCCTGACTTAGTCTCCATCTGCTGTCTCTCAGTGTGTATCTGGCTGTCGATCTTCCCTGCTCACAAGGACTCAGTCACTCAGCCCTGCCTCAGCCTTACCAGTCACCTCTTCGAGACCTTTCTTGAAGTAAGCTCACGCTCTTCAGTGCTGGGAGCTTGAACTCTGGTATGTGTTTTTGGAGGGGGGCACAGTCCCCCCTATAGCTGTAATAGTGTCCTGCAGAGTGACCTTCCTTACTGCATTTGGCTCTAGGTTTGTCCATGGGTTTCCTTTGGCCAGGAAATGTGAACATCCATGGCAGTGCACCTCCAGGGGAATTCCTAATTATACAAATGCATCTATCCCTGACTCTTCGGCTCCTGTCCTCCACTAGGAGTACAATGGCCCAGCTCTCAAGAACTCCTTCAGCCAGGTTCCTAGGAAAACAAAACAGAACAACACTCAGAGGACCAGTCTGTCAGCAGCTCCAATGTTCACAAAGAGGAAGCTTCCACTTGGTACAAGCTCCTGGGGTATCAGGGTTGTTTGTCTCTGCAGTTCCATCTGATTGTTACATTAATTGTCAGTATAAGTAATGGCCGCAGGGAACGACAGATGCTCCCAGAAGCCGGCATGACAGAAGTATTTAAAAACTCCATCACACACCATGAACATATCCTATTATTTTAAATACCATTACTGCTAATAAGAGTCACGCAGCATCAGCTTCACTATGATTTGATTAGTGATCCACGTGGAGTTAGGCATGTGAGACTCAACTTACTGATGCCTATGCAACAGGCAAAGTGGCTTCTACTGTAGGATGTATGAGGTGTGGGCTGTGGGTTCAACAGGACGCCCCAGCAAAGCTGGAGCTGAGCCTAATTTCTTGAGAAATAAACAAGATGCCAGCTTGGGTCTTGGTAGGTATTGGGAACACTGGGCAGACCCTATGTTCATTGGATCCCAAAGAGGCCACTTGTACTGCTGCCTCCTTGGAGCCTGGGGTAAGGTTTAGTGTCTAGCTCTCAGTGGGAGTTTATCTCTAGGTGGCTTAAGTCTGCAGATGACACATCCTCTTGATCCTGTGTCCTTGTCCCAGGCTTGCAGAGGAAGCCAGGCCTTTCATTCCATTGTGGAGAACGATTCAGAGTATCTCACATGGATGGTGTGGAAAGACAGGAAGGGAAGTCACCCCTGGGACTAAATGTTACCCCCCGGCTCCCAGGACGGGCTCAGATGGGGATATGCACTAGGATATTTGATCACACTGTGAAGCCCAAGAGTGTGTTGTTTACTGGAAAAACTAGTTTCTAGTTGTAGTATGGCTCAGCCCTAGAACACACCTTTCATCTGAGATCTTTCTGCTTGAATTAAATAAAATCAACCATAGGTCAAGAAGTGGAACAAATAACCAGTTGACAGGGAATGAACATAAGAAAAAAAACATAGAGAATAAAGATGTCAGGATGGATAAGGAGACACAGAGGAAGTAGAGAGGAGAAACATTCTGTTTGAACGGTTTTTAAGAAAGAGAATGGGCTTTTCCTTCTGGGACATTGACAGAGGAGGGTGGTCAGCTGGGTGCTCTCTCTGCCTCTCAGAACTAGCAGGCTTTCACTCCAGCATCTGGCTTCCAAGTCTTTATTGGCAAAATCAAACTTTTGAGATTTTGTTAAAGACAACAGGAATACCTCACTTTCTACTCTGACCTGTGCTTTTCCATCTGATAATCCAGGAGGCAGAGTCCTTACTGTTAGCAAGACTCTGGCACCCACCTCATAGTAGGGCAGCCAAGAGAGCACTCTAAGTCTATGGAGACACCAGCACTTGAACTTGGGTTTCTCTGACTCCAAAGTCCTCACACTGATCTATGAGATGAGTGGATGATAAGACTTTTAGGGGCTCAAGGGGGGCTCTCCTGCTGTGAATTCTATCTCAAATTTATGAAGAGCTCAGATCATGGGTTAATGAGCTGGGTTCACATCTGCACTCCATCCTAAAAGTCCACATTCACTGTAGTAGGGCCGCCTGGGCTGATTAGAGGTGTCCCATGCTGAGAGGGTTGGGGAGGGCCTGGGACTGAATGAGGGTGGCAAGTAGGGGCTTCCTTTCTAGAGCAGCATGGCTCTGCTCTGGGACATTTGATAAACAGATTTTAGAGAACACGAAGTTTCTTGGGTTGGGAAAAGGAGAGGCCATCTACTCAGATTTAATGGTGCTGGTGGGGAGGGACTGAAGGAATGGGGAACCTTCAGACTGGGAAGGGTGAAGAAGCCTCAGGGCCCGGGAGACACAGTAGAGATGTAGAGGTGAGTAAAGAAACCAGTGGCCCACTGAGAGCCCACAAGACCCCCCTGACCAGGGAGCAGACAACTTGGGCATAGCCTGTGACCTTGACCCCTCCTACAAAGGAGGCCTGCTCCAGCTGCATCCAGCTTTGATCTAGTGGCTCCTTCCTGGAGACACACTTGGCCCCAGGTACTCATGAGCAGGGCAGGTTGACTTATTTCAAGAGCTGGTGGGAGCGTGTAGTGCTGAGGCTGCTGACCAGAACCAACACTTCAAGCAATGCTACAGAGCAGAGTGGGTGTAAGGGGAAGGAGATGCCTTCAGGGTCTGGGAATCATGTGTTCATGTGTGTGCACACGTGAACACCTGTGTGGAGCCCAGAGGTGCCCGTGCCTCCCTCACTCTCCTCTATCTTATGTTTGGAGGCAGGGTCCCTACTCTGGATCTTGTGTGTTCAACTAACTGATTATGCGCCTGGGCAGTTCAGGGACAAGTTTGATTTCTACAGCTACTGTGATGGGGGCTCACACCCAGGGAACCACAGCCACCGTGCCTGCCAGGCTGGGTCCTTCTGAGGGTTGTGGGGAAGTCTGTCCCTGTTACACTTCAGCTCACAGTGGAGCTAATGTGGCTCTTGCAGCCTCTTGGATTACAGTCAGTCTGGTCTCTGGCACCTTTGTCATGTGATCTTTGCCCTGTGGCTATTCCTCCTAGTCTCTGGTCTGTTTTTTTATGAAGACACCACCATCAGGGTCCCCTCATTGGTTCAGCCTCATCTTGTTTAACTAATTCCCTTTCAAAGACCCTGTGCCCAATCAAGGTTATGGGCTGAGGCTTCAGATACAGAAAAGCCTGCGCAGGAGTCACTGTTCAACTCAGAGACTGTGAGTGAGGGCTGACTATAAATGCAGTTGGCTCTGCAGTCTTGGGCACTGGACTCAGAATCTTGCTTCAGGTCTTCTCTGATTGGACTGGCCTGAAACCTCAGCCATGAGTGAGGTCAGGTAGCTCAGACCTCACCTGGCTCAGGTGGGCAGGAAGGACAGATCCTTCTCTATCCATTCCATGCCAGTGCCCTGGGCCAATCCTTATCGTGTCCCTGTGTATTTAGTGCATCTCCTCGAAGGCTCTTCTCAGGGGCCTATCTCGAGAGATCAATGGCGAATTCTCATGTGAACACGGCCTTTACTGAAAGCCTACTCCAGGCTCTGTAGCTCTCCACTCTGGCTCATCGGACCCAGATTGGTTTTCTGAACTGTGGAACACAGATCGATACATTTCAGAGGTGTGTGGTCCTGGAAGGGCCCTTTGACTACGTGGTCTATCAAGTGTGTCTCACTATTCCAGCCACTTAACAAGTTATTGGCTGCTGGAGGAAGGGCCCTTGGAGAGGTGGGTGCCAGACAGATAGAGCCTGAGAGCTACTGAGTCAATGGAGAGGCAAGAGCTTTCTTCAGCTTTTAATTGAGAAACTGCCCAGGCCCAGTGGGTCTGCAAATGGCTGCCCTTCATTTAACCTGAATCTCTCAGAGGCACTGCTGGCTGTCCCAGGCTGCAAACCTCTTAAGACAGCACACAGGGAGTCTGATTTCAAAGGTCACATCTTAGAGACTGGGACACGGTTTGCTGGCATACACATGTAAGCTGAGCACTTGGGAGAGGCTTACACAGGGGGATCTTAAGTTCAAGGCCAGCCTGGGCTGTAGAATGAGACCCTATCTCAAAGAAGCAGAGTCTTGGGTGTGGCCCAGCAGTAGAGTACTTGCCTGATATACACAAGGCTCTGCTGGTGTTTGTCCCCAAGCCCCAAGTCTTGGGTACCAGAGAAAGGGAAACTCCCAGGCCCCTGGCTCAGGAGAGCTCAACCTCAGCACTACTCATCATTTCCTGATGTCTTGGGAGTGCAGAAGGAGATGGAGAGGAGGAAATGAGCAGGCAGGGAGCTGGGGCCAAGCAGCTGTCCTCAGGCCCCAATTTGGTAGAATGTCAACGTGTTCTGCATCCTTGGTGCCCCTAGAGGGATATGTATCCAGCCCTCACACACCATTATCACCCTGAGGCTACACACCATTATTTCCCCAAAGCAGGTAACTTCCCTGGGAAGTTCTGAAAGGTAGTTTGGGTTCTCACATTAAGAATGACTCAGAGCCGGGCATGGTGGTGCACGCCTTTAATCCCAGCACTTGGGAGGCAGAGGCAGGCGGATCTCTGTGAGTTCGAGGCCAGCCTGGTCTACAAAGTGAGTCCAGGACAGCCAGGGCTGTTATACAGAGAAACCCTGTCTCGAAAAACCAAAAAAAAAAAAAAAAAAAGAATGACTCAGACAGCATCAAGTCAATCCTCAGGGTAGAACTGGTTCCTGAGAGTCCAGCACAAATGGAAAAGAGTCAGTGGGGAGCAGGGCTCTATGCTCCAATCCGCTCTGCTTCATCAACTGGTGCCACGGCAAACTGCTCACCATCTCCAGCACACAGCCTCACCATCTGTAAGATGTACACAGTGCAACTTCAGTCCTTCCCTGTGGCAGGAGCACCAGGGTGGCAGGGTTCCTGTAGCCAGTGAGTTGCAAGACTCACTGAAGCATGTCCCATGGCTTTGGTGACCAGTGGTACATGTGTGATGGTGTTAGAGACCTCAGCAGCAAGTTATCACTCAAGGCCAGGGCAGAGCAAAGTCCAGGCCCAAGAAAGCAAAGGCTGCACCCATGACTTCTTTGAATACATTTTCAGGAGGCTGGCCTGGACTGTCACTCAGCAAATGGTAGTGGAGGCTGTGATAGGCATGGGGCTGTTTTCTCTTTTTAATCTCCTCTGTTGTTCAATTTTACCAATGAAGACATGGGAGCCAGATGCTGGGTTGAAGAGGCAGAGAAAGTTCCCAGCTGATGTTCCTACTCCACCAAAGCCAAAAGCCCTGAAAGCTAAAAGTCAAAAGCCCAAAGCTAGAAAGCTGCTGCTTTTCCAGGCTGTCTTAAATACTCCCAGCTCAATGTCCCTCCTTTTTGTTTAATCCCTGTCAGATGGTTTCTTGCTCCACCTCTTGACCTACTGTTAACTTTATTTACTCCTGTGTACAGAAAGCTCTTTGATTAAACGTGTGTGCTAGGGCACATCCACACCATAGCCACTTGTTTACAGTAAACAGAAAGTTCTAGGATTAAGGGCTGAGCCATTCCACAATTAGCAACAGGTTTTTACAGTTTGTAATTTTGGGGTTCACAATGTGTCCAAATATGGAGGCAGCAGGGGGTTGTGATAGACATCGGGCAGACGCATCTTCTCTGGGGATTGGACATGTGCTCCGTGTCTGCACACAGAGCCAGGGGATCTGAGTACTGTGTTGCTTTGGGGGACAGCAAAGGATAAAAGCTCTGAAGTAGGAAGGCTTCTGAAGGCATGTGAGGTGGAGGTGAACACAAAGATATGTTCTGGGTGTGTCCTGTCTCTTTGAAGTGGGGTTTTCCTGGAGATGTGTTGGGAACTACAGAGAATGTGTGCAGACATTGAGCCTGGTGGGATGGGATCTGCTTAGGGCTTCATCTCTTGACCACTGGGTGGTGCTGCTCGTCTCTGGATTTCCGCTTTCCAAACAGAATTTGACCTTGACCCCGTGGCCCATGGCACATAGCCTACTGAGTATACGTACACGTGTTACATAACTTGTACTCATTCATAGGTCAGTATCCGGATGTGCTGGAGTACACTCTGAACCTGCTGGAGGTCCCAGGCTTTGAGTAGCTTGTGATTAGTTCCTCTGACCTCTAGGCACGCTGTAGCCACGTGCATAAGGAGACTACATTTCCCAGCCTGCCTTGCAGAGATTTCCCAGGACCTGTTGGTTTTGTCTGGCCAATAGGAGGTAGGTGAAGAAGGAAAGGGAAGGTCCTGAAATAGAAAAATCCAGGGTTGAGGAAGTTGTCCTAAAGGAGAGCTACCTAGCAGCTACCCATGCTAATTGGAACTTTTTCTAAGGATGCCTTTGGAAACCAGTCATGTGGTGCCTGCCTTTAATCCCATCTGGACAGCTGTAAATCTGAGGCCATCTTGGGTACACAGTGAGACTATGTGTTTCAGTTTCACCTCTCTTGCTGCGACTAAAACACTGTTTAAAAGTAACATAAGGCAGGGGATGGCTCATTTCAGTTCACAATTCCAGATCACAGCCCGTCGTTGGGGGAAGTCGAGGCAGGCCCTATTGCTATTTCACACAACATTGCCACCAACCAAGGAACTTGCTTCACAGCCAAGAAGTGTAGTAGGAGCCACCGAGGGTGCTGCTTACTGGCTATTTCATAGTCAGGATTATACTTAGCTAGCTTCCCTTTACAGTTCAGGCGTAGGAATGTGCCACCCACAGCAGGCTGGACTGTCCTACGTCAATTAACAAGAAGATTGCTGACATACCTTGCCTGCCAATCTGACGGGATAGATTCTCTTCTGAAGCTTCCCTTTCAGATAACTCTAAGTTGTGTTGACAGCTAACGCTAACAAGGGGTGTGTAACTCAGAAGGTGGGGGGTGGCGGCTTCCATTGTGTGAAGCTATGCAAGGTTTGGCACATCTTTTGAGAGCAACTAGCCAGACTAACCTCACTGGCCACTTCTCTAGGTCCTGCTTTCCAAGACGGCTGAGGGAGTGACAGGACAGTGTGACAGGTACCAACATGTAAAAGGTCAAAGGAGACAGCTGATGTTGTGGTGTCAGATCAAGGAGGGGCCTTGGTTGGCTTTGATTCTTCCATCTGCCTAACAGTAGAAGAGGACACTGTGTGATAAACCTGCCTGCCTTCATCATGGGTGCGAAAGTCATCTTATATTAAAGACAAACTGGGTTCATTTATGTTTATGATTAAATGTATTTCTCAAGGCCTGGGCTATGTCCCACCTGTCACCATAACTATAAATCGTTCTGTGCTACCTGTCACAGGAAATGACAGCCATGCCTTTGTTTCCAAAGGTTGTTATGACCGTTTTGCAACTGTGCCTTTGTTTCAGGAGGTTGTTAAACCATCCTGCAGCCCTGCCTTTCTTTCAAAGGTTATTACTATGACAGCCTGTTACTATGACCATCTTGTTATGTTCTGCGTCTGGAACCCTGCATTTTTGCCTGTGGAAACCCTCCTCCCTCCATTTGGAAATCCCCTACCCCTGAGCTATAAACACCTTATCTTTACCATGTCCAGTGCTGACCTCATGAAACCTCCTTAGGCGGAAGCAGCCTAAGTACACAAATAAGAAATCTTGCCTTAATTGCTTGCTTTAATGAATTCGGCCATGATGATTTGTGTTGGTGGTCTTTCTCCATGCATCTTTGGTCCTCGAGTGTCTTCGGGGATTGTTCCTGACCAGTGTGGATGGCAAAGCCTGCAGATGTTCACTTCCCTTACAGGGAATGAATGACACTGTGTTTATGTAGTCTACATATCCCTGCAAGCATATTCCATGATGCCTTGATGATCCAAATGCCCGATACCATGCACAGACTGAAGAGTTCCAATTCAGGGAGTAAGGACAGAGGGGTCTGCACTCTCTGTATGGATGCATTTGTCCCCTGCTCAGTGCAGGACAAGAATGAGAACCAGGAATTTTGTTATAAGGTCTCCTTATAGCTTTTCCACTCCCTCTTTGTTTTATTCCCATAACCCCTCCCTTTTGTCTCTCCTTCCCCTAATCCTTTTCCTGCTTAAACCCTTTCACCTCCAGAGTTCCCCTATCTACTTTGATGTTATAACATATCTTGGGAAGTCACTATCTGCACAGCGGGAGGCCAATACTGCCTTACCTCCCGGCAGCGCCCCTCCCCCCCGCAGCTCTGCCTGTGAGAGGATGGCTCAATTCTCAGAACAGCTTTGATAGTCAATCTGTCACAAATGTTGTTTTGTTTGAAATATATGAAGACAATATGGTTCCACATAGACCTGAGAAGCAGGGGATTGTGAAAGCTGTCTTGGATGATTGTAGAAGATTTTTTTCTGCTTTGATGCTAAGCTGAACATCAACAGGTGGTGAGTTTTAAAGGTTAGTTGCAACACGGAATGGGAGCCATATAGATGCATTTTCCCCCTCCTCTGTCACATGAAATCTCATTCTTTGAATGGATTTCTTTTTACCTGTGTGTGATTTTAAAAGGCATACTTGGCAAGGCAGTTTGGATATAATGCTTTGCTGTGCTTTGGGGGCCTCTTCCAACATCAGCATCAGGGCACCACACCCACTGACATCACCACCTGCTCTCGGCAGCCGTCGAGCTCACAGGGTCAGACATGGTCTTCCTGTGTCCTCACGTTGCTTGGAAGATGGAACTCTAGCACCGAAATGAACATGGTAGATCTCTTTTATTCAAGTGACAGCCTCATTTCATACACGTTAGGAGAGTGTGCTCCAAGTCTGCGTAGCCCCAGCTTGGCTCCTGGCTGTTCTTTCAAGTATAAATTAAAAATGGTGCTTCTCAGAAGGGGGTGGCTGGAGCTCCTGTCTCCGGGCTTTCCCCTTTCTCCTGTGCCTTGAGCCCAGAGTGCTTTGTGCACGGTTCCTGTTTGGTCTCATAGAGTGTTAAAATGAAGCAAACTCGGGGTGGGATGCTTAAAAAATGAACAGCTTTTTCTGGCTGCTGAGCTCCGGCCATGCTGTGCTCCCCATAATTCTCCATCATCAGTCTCTGTGACTTAACTGCTCATGGCATACATGCCACCGATTGGCACTCTTCTGCTCACTAAGCTCAGAGATCTGGCTGGGGACAGCCCTGACAGCCTGTGGCATCAGTGTCTGGGACAATGGCCTCCATGGCTGGTCCTACTGGGATGGAGTGCTGGACGGCTTAAAAGGGAAATTGGGCAGATCTGTTAGAATTGCTACATATACACCTAGAGAGGGAATCAGTTTACCCTTCTTTGTAAGGGAGGGGTCAACTGGAAGGTCTCTGAGCTCCTCGCAGGCATTGTCTTGTTGTGGAGTTGTAGATATATTCATTACTATTCATTATGAAAGTACTTGAGAGGAGTGACTAAAGAGAAGAAAGGTTTTATTTCATCAGAGGGGGAGGCATGGTGGCTGGGGTTCAGCCTGTGGTGGAGGGAGCTGTCAGAGCAGTTTCCTACATCTGATCAGGAGGCAGAGAGTTCACACTGGAAGTATGGGTTGGCTGTAAGTCTCCTGGCCTATGCTAACCACCCACATACCCGTGTGGGCTCTCTCTTAATGTCTCCAGAACCTCCTGAACTACTGGCTTCCAGAGTGGCTTGTGAGTGTCCATCTAAATAGCTACACTCCCCCTGCTAGGTGCGCTTGTGGCCACAGCTCTGAGAGCCCCCGGGTTCATGTACCAGCCGAGCTCCCACTCTTCATTTTCTGAGCTTTGTTTCCTTCCTTTTTGTCTGAAGATGGGCAAATGAGCACATCCTGTGTAGCACACTGGACATGGCCCTCAGGGCTCTCCAGGATGGACCAGAGCCTCCTGAATTAACCAACAGAGACCCAAGCACCAAGTCCTTTACCATGGCTGAGCAAGGTCTTGGAGCTTCTGAAAGGGCATTAATCCTCATTTTATGTGGAGAAGATAGGAGGAAAGGCCTGCTTGCAATTTAATGTAACTAAATGTCACTCCACGCCCCCTGTATTGCTGCTCAATTGAAAGCAACGGGGATCGGGGCAGAGGGGGATGAAAGCAATTGCATAACCTGATTCATAACCCTGGGTTCCTATTTATCATAAAATCATTTACAGCTCCATAAAATGTGTTAATTTGGTGGCTGGTGATGTATGTCTTTGATTTAGGGGCTGACACTTGTGCCCAGTGGCTGCTCAGCGTGGGCTCCACAACCCTGTGTGAGGATAGAGAAGCAATCACCCTCAGGGGCTGTGCAGTGGGGTTGTTTTCAGTGACATGTTTGGGCTGGTTTTGCCCTCCTCTGGGGAGCCTGAACTGCTGTGCACAGGAGGTCTGGGGTGTTTGGTACACGATAGTGGGCCAGATTAGATGCAGTTTATCCCAAAACTGGGAATTGAGCAGAGTGCTGACTGATTGTCTGTTCTCCACCCAGAATTCTGCAATTTATTGGATTTTTTTGAAGGTATGAAGGGTAGAACCCAGGACCCTGTACATAGAATTCTACCTTTGAGCCACAGCACACCCCAGCATATTGGAGAATTTTAAAGTACATTTTTTTATTTTTTTGAAATTAAATCATAATTCCTCCCTTCTATTTTTTCTTCCAACCCTTTCCATCTAGTTTTGCCCACTCTCTCTCTCAAATCCATGGCCTCTATGTTTTTAATTGTTATATTTTATAAATTACAAACATGATCTCTCTCTCTCTCTCTCTCTCTGAGGGCATCAGCTGCCTCATGGGGGTCTGTTAACCTGAACTTATGGAGCATCTCCTATACACCAGGGCTGTTTAATACAGGGAGGGAGTCATATGCAGGATAGGTGAGTTTCTGCCTACAGAACCTCCCATCCTCTGGTTTGGACCTTCCTATTCCTGTGTGTTTCAAAGGCAGACTGAAAGGTAGTACTTTTGGATGATCAGTCTCTTTGTCCCCAGATGGAAAGGACATAATTCAGACACCACCAACCACTCATTCGTGGACAAAGATCCTGGAGAATTCATATCGAAAACACAAAGTGACAAAAGCTTGTTCATGCAGTTGAGGGGGGGGTTGTCTTCTTGTCACAGGTATACACTGTGTTCCGTTTCTCTAAAAGTCACCTCTCTCCTGGTTCCATGTCTGACTTTCCTTCTTTTCCGTGGTTTCTTTTTTAATAACTCAAAAGGTAAAAGCCAGCATTCTCCCAGATGTCATCTTTTTCTGCACCCCCACCTCAGTTTATTAAAAACATTAAATTCTCAGCAAATCACTTTTATGAGCAATTAAGCACCCAGTGTGTGCATAGGGGCTCATGGTGGGGCTCAGCTGACAAGTGGATGGGCTCCCAGGTTGGGGGCCTGAGTGCGTGGGCCCCCTGCTTCTGCCCTGCTCCAAACCAGCCTGGCCTCTGCCCCTGCTCCCCTTGGTGGATGAAGTGAGTATTTCCATTCTTCCATCTCAGGAGGAAATGGTAGTTTATAGTCTGGGCATCAAGCAGTTTTATTTGCCAATATTTTCTCTTCTCCATAAGAACTGTTGGTTCATAACTTTCATTATTGCAGAATATTATTCACAGATCTCAGTGTAAGGGAAACCAGCTGGGGGAATATTTGTTCACACTGCCCCTGGCTCCTCCCCCTCCCCCTCCCCCAAGTCGCTAAATAAACTCTCTGTTGATTTTGAAGGGCAGCATCCATCAGCCTTCGCCGGGAGGGAGCAAAATGGAGGAGCCTATTTCATTCCCCTTTTCGGAACATTTACTCTTCATTCGCTGCCCTGAAGATGGAGCACTCTCATCACGTTCCCAAACACTTCTGGCAAGGACCCGCTCACAGTCACCGGAAGATGGCTCCTGGCTGGCTGGCCCCTGAGCACGGGTTTACAGCTCCGCCCGGGGTAGCATAGCATCCTGTCCATTAGTGCTGGTTTCCAGACACCTCCTTTGGAAAGTGATGCCTGCTGAGGGAAGGCAAGAGCATCCTTTGAAATCCAGATGTTGAGGCTGGTACTCTGGCTCTGAGATGGAGTTTATTCGTACAAGTAGCCTGGCAGAGGCCCAGATTTAATTGAAGAATTTAAGAATCCGTGACTTGTTTCCACATAGCATTGGAACCCAATGACATTCCCTCAGGATGTCAGGGGATGGGCCCATGAGACTGCACCTCTCACTGAAGCTCCACAGACAGTTAAAAGTTGCTGTGTGGGGTGGGGAAAGGGTAGACATCTTCTTCAGAGGTGTAGCCACTGATGAGACTCATGATCCTGCACAAAGCCTGTGCATCCTCCTGTAAGTAACCCTAGTGAAACTCCTTGGGTTACAAAATAAAACAAACAAACAAAAAACCTTGAAAGTAGAAGGAAGAAAAAGAGGATCCATAACAGTGGGAGGAAGACAAAAGAGGATGAGGGTGGGGAGAACTATGATGGAGATGCATTCCATGTATGTATATGAACATGTTGTAGTGAGTCCATCATTATGTATGATTAATTTATGTTAATACAAACTTTTAAACATGAATAAAATGATGGGTGCTTGAGACCTGATTTTGAAGATCTGAGCCCTATAATCACACTCATCACGTAATATTGAGATTTTGGGAACTTATGGGCTGCAGAGGATTACAGACCTGGCTGCTGCCCTCCAGGGTCTCCTGCGGTGTGGAGCAGGGGTCGTCCTTGACTCTTGGGTGTGAGCTCTTCGGAAGAAGGGATCCTGAGGCCAGCAGCCATGATGGATGGCATGTGCTTGGCCCTGGGTAGTGAGTTCCTTCCTTGAATTCTGTTTCAGAAATGGTGTGAGGGCATGAAGGAGGTCACATCCTGTGGCCAGAGAAGTGCTGCTGTGAGGTTGCACAGCCGTCTCCTCCCGTACGGTATCCTGGGCTTGGCTGAAGCTTAGCATTGGCTGTACATCAAATACGGTGCAGGCCAGCGGTGAAGAACAGAGAGTGAGTGCCCAGACTCCTCATCCTTCCCAGAAACTAAGATGCCAAGGGCTCAGCCTCCCCAGGGCTACACACATACCTCTGTGGGTGGAGATTCCGATGTAAGGGATTCTTATTACTGGGCTTTGGCAACCATGTGCTCACGGGCTGTGATGCCTCTGGGCTGTGGGGAGTCAGAATGCCATGGCAGGGGTATACCGATGAGGTAGATGTGCTCACCTCATGGTGCCTGGTAAGCAGAGACAGCCATAGAAAGAATCTGGGGACAAGATTCATGTTTCCGGGCCACGTCTATGTGACGTACTTCTTCCAACAGGGACCTATCAGCACCTCGCAATGATGTCATCAGATTATGAGTCCACCTGGAGGAGTAAGTCACCAATGAAGGAAGGGACTAAGAATCCAGACCCCTTCCCGAAGCTCCTGATCTGGGCACTGCTCACTGGCATCTAAACCTTCAACTCATACGTTTTGGGAGGAGGTGACATGTCACATCCAAACGTGACAGACAGAAAAGGAAATGCTTCTGTTTCTGTCGTTCATAGAAGAGCAGGTCACAGAGTGAGCAGTGGCCTTGAGTTGGAGGGAGCCTGCAACAAACAGGCTTCACTGTGGGTGGCATGAAGACCCCGGAGGGTTAGGGGCAGAATCTAAAAGAATCCAATATTCCCAGCTCTGAAATTTACCTTATCTTACTTCTTATCCAGAGATCTTAGCTGATTACTCCCTTTCTCCCCTCATTCCTCTCTCCCTCACTCCTTTCCTTTTCTTTTCCCTGTTCTCTCTCTCTCTCTTACTTTTTCTAGAGACCCATTTTTGCCAAGTCTCATCTCTGTGACATATTAAGCTACCCTCATCTATGCACCCCACTCCCATGATGCCTGCCATGCCTATGTCCCCTTTCACGGTCTTTTGCCTGTCATGGCTACTCCCTTTCCAGCTACACTTCTTAGAGCCTGGTCTCCACTGGCTCCCTACTTCCCCCTGACCCAACCACTCCAAGGATGGTGAGGGCCCCAGGTCTGTCTTTCTGTTTCTAACCTCTGGGCCACATTTAGCCACAGAGTTAGCATGCCTGAAGGTTCTCTGACAGCCCAGCTGCCCTTCAACCTTCCTTTCTTCTTGAGAGTCAAAGTCACTAGGAACTGGTTGTTAACTCTGAACCTTCCCTCTGAGCATGAAGTTCTCAGAAGTTTCTGGTCTCGGAAATGGCTACAGGGCTGGTTGAAGGCAGGATGAGACATGAGCTAGGGCAGTGGATGTGGGAGCTCCAGATAGGAGGATGTGGCAGAGAAATGAACCAAACTGTGGGCTTCTTGGCAAGGCTTTGGAGAGAGGGGTTGCTGTAGCTGGGTGTGCAGGCTGCCAATCACACTGTATACTAGGGTTCAGGATAAAAACTGCCCCTCTTCATTCTTTTGGAGATGCTATGGGTCCTGAGGGACCGTCTTAGTGTTTCTATTGCTGTGATAAATACCATGATCAAAAGCAACTTTAGTGGAGGGGGGTGGGGAGCGGGGGGGGGGGGGGGGGGGGGGGGAGGGGGGCGGGGCTTATTTCACTTACACTTCTAGGTCACAATCGATCATTGAGGGAAATCAGGGCAGGAGCCTGGAGGCAGGAACTGAGAAAGAAGTCTTAAAAAACTGTTTTGTTTTGTTTCGTTTTTTTTTTTTGAATTTAAATGCACTTTATTTTTAGACAATCTACATGACATGTTTTTCTTTAAAAAACAATGCCTCCACTCCAAATAAATCATGGTCAAAATAAAAGCTCAAGATGACATCAGTCCCACTGTCCTCAGTCCTGGTGTTATGCGGATAGTAAACAGCAGCCAGTTACGGTGACAGGTCCACTTTGTTAACATTTTTCCATCTCTAAGCCATCCTTAAAGAAAATCATGAATGGAGTCACACCATCTTCACGGTAGTCCAGGAGAGCAACCATGCCATCTGGATTCATGTTTTCACCAATAAAAAACTGGTAGTTATTGAAATTAGCAAGGATGTGCTTAATTTGCTCAGCAGCTCCAGTCATAAAAGGCTTTACTCTTTCTGGTTTCTGTTCTTCAAGTTTGCCTTTGAGTGATTTCATGTAATCTTTGATGTACTTTTTGTAGGCCTCTTTTGTGAAGCTGGTTTCTTGTAAGTGATGGTTCATTACAATATCAACACCGGTGACTACTGTGCTTCCGGTACCTTCGCCCTCCGGGCCTTCAGCGGAAGCATTTCCACCAATGGGCGAGTCATCGATGTTACCCTCTGTTCTACTGACCATCTTGCCCTCCACCTCCAGGCACAGCCGGTCCGCGATCTCCCGGATCTTGTAGATGTCGGAAAACAGCTCGTCATGGCTGATGAGGTCCCGGTAGATGATCATGGTGACGGCTGGGGACGGCGGCGCTAGCCTGACAGCGCGTGAGCGAGGGCGGAGCAGCCGGAGCGGCGCTCGGGGGGAGGGGGGAGCGGGCGGAAAAGCTTGTTTCGTTTTTTACCAACTTCTTTTCCTCTCTCAGCTTATGTTTTTATTCAACCTAGGACTACTTGCCAGGGGTGGCACCGCCCAGAGTGGGCTGAGCCCTCCAACATCAATCATTGGTCAAGAAAATTACTCAAAGCCTTGCCTAGATGCCAGTTTGACGGGGCATTTTCTCAAGTGAGGGTCCTGCCTTGAGTTGAGAAAAAAACTAGCACAGGGAGACCCTTCACCCATTCTTGTCTCGGGGCTTCCCTGGCAGGACCTGGGAAAGGACGGCTCTTCTCTCTGACTTTCTTCCACATCCCGTGCTCACGTGACTCCCAGGAGCCTGATGTGTAGTGACTTGAAGGGGAAACGGGAGATCCTCCTGGGGCCTCCCACTGCTCCAGAAAATTCCACCCATGGCCTTCCAACCTTACTGCTTTGTCCGTTTGTGAGCACTGAGGGGCAGGCAGTTCTGCTTTGCCTGAACCAGCCCACAGTGTTCAGTGGGAGGATAAAAGAAGAGGTCCCCTGGGAGGATTGAAAGGCATCATGCTCAAAGCTGGCTGCTGCAGGCATTGCTCTCTCTCTGGGTTGGCAGAGACTCCCACGACAGGAGAACAGGCAGCTGGATGGGGAAGCTCAGGGTGTACCTGACAGGCTGTTGAGTGTGGGTGCAGAAGGCGGCTCAGTGGAAGTAAGGCACCCTCGGCTATTATTTGGGGAGTGTACTTAGCGACCTGTATGGTCTTGACATAGGAAGGGAACTACCAGAAATGAATCAAGACAGAAATCGTGTGTGGGCTGCTGTTGTTGTTGAATGCCTTGTTGGCTTTATGGATTATTACTGGAGATAACAGCCTGACTTTCTCGGAGTCTCAGTTGCAGCAGTCCGCTTCCCAGGCTAATAGCTGTGAATAGGGGTGTCGTTTGGGCTGGTGACAGTGGACAGGGGTGTCCTCTGGGCTGGTGACAGTGGATAAGGTAAGGCCTGAGATGCTTGCTATATGGATGGTGATTTGGGCCATTGTCCATATACCTAGCACTTCTGGTCCTCAAGTCCTGTATTTCCTGCTTTCTTACTAGTAGGGAAGAGGAGCCTGCTGCCATCTTGCCTCATCTCTTCCCACTGAGCTCCCAGGAGGTCATAACTGAGAGCTGGGGCTCAGCTTAACAGTTCAGACAGTTGTTCACATGCATGCTGCACACAGTTCTCTGTCCTCCACAGCTCACCAAGTCCATGTTTAGGTACAGTAAGAATGGGGGGGTGTCCTCCACCAACACCCCAGCCTCAGAACCAGATGAGGTGTAGACCTTCCGGAAGCTGAATATAGAGTCCGTTCCCAGGTGTGTGAACCATGGTCCCACATGTATAGCAGGGTTTTAATTCTGTTGTTACTCTGACAGACCATGGTGGGCATTTTAGGGTTGGAATGTAAGCAAAGGAAATCTATTCTTACTGGCAATGGCTCAGGGAGATGTCGCCTGATACTGAATCTGTGTATGTGGGGGGCAGATGTCACTCTCTTCTCCTTTCCCTGTCCCTGCATTTCTGCTCCATGACCCAGGTACCCATGACCCAGGTACCCATGACCTGGCTTCCTCCATTCCCTGTCCCTTCTCCCCAGTGCTATGTCAGTTTGGTTTGAGGCTGGTGTGGAGTCAAGCTTCTGTAGTTCAAAGCTCAGGTACTCAGGCGTTTGTGTGTGTGCTTGCATGCTTTGCATACATGTGCGTGTGCGTGTGCGTGTGCGTGTGCGTGTGCGTGTGTGTGTGTGTGTGTGTGTGTGTGTGTGTATGTTTGTAGTATTGGAGGGCTGGCTGCCAGGTGCCCTGGACCCTGTTGCTGCCCCATGGAACTTTGAAACCCCACCTCTGGGCCGACTATACCACCCTTTCTGCAGCCTCACCAGGAACCAAAATTAATGAGTGAATGAAGGAATGAATAGTGGCTGAAGGAAGAAATCCAGAGAGATGGGGCAACAGCTCTCACGCACCCTTCCGCCATGGTCTTCCCCCAGAGGACCAGCCACTCATATCTTTCCCAGGAGACACCTTTCTTTATTTTTAAAAAAATATTTATTCATTTATTCATTTTAACATCCCTATTGTACCTCCCTTCTTCCTCCTTTCCACCTGTTCTCACCCTCCCATCTTCTCCTCCTTTTCCCCTCCCCTCCTCCTCGGAAAAGAGGACCCCTCCCTCAACCCCCTCTGGCTCTTCAAGCCACATCAGGACTAAGAGAATCTTCTTCCACTGAGGGCAGTGAAGGCAGCCCATCTAGGGTGAGGTGATCCCCAAACAGGCAATAAAGTCCATGTCAGGCACTGTCCCAGGAGGCACCTTTCAATCCACATTTATCTTGTTTTAAAAGAAGTGGCCCTGACCCTTTCCATTTGCCACCTCAATAGCCTTGCGAGACTTTCTGATTACCTCAAGGGTGACTGGCACCCTCAGTAAGGAATCCTAGCCTTCTTCATTCCTCATCTTTGTAAAGGAATTGGGAACTAAGATGCTCTAAAGGGAATGGAGGTAGGGGAAAGTGACAGACAAGCCCATCTTAAGGACAGTAAAGGAGTACACACACACACACACACACACACACACACACATAGACACCTCTGAGAAAGAAGCCTCGCCTGCACTGTGGATGCTCAGGAGCCTCTATCTTTCTGCTTGCATGCTTCAGTTGTGTCATAGCGGCCTCAGACCCTTCCTGAGGATGAAGTTTTGACAGCTACCGCTCTTCCACATGCTGACTGGTGGCCTGGGCCTGAGATGTTTGAGGTCTTCAGTCTCTCTCCTTTCTCAGACACACAGCCACACAGCCAGTCTCCATGCTGAAGACAGATGTCCCTTGAAACCGAAGAGTCCTCTAGGATGCTGTTTGTGGGAGAAAAGGTCTGGAGGTGTGTGTGGGTGGGTGGGGTGGGGGGACAAAGGAAGGAGAGGCCGCGCAGATGGAGCACCACCACCTCAGGAGAGTGTGTTGTTGGAAAACAGGAACGAGTAGAACTCACCACCTCACAGGAAGAGGCAGGATTGGGGAGAGCAGCAGTGTGTCCCTCTTTTTCATTACAACAGCCTTATTGGGAAATAAATCACCTCTCATGCCATCTACACATTTAAAATGCACACTCCATCAGCTGGGGGAGCATCCACAGAGTTGTGTAATGGTCATCACCATTCATTTCAGAACTGTCTCATCATCCCCCAAGGAACCGTCAGTAATCACCCTCCATTTCTCCCCAGCTTATGCCCTGCTCCTGGATCCACTGATCTGACTCGTCTCTGTGGGCTTGCTGGCCTGGACATCCCTTGCAGTCCATTAGCCAGGGTCCTTTGCAAACAGAAGCACCACTCTGCTCTGCTTCTGACTGGTGGAAGTCCAAGACCAAGGCTCATTATTTCTTCTTCTTCTTCTTCTTCTTCTTCTTCTTCTTCTTCTTCTTCTTCCTCTTCCTCCTCCTCCTCCTCCTCCTCCTCCTCCTCCTCTTCTTCTTCTTCTTCCTCTTTCTCCTTCCTCCTTCCTCCTTCCTCCTTTCTTCTTCCTCCTCCTCCTTCTTCTTTTTCCTCCCCTTCTTCGTTCCCACATAACATTTTTATTGATTCTCTGGAAGTTTCACATCATGCCTCCATCACATCCCTTCCCAATCCTTCCATGTCTTCCTCTCCTTGTGACCTCTTCCCAAAAGAAGTTTAAAAATAGGGTGTAGTTTGTGTGTTATCTCTCTACTTCCTGGAGCATGCTTAAATTCTTTTTTTTTATTTTTAAAAAATGTTTATTCACTACTTCAAGCCACATCTTCATCACAGTGCCCCCCTCCACACCTCCCAGTCCCATCTTCCCACCCTCCCATCCTACTCTTTTAGAGTGGGGCGTCCCCACACATCAGTCCCCTACCCCAGTTCAGCAGTCACATAAGGGCCAAAAGCCTCCTCATATACTGGGGGCCTACATGGCAGCACCACTAGGGCAAAGTGTCTCATCAACAAAGTGTATGTTCCTGTTCTTTTCGATGTGTTGGTTGTTCAATAGTTATCCTGTATTATATGGCTAAAATCCAATTATAAGTGAATAGATGCCATGTGCATCTTTCAGAGTCTGGGGTTAGTTCACTCAGGATGAGCTTTTCTAGTTCCATCCATTTGGCTGCAAATTGTATGATTTCGCTGTTTCTGATAGCTGAGTCATTTTCCATTGTGTAGATGTACCACAGTTTTTTTTTTAATCCATTCATTGGTTGAGGGACATCTGTGTTGTTTCCAGTTTCTAGCTATTACAAATAAGGCTGCTATGAACATAGATGAAGAAATGTCCTTGTGGTTTGGTGAGGAATCATTTGGATGTATACCCAGAAGTGGTATGGCTGGGTCTTGAGGTAGAGATATTTCAAGTTTTCTAAGATATTACCAGACTGATTTCTATAGTGATTGTACATGCTTGCACTCCCACCAGCAATGAAGGAGTGTTCTCCTTTCTCCACAACCTCACCATCATGTGCTGTCATTTGAGTTTTTGATCTTAGCCATTCTGACATGTGTGAGATGGAATTTCAGAGTCATCTTGAGTTGCATTTCTCTGATGATTGAGGATGTTGAGCATTTCTTCAAGTGTCTGTCGGCCATTAGAGATTCCTCTTTTCTGAATTCTCGGTTTAGCTCTGTTTCCCATTTTGTATTGGAATATTTGTTTTTTTTTTATGGAAAAACATCTGGAGGTATCACAATCCCAGATTTCAAGATATACTACAGAGCAATAGTAACAAAAACAGCATGTTACTGGCATAGAAACAGACCAGTTGGTCAATGGAATCTAATTGAAGACCCAGAAAGAAACCCACATACCTATGGTCACTTAATCTTCGACAAAGAAGCCAGAACCATACAATGGAAAAAGGACAGCATCTTCAACAAATGGTGCTGGTCTAACTGGATGTTGACATGTAAAAGATTGAAATTAGACACATACTTATCACCTTGTACAAAACTTAAATCCAAGTGGATCAAAGACCTTAACATAAAATCGGACACACTAAGTCTATTAGAAGGGAAAGTGGGGAAAAGTGTAGAACTCATTGGCACAGGTGACAACTTCCTGAACAGAACACCAATAGCTCAGGCTCTAAGACCAACAACCAATAATGGGACCTCATGAAACTGAAAAGCTTCTGTAAGGCAAAGGACACTGTCATTCGAACAAAACGGCGACCTACAGATGGGGAAAAGATTTTACCAGCCCCACATCAGAGAGAGGGCTAATATCCAAAATTTATAAAGAACTCAAGAAATTAAACACCAAAATAATAATAATAATAATCCAATCAAAAATGGTCAAATTCTTAGTGGCTTCCCCCTTAAATAGAACTGTCAGGTAGACTTCTTTTTTTTAATAATTTATTTTTTATTTCTTCAAGTTACATCTCAATCACAACCTCCTCCCTACTCCCCCCTCCAGTCCTATCCTTCCATCTTCCTCCCCCTCAACCCCCCATCCTCTACCCTTTCTTTTTTTTTTTTAGTTTAAGGTGTTTTTCCCCCCAACAGCTCTCCCTTTCAGTCCAACAAATGGTTCTTTCTCTTATAACTATAAATACAATACAAAACAACAGAAATAAATAGGCCACAATTATGAGAGTTATATGGCTTAGCATACATTCCCAATGTCCAGTCCATATGTATTTGGCCCCTGACTTTAACATTCTACTATCTAACCATCTCCATGAGTTTAAAGTTCTATATCTAACTTAGCTTTCATACTAACTTGCCTCACAATTTTAAAAACATCTTCTTAGATCCAGAACACCCTCTTGATTCCTAAACAACTCAAAATTTAACTATGAGACTCTAGCTATCTATTCTTCAACCACCTCAGAGACCTGAGAGGCAGCCACTGGTATGTCATTTCTTAGTTTTGGAAGCTGCAGGCCCTGTACTTCCTATATAATCAGATATATTTATCCCTCTCAGGTAGACTTCTTAAGTGTCAGAAGGCAAGACTTTCTTAGGACTCTTTTTAAAGACTTATCTGTGTGAGTGTGTGTGTACATGTGCGTGTGTGTACACGCATACACATGCTTGAGCAAGCAGGTGCTCTCTAAGGCCAGAAGAGGGCATTAGATCATCTGGAACTGGAATCACAGGTGTTTGTGAGCCACCTGATGTTGGTGCTAGAAACCAGACTCAGGTCCTCTGGGAGCTCGCTCTGATCTGAGCTGTGTCTGCAGCTGCAACAAGCTCTTTTATAAACACACCAAATACATCCAGGTGGGCAGGGCCCCTGTGACTCAACAGCCTCTCAAAGACCCTGCCTGCTGTGTACCATATAGCGGGTATGAACTTTGGGGAGGCAGTGTTCCTATACAGCATTTCACATAGATGGAGTCATACAATTCGTGGCCTTTTGTTTACAAATGACAGCAATTTCTTAGACAAGAAAAAAAAGTACAAATCAGAAAATAATTCACATTAAAAAAAAAAAAAACAGGGTCTGAGTTGTTCTAAATAAAAGCAAGAAGATGGATCTTGGGCTAGAACTCATGTGGCCTGGGGGTGCTAGCTATGGTAGCAGATTCAAAAGACCCTTCAGACAGGTCTGTGGGACAATGGTGACCCAGAGAGAGAAAGAGAGAGAGAGAGAGAGACAGAAACAGAGAGAGGCAGAGAGAGAGAAGGAAAGGGTCACAAGAAACAGCTAAAAGACCCCTCAAAAATGACCACCATGTAAGAGACACAGGCAGTTCTGACCACATGGCTGGGAAGAGAGAGAGAGAGAGAGAGAGAGAGAGAGAGAGAGAGAGAGAGAGCTTTGTAGCTGAGTCTCCTGCTTCTTCCTTGTCGCAAATACTTCAGTACCCGTGCAGCATGCTGACTTTGGCCCCACAGATGTGCTGCTCTGAACCTGTCATGGGAGAAAAGATCACATGGGAATTAAGGATCCCACAGTCCTTTAGACTGTAAGTCTATGAGGCGAGTTCTTGTGAGCCACAGCAGATGTGATGGTTAATATGGTCAACTTGGCAGCATTTAAAATCACCCAGGAAACACGATTTCTGGACTTGACTGTATGGGAGTTTTTGACTGGATTATTTGAGGTGAGACGACTGGCCTTAAATGCATGGTGTGTGGGGACTCTGTGGGCTGGAGCCTTGTACTTAGTTAAGGGACGTAAGCTGCTTCCTAGCTGTGGACACAGTGTGACCAACTGCCTCATGCTTTTGTCACCAGGACATCCCTACTGTCATGTTCCATTCCCTCACACTTCGAGCCAAAACAAATCCTTTCTTCCTTATGTCACTTTTGTTGGAGGGTTTGCTCTGCAAACCAGAATGTAATCCACACAGAGATCCAGCCTTGGGTGACCTGAGGGCAAGAGAACTCAAGAATGGGGTGACAAGCAGGAAGAGTTTGGGGGCACTTTCCCAACATCTCTGACCACCCAGCCTGGCTACACATTGGGGCCCGAAGGAACGATGTGTGAGTGGCAGGGACACATCACAGCTCTGAGTCCTCCCTCAGCTCCTAGACTCCTGACTGCACCTGCTGAACTGGGGGTGCCTCTGTGAGGGCTCACCTCCTCTGTCTCAGTACTGGTGACTGGGCCAGCAAGACCTCAGGCTATCTCCTTTATGGGGTTCCTCTCAGGACAACAGGACCCAGAGCTTCAAGGGCAGATCAAGGTGCTCATGGCAGAAGGCCATAATTAGTGAGAAGGGCTGTCTGAAGCCTGAGAGGTTCCAAAATCTTCCTCTGGATACCCACTGCAGGGCTGGGCTCCATGCCCAACCCTGCTCTGGAGCCCCATTCTCCTAGTCTCTGGGATTTTCTCACTCAACTTACAGTCCATACACACAGGTGGACACTGCTCCTGGCATGGGAAACGAGCCATCTCCTGGCCCATCTTATCACCAGCAGGCCTGCCAGCATGGTGGAAAGACCAGCAGACTCCCTGTGTCCATAGCTCAACCTCCAGGCCCAGCAACATATGATTTACATGGCTGTTGTGATCTGACAAGTGTGTCTTGAGGTGGAGATCATTTTGGGAATGACTGGGTGGCCGATATGATCACAAGGTCCTTAGAAGGAAGCACAGGAGTTGGAGTTCAGAAGGAAGAGTGACTGCGGGGAAGAGGATAGGGTAAGTCAGTGTGAAGATGGAGGTGGGCTGCACACTGGGGTGCTAGGTCACAGTTCTCCCAAGCACTCCCTGAAGGTCCTGAGTGTTTCCCACATCTGAGTTGCTGTTCTGGCTTCTGAGTCAGATGCTTGACTTGCATTGTAGTGTAGGGTCTGGGCTACCCATGTGGGTGACAGGGATACTGCCACTCTGTGACCTTGGAGACTTTTTTAAAAATTTGAGACAGGGTCTCCTTACAAAGCCCTTGCTAGCCTTCAGAACTTCTCTCTGTCTCCAGAGTGCCAGGACTGAAGTCGTATACCACCTTGAGGACTTTTGCTAAGAGCCCTTGGGGGAGGAAGCTAGGTTCTAGAAGCATTTGTCTTATCCAGGAACTTCCAGGTGCTCTCTCAGAGTGCAGTGGACTCCCTGGAACCATATTAGTCTTGTGACTTTCTTCTTGACTGCCAGGAAAGGTGGGATGTGGCAACTCTGTTGCTCACATGGTCCTCCATTCTATTTTTGACTGTTGAAATGCTTCAAACAGAAGGTTGCATGGGCTGTCCCTCATGAAAATATCCCTCCCCTCCCCCAATACTTTTTCCTATTCCTATGAGCTCTATGTCCTTGGTTCCAGAGACAGGTAGTCAAGGCTCCTGTAGTGAGACTTATGTAGAAAGAACTCAGTAAGAGAGCTACATACATATGTAAATATGTGCATGCACATGTGCATTTATGTATGTTAGCATGGCACACAAACACACATGTGCATATGTACACATGCACAGGTGCATACATATGTATAAGAATACCCATATGTATGTATATATGCACATGTATATAAATATCTAGTGCTGCTAGGGGAAGGCTAGGACCATCCCTCTTCTTGGATCCTGGCTTTTAAAGCTGCGACACATGCAGTGCTGGTTCAGATCTACCTGCTTGTTGACCTCCTGGGCATATCATTTTCTTCAGCTGCCCCCCCGCTGTGACACTGGGTGGGAGCTGCCACTGCCACTATATTCCATGGTGTCCTTATCCCAGGTAAAGAACCTTTAGGTCATAGACCTAGTGTGATTTCTCAGAACTTTGGAGAGGATGACTTATCTTAAGAAAGCTCTGCTACCCACAGGTTACCATGAAAACAAGTCTTTTCCATCTTCCACTCTCCAAGATACATGGATGTTGTTTTCACAGTTCATGGTTCAGGGAAATTTACATTCAATTCCTTTTAGTGAATAGAACAGTGGCTGTTTCATAACAGGCAGTGCAGAGCCAAGAAATGTTTGTGTAATTTAACTATTTAAAGCAGTAGACTTGAACTAAATATTGTGGACATCTAACACCTAAGCTCTGACTCTCAGGTCAGTGAAGAGTTAACCAGAATCATCAGGAATGGTGTGATAAAATGGGTCAACAGAAACACCATTACTTAGTGCCCCATGGATGAATTTCTGTGCAAACAGCTTCTCATTAGAGCCTGTGAGTTCATGTGATGAGGCACCACCCACCCGGGGCCTGGTGCCAACAACATAACCAAATCACCATCCACATCATCATTCCTGTCTCAGAACAAACCCCTTGCCACTGAGCACAGACTTGGGCATTCACGGTTATGGGCTTTGTGTGGCCAAGTAACTTGCTAAGCTGATGGGAGAAATGTGTGGCTAGGCTGTCCTTGGACCTGAGGTCACTTAGCCTCATGGTGTTATCTCAGTCGGTGCTGGGAGGCTCCTGGTTAGCACTCAGGATGTGCCTAGGCAGGACCATGGGCCCAAGCCTCACAAGGTGACACAGCACATCATCGGAGCAACTGCCCATGGATGAACTGTTCTTTTATCACCTGCCAGGTGTATGAAATTCAACCAGTGTCACTTAACATAAGCCCAAGTTTCCTCGTTTATGATAAGTGTCCCTGTGTCAAGACTTTTGCTGGGATGAACGAGTGCACACTTAACAGTGCCGACACCTAGCGAAGTACCAATTATCACATTAGCAGGACTGTCACTGCTACCGCCATCAGCACCACCATATCTGTTACCACATCAACTATCATCACCATCACCAGCATCATTATCATCATCACCATTATCTCCATCATTATCCGCCATCACCACCATCATAATCAGCATCACCACAATCATTATTACCATAACCATCTTCATATCATCATCACCACCATCGGCATCAGCACCATCAGCATCACTGCCACCATCAGCATCAGCACCATCAGCATCAGCACCATCAGCATCACCATCATCAGCATCAGCACCATCGGCATCACCATCATCAGCATCAGCACCATCGGCATCACCACCATTATCATCAACACCATCATCCTGGTTATTAGGATTCACTGCCTGGTTCAGCAGCTACTGTGAAGAGATTTAGTCAACTGTAAGTATTAGAGCAGAAAGGCACAGTGGATACCCTGGGAAGTAATAAAGAACATGTTATTTTTGTTATTATCTGCGAGGACCACCTCTGTTCCAGAGATGCAAAGTTGAAGCACAGAGAGGCTGTGTACCCTGCCCACCGTCACACAGGGGAGCCAGAACACTAAGCTGGGAAATCTTGATGAAACTCTTGTACCCAAATTGTTTAAATCTTGATGGAGGCTAATTTTGTAGGGCAATTATAGCAGGCTCAGGCATCAGTGAAAATTTATGAGATTTTATGGACCCTGTGTTTTCAGGGACAAGATCTAAAACAGAGAGTGAATTGGGTGAACATGCTTAAAACATGCTCCCAGATTAACAAACAAAGACTGGGAGAGAGATGTGGTCAGGACAAGATGCTGCTGGAGCTGAATCTTCAGCAGTGGATACTATGTTTCCCAGGCACAGGGAGGGATGGCTGTAGGCAATTCCTTGCTGTTGTTCATCTAAATGGTCCTCTTGCTGGATCTGAGAGATCTGAGGAACTAGCAAATTCCAGGAGATACACAAGTGAGCCTGCCTGCTCTTACCCTCACTCCAGCATCCCCATTATCTCCCTTTGTCTCCCAGTGAGGAGCACAACTTCAGTGAGGCAGTGTAAAGGAAACATGCCACAGTACTGCAAAAGGACCAAGATGTTCATTTAGTGTCGGGATGACAGATGCTTCAATTAACAGACAGGGCCATTTCTCCCCAAAATAGATAAAGATGAAATTTTTATAAGATCATGCTGTTAGTGTGGATGGTGCTGTTCTGTTCGAAGCTGTCGTTACAATGTACATTAAAATAAAAACCCTTCCATTTCGGTGCTAATCATTTTGCAGCTCAGAACCAGAGACTGTCAAAGCCTGGCTTCTCCTCACCTAGGAGCCTCTTCGTGGCTGGGGATGTCATCAGTGTATGCAGCTCTCTCTGACATCCAAATGTCCTTTTCAGAGACAAGGAGGGAGGCAGGTTTTCAAGTTATCATTTCACTGAAGCCTGGGGAGGTATTTTCTGATATATTAAAATTTTCTTTTCTTCCTGGTCCAAAATACTCACTTCATGTTTTACAGGCTGGCGTGGGGGTAGCCATCGCAGGTAAGGATGGGGCTCTAGGGTTCCATACTGACACCTCACTTCCTCAGTCACAGTGGAGACTGATCCTGTAACAAAGGCCAGAGCTCTAAAGCGTCATTGCTAATCCCCTTTCTGTTATCCATACTAAGGGTCTGTGTTCTCCAAATGAAATGAGAACACATTGTTTTATAACCAGAAACCACAACAGGTCTTTAAAAATATTTGGAACAACATAACTAATCATAGGTTCCAGAAAGACCATGAACACAGAAGATGGCAAGCTCCTAAAAATGCAGAGAATCTCAGATAACATGCAGGCCTTTCAGGAGGAGAGGGACAGTCAGAACTATAGAGGGAGGGAGGGAGGGTGAGTATGAGGGAAGGAGGGAGGGAGAGAGGGGAGACAAAAAGGAGGAGAGGGAGCTGGAGAGAGGGTTAGAAAGTGGAAAAGAAAGAGAGAGAAAAGAAAAAGAAGAGAGGAGAAGAAATGAAGGAGAGATAGAAAGGTAAGTGAAGAGAAAGTGAGAAAAAAGAAGAGATAGGGAGACAGAAAGGAGGGGAGCAGAGGAAGAGTGAAGAGAAAGATAGAGAGATGAAAGGAGAAAGAAAAGGAGGAAGAGAAAAGAGGGAAGTAGAGGAAGTGAACTAGCAGGTGGAGATCAAGGAAGAGAGAAGGGAGACAGGGCAGGAGATAGAGGAAAGGAGAGCGAGGGACAGAGGGAGAGAGGAGAGAGGGAAGGTGACTGAGAAGAGGAAGGAGGAAGGAGAAAGTAGTGTGAGGGAGTGAAAGGAAGAGGGAGAGAGGTAGAGAGAGTGGGGGTGACAGAGAGGAAGACAGAGAAAGAGGGGGAAAGGCAGAGAGGATAGGGAAGCAATTGGAGAGAGACAGACAGACATTGAGGCAGAGATACAGAGACAGAGAGACAGAGAGATATACACAGACAGATGCGGAGACAGCTGGGGGTCCCATTGTGCTCTGGAGGGGCTGGGGCTTGGGGCTGTATGTGATTGATGCTCACTCAAGGCTGGGGTGGGGCCATGGGATCATGGGGTATGTGGCTGGGGCTTAGATCCTTGCAAAGACCAGGCCCATCGGAGGACTGAGGGCCCATCTCACCCTCCACAGCCACGGTGCCTAGCTCCAGTGGGCCTAGCTGTTCAGGGGTGGGCTAGTGGTGTTAGCGAAGAGTGGGAACTCCATGCATTTGGACTGCAAACTTTCATCACCCACGTGATGCTTTGTGTGAAAACCACATACAAGCACCCATAGCAGGAAATGTATATATCAGGAGAATCCCATGAGCCTTAAATTCTGCAAGTTTCCTGCTAGAGTGATTTTTGTCTTTGACTTGGGTTGCTTCGGAGCCCCTGTTTCTGTTGTCACCACAGGGACATCGTCACTTGGGATCATCATCTTGAGACATTTGGCTCCTAGAAAACCACTTCCTGCCTCCCCCAGCCCACCATACACAACCAGCCTTCCCGGAGAGTGGGGCTACTTTTGTTCTTCACCTGGTGCACTAGGAGGGGCTCCCGGTGTGTACCCCGCAATCCTGTGTGCAGAGCCTTTCCCAGGCTATAAACGCTTGTCACTTGTTTTCCACAAGCCACCTATAGCTGAGCATCACCTTGAACTCCTGCTTCTCCTGCTCAGGGAGCGCTAGTATTGCAGGCATGAACCTCTCCCCTCCAGGGCCCAGTTTCAGGAGCTCATTAGTCATGAGTTAACAGGAAACGAAGGGGGAGAGGACACCTTTTATCTGGTCAAGTTTTGAAATTAATAGTTGTTTTAAGCTGCTTTCCTTCTCTCCGAGCCTAGAGTCGACAGTCCGCCTCTTTCTCCTCGTGCATCTGTGCAGTCCTGACACTGATGGCGATGCTCTTAAACAGAAGGCTTTTAATAAAGGAGAATCATCACCCTGGGCTTCTGTGTAGACTGTCAGGCGTTGTGTGCAGCAGAAGGGGTGGTGCGGGGCTTGCAAAGCGCATTCACAGGAGATGCGAAAGATAATTAGAGCTTCAAGGCTGGAAGACAATAGCCGGAGACACCAACAGGAAGGATGCGAGAGGGTGAAGGCTGGGAGTGGAGAGGGCTGGCCCCAGTGTCACCAGGCCTGACTGGGAGACAAAAGCTGAGCTCTCACCTGTCTGCCTGATGCACCTGCTGCTGTCAGAGGATCAGGCGGGAGGGACCGATGGAGCCTCTCCCCTCTCCCGCACCAGCATTCCTAGAGAGCAACTCTCTGTGTGGCCTCCTCCTGTCTGCAAGGTAGGAAGGACCAGCCACTAGAAAGAAAGAGAAGAAGAAAGAAAGAAAGAAGGAAGGAAAGGAAGGAAGGAAGGAAGGAAGGAAGGAAGGAAGGAAGGAAGGAAGGAAGGAAGGAAGGAAGAAAGTAAGTCCAGGTCCTCAGAGAAGCATAGCACCTTGGCCCAGGACTCACAGCCACCAAAAGGCAGGATGGAGTGGTGCTGAGGGAATGGTCATTGCCTTCGAGGCCTTAAATCTACCCTGAACGTTTCTTCTTATTTTTTATCTTCTATGTCCAAGGTGTGGGTAGCCAGCCACAAACTAAGATGAAGTCTGGGACATTATGAAAATACGTGTTAAGCCAAGTCCTATGAAACATGAGGCTAGGGTGCCTTCGCTTTTAAGCCCCAGCAAGCCTATATCCGGGTGGACAGCTGAGTCTGTATGGAGGCCCAGCTGTTTGTGCAGAGGTGGATTTGCTCTGTGCCCAGTGCAGCTTTTGTGTGAGTCCTAGTCTCAACGAAGAGAGCCATAGCACTGTGGGGCTAGCTGCTTGTGCCGGTGATGAGGGCACAGGGCACTCCGCCTTACTGCCACAAGACCTAGGGGAAGAGGCACTGGAGCATCGCTGTGGAAGACAGAAGATTGGGAGCTCTGCTGAGGAGGACCTCACCTAGGTCATGAGTCACCTACGAGCTGACCTTGTGCTCAAATGTCACTTCTTGCTCTTGCTCTCCACGTGCACGGAAGACATTCGGGACACTTTCTCTGTTCTTTGGCATTTCTTTCTACTCTCCACTCCTCCCAAGACAGCACCGCTCATCCTGGCTCAATAAACTTACCATCATTAACTTGAATTTGGAAAGGCCGCAGCAAGCCCTGCGGGAAGAACTTTGAGTTTTGAGTCAGAGCCACTGTGTAAATTCTGAGAGAGGACTTGATATCTTGGAGCTCCTGGAAAGTAGGGTCATCATCTCCTTAGGTGGAAGGACAGGTGGTGGACAGACAAACAGACATCCTAAGGCTGGATGATCTGTGAAGGCTTAAGCAGCCGGGGCTGGACTCTTCCTTCTGGGAGCACACTGCCCTCTGTTTCTATCTAGGGAAATGTTTGTAGATGACAAGACCCTCTCAGTGCATGAGGACCAGCATCAGCTCACACCTGTGCTCCAAACCTGTCCCCGTCTCCGATGTGGCCAGAGCTGACTGTGATAGTCAGGTGCTGACGGGAACCCTAGAAACTAGTAGAAACTAGGCAGTCCCCCCGTCCCCCGTGCTCACCCAGTTCCCCACATGCTCACTGTGCCTATTTCTCCACATGACCTGGGCAGAGGTTGGCCTCCACAAACCCCATGAGGCTTCTAATTTGTCCATTCATCTTGGGTCAAAGGTTGAGAGGACAGATCTTACTACAGGTGACTAATCTGAGCTCCTTTCTTGCTTACTAGGGTAGCTGACTGGCAAGGCTGCTGAAGACTGACAGGCTCTTCAGTGCTAGTGAGGAGGTTAGCTCCAAGACTTTTAGGGGACCCGCCAAGAGCCAAGAGCACCTGTGAATCTGGTCTGGTCACTATCAGGAGATGGTCAGTGACTTTTGAGGTCATATCCATCAGATTTAGTCCTGACAACCGTCCACATTCCTGAGCAAACCTGATTCCTGGTGAAAGGGGCGTTACTCAGATCTCTTTTAGACTCATGAGGCCCCGAAGGGCATCAGTAGTGGGTGGGCTGGCTGTGACAGTCCCAAATGTATCCGGGCTTCGCACCTCCAACACCACCCTTACTAGCTGAGGCTGGGATGGCTTTGCAGTAGTCAGTTCCTTATGCTGCTATTTGCCCCTCTAAGCTGGGAATTTCGAGGCATTTCCAAAGGCCTAACATGCTTTGATTTAGCTGTGTTTGCCTACGAATCAAACCTAACAATATTCTATTTAATTTCCCTCTCTCAAATATCTCGATGCTTAATGTAAACCAATTACTACAATTTTGCTTTCTAAGAAATCAGGAAATGTAATCAAGGAGATGTGATTTGTTTGCTTCTTGTGAAAAATGGTAGTGACAGCAGAGGCATGAGGTGGCCTGGGGAGAGTTGGGAACACATGTGTGAGTAGCTTATGGGTATAAGGCATAGTTCTATGTATGTGTCTGTGCACATGTGTGTGTGTGCATGTATGTCTGTGCATGTATGTGTGTGTGTGTTGGAAATTTGTCTAGGCAGCTTCACATAGTCCATATCCTGAGAAAGCATGGCATTGGGTAGTAAGCCAAACACACAGGCCTTCACGGAAAGTATTTCACAGGGACTGTTCTCACACATTAACTCAGAGACTCTGGGGCAGGGGTGGGAGCAAATTTGCTTGTGGGCAACAGATTCACATCAACGTTGACTGGATAGAACAGCTGGCTTTTGATGAGTCACCTTTCTCCTGGAGAGAGGGTGAGGGCTCTAACTTGGGATGGTGACTCCAGGATGTGAAAGTTGAGTTAATGTGCAGGATGGGAATGAAGGGAAGCTCTCTCCTTGGGGTGCCTCTAGTCAGGAAGCCCTGGATACCCCTCTGCCTGCCCTATGGGGTGCTGATTTGATTCTGCCATACTAAGGCACAGATAGCCTTTCTAACAGATAGCTCGTCTACACCCCAGGCCCTGGCTCTGATGTCTGCCACTCCAATAGGCAGAGAGGAGCTCACCCTCATCTCCCTCCTAATTTCCTGTTACCTACTTGACATCAGCATCCCTCTGCTTGCAAACCCAGGAATGGGAGCCTCTAAGGAGCCTAGAGCAGGCAGGAACAAACAGGTAGGCCCACCTCCTTCTCCATGTCCAAAGGTGTGTTTTCCAAACTGGGCACCTGTTCCCAGATACATGGTCCAATCTCTAGAGATCATACAGGATGGTACCTAAGGATAGGTCTTTAGTTGTTTTTGTTTGTTTTTGAGACGTGGTTTCACTATGTAGTCTTGGCTGGCCTGGATCTCACTGTGTAAACCAGAAGAGCCGCAAAGCCTCAGAGATCCACCTGCCTCAGCCTCCTGGGTACTGTGATTAAAGGTGTGCACCACCATGCTGGGATTGGGTTTAATTCTTTTGTCTTTTGTTTCACTTTGAATGGAAGTGGAAAAAATCACATGACATTAATTATTTCAGTAGATGGAGCCTTGCGTAATGGCTGGAGCCGGCAAATCAGTATGTGTGTCACTGACTCTAAGTGGCATTTCTATCATCCCTATGGAGAGCACTTCTCTTCGGTTTTGAAGCCTTTGTCATCCCAGAGGAAACCCAGTCCCACTTCCTTCCCAACTCATTATAATCTGGGGTTCTTGCCTTTGAAAACTTAGTTCTGATAGTTTCACCTGACCCCCTTTCATAGGCTGCCCCCCCCCCAAAGCATCTTGTGTCTGTCTGCTTCTCCAGCTTTAATAGGAGGCCTTAATAAAAACTGAGGGGCTTTTTGTGTTTGGCTGCACCATGGAGTCACTATGGCTGAGGGTACCTCTCCCTCCAAGTGCGTCTGGGAATCTAGGGGACCTGTGAGATGAGATGGGATCCCCGGGTGTTGTGGCAGACTCTGGAGGACCCTTATTCTTGAGGCTCTTGTGTTTCCTTCCAGAGCAGGGGGACTCTCTCTGTGGTCCAGCTTGATGGAGACATACCCTGTCCTAAGAAAAACAGGTCATCACACGTGAAACAAAATGAACCCAGATAGCAGGTTCCCCTTCACAGAAGGGTGGTGTCGGGAGATGCAGGGGATTCAGGAAGTAGGTGACTGGATGCAGCTTCTCCTGCTTCTCATCTTGAAGCAAGAACGCAGTGAAACTGACTTTTCTTTCTGGTTTCACTGCATTCTGGCTGGCATCTGCAGTCTGAGAGTGGATGTGTAGGTGTTTGGCAAAGAGAACTCTAAACCAGGACACGGTGCTCTTGGCCTGCCTGGTGGTCTTTGGCTCCCCACAGCCCTGCCTGGAGTTTCTGGCCCTCTGCAGAAGGGTTCTTCATGCTTCCCACATGTGACTTCTGAGGCTCAAAGGCAGCAGGTGAATGTTTGAGCCTTGCCCGTCTGTCATTCTTTCCTTTGGGTCAGTTCCCGGGAAGAAGAGTCTCTGGCCACAGAGGTTAACCAAAGCTAACCCATGTCTGATGCTTTCTTCCTCAATTGTTTGGAGACCATGTTTCTACCCTAGCCCACCTCACTGGAGCCCCAACCATCTTAATCCAATCTCCGTCTGTGCCATCTCAGGGCTCCCCACTCAGGGGCAGGCTCACAGGGGCTCAGGCTCACCCTGGGGTGCCCTGGTTAATGCCCTGGTACTGAAGATTCTACATCAACACACATCCCAAGTACCTCTCCCAGCTCTATGGCTTCACTGAAGTCACGGTGGCCTTTCAAAAGCACACATTTTACCATGTCGTGACCAGCTAAAGACTTCCATTGAGTGCAGGGCATAGGTCTGACCTTGCACAACTCCTGAGCACAGGCCCAGCCTGACTTTGCTTGACCTTACTCTGAACCTACACCCATGGGCTCACTCTGTGTCCCTATGTGAACCCACAGGCCTGTTAGGTTCCACCCACCTGGCCTACCTCCAAGCTGTCCCTGTAGGTTCTTCCCTCTGGCGGCCTCAGGCCCTGCCCCAGCTCTGAGCTGTGGCCTCCACACATCCATCACCTACAACCCTGTTATAGCAGTCATTCTTCTGCATTGTCCTTTGTACCCCCTTTCTTTTTTTTCACCTAAACCATGCTTACTCACTGTGACTCTTCCATGGTCCCAACAACCCTTACTGAGACAATCCTCCTGCCTTAGCTTCCCAAGTCCTCAGATCGCAGGCTAAGCCACCACTTCTGGGTCATGGAACTCTTAAGTAGCTATTGGTTTGCAGATCTCTCTTGAATCTAGAAGCTGCCCTTTGAACATTGAGGAGGAACTGAGGTGAGCCCTTGGGGCTGACAAGCTTGTTCGGAAAGGCTTGGCAAGTGCTCTTTCCCATCATGCTGTTCAGGGACCCTGGAGTGACTTCTTCTGCCGGAGCATCACAGACCTGCCACGTATCCAGAGAGGTCAACCTGTGTTACCTTTAACACATTTCGCCATAGTTTAGCACCCGGCCAAGGGAAGAGCCAGCTAGAGGTCATCCTGACCCTGGAGATCTCTGTTGAATTACCCAGTTGAGAGTTCTGAGAGCATACGGTCCACATTCACAGGGAGGGGTCCTGGGAAGGTATCACAGCTGCCACTCAACAACTGTCAAGTTCTGTGTGTTTCCTGGACCTCAGGGCCAGTGCGCACATCCTCTCTCAGTCTAGCCTGTTAGCGATTGCCTCGGCCTGGTGAGAGACTCCAGCCCTGGGGGCGCTTCATAGCTGTATGCTGCTCCAAGATATGTAGATGTTTCTAGCCCTTACTATCCTTGCTTGGCTCTGAGCTCTGCCAGAGGCTGTAGGTCCTAAGAATGGGGACATATCTTTAAGGAGCACACAAACATCATGTATCCGGGTGTCCACTCACACCCCTAATGTGTCATCATGTCTACTTGATGAATGTGATGAAAAGCTGTCTGTCTTTGTTGTATTCCGGTGAGTGTCTTTCACAGGTCCCTCTGTCTGTCTGTCCCCTGGCTAATGTTCCCACCTCCCACATGGGTCTCCTTTTCTCTCCAGGGCATTCTCTTCTCTGACTTAGGGTCCCTCTGAGGTCTCAAGCTCCCTGACCTCTTCCTTTGGTTCCCAGTGGGGTGCCGTGTTTCTGTCCTATTCCCATGGTCCCCTGTAGGACTCGCTGCTTCATATATGCAAATTACTGTCTTCAATCAGCCAGCCTGTGAATAATGACACCATGGCCTGTGTGTTAAACTTGGTGTGATTCTCAAGGAGTGTTGGTGTCAAGGACACACCCTGCAGGCTCTGCAGTCACATTCAGTGAGGATGGGCAAGGGACAGGATGCGGGCTGGGTGAGAACCTGAAGCCAGAGAAGCCAGCACCAGAGGGGGGTGGCAGCTGTGGTGGGCAACTAAGGAGCCACTGCTTTCCGATACTATCCAGGAAGCTCACCTCAGCTCCCCAACATCTGATCTCTCTTGGGGCCCCTCTCCCTCCATTCCCTTCTCTTATTATACCATCACTTGCCTGTCCCCAGTGACCGACTGGGATTGTGGGGTGTTGCCCACCCAATTTTTTTCCCTGTTGGTCAACAAAGCTGAGTGTTCTAGGCTTGGGTTCCAGCCTTGCAGCTTCCTGATCGTGAGTGTGGGCAGATGATCTTTTCCAGAACCTTCTGGTCTCATGGATCTCAAAGGATAGATAGTTGAGCTCTGCCTGCTCCGGCTTTGGAAGAGCTGCTGAGGCAACAAGCTTCTGTTGTTATAACATGTTTCCTCTCACAACCACTGGAACCTCTGAGAGTGATGGTTTTGAGGATGAGTCATCAGAGCCTGGGTGCCAGACACCATGGCTAGCAAGCATACCTTTAAGCCGCTGCTGGGTGCCTGCTGGGTGGGTGCCCACAGCAGGCACATGCAGAGAATAACACCAGGCTTTATTTTTAAAAAGGTCTTTATTTTAATTTTGTGTGTACGAATGTTTTGCCCACATGTATGTATGTGCTCTGCACATGTGCAGTGACCATGGAGGCCAGAAGAGAGCATCAGATATCCTGAAACTGTAGCAATAGATGACTATGAGCCATCATGTTGATGCTGGGAATCAAATCCTGGTCTTCTGGAAGAGCAGCGAGTGCTCATAAGAACTGAGCCATCTCTCCTGTTCCCACACTGGACTTTCAAAATCTGAACTCTCTCCCTGGCTGGGAAGTAAGGAAATGAGATAGCCACTCCAGAATGGTTTTGACCTGTGCAGAATGCAGAGCTTGGGACCCAAGGACAAACCTTGCTTCTCCCTGTTGCAAGGTCCGTCACTTCTAATCCCACAGTTCTGGCTTTGCTCCTGCAACCCAGCACAGTTCTTCCGCTCCAGGAGCTTATTTCTTCAGCAGAAAGCCAGACCATCTCAGCTCCCGTTAGTGTTTGGAGGCTGCCATAAGATATAAGACTGCGTAGCTTCAGATGACAAGAATTTTTTCTCTCTGAGCTTTGGAGGTTGGAGCCTGACATTCCTGTAGGGCAGAGCTATGTACCCTGTGCTGCACCTCCAAGTCCTCAGAGGAGGCTTAGCCTGCCTCACTCAGAGTCTTAGAACTTCGGGTGTTCCTTGGCTGTGGCCACATATATCCACTTACACCTGCCTTCTCTGCTAATGAGGATCCATCTTAGTGTATTGAGAGTACCAGGGAGCCCATTCTCATGAGGATATATATATCTGCTAGGACCCACCTCCATACAAGGTCACATGTGCACGTACTAGGGAGGGAAGGTTTTTTACATGACTTTAGGAGGGTTACAGTTCAGCCATGATGAGCTGGTATTTCTCAGGGCTGCTGAGAGATGCCCCAGTCTGCAAACGAGAGGGGTAGAGGGTCCTCCTGGTGACTCTCAGGTAGGAGCTTGTTGGGGTAGTGTTAAGCATTCTAAATGTTAACTAATTGGTCCCGCTTGCTGTCTGTTTCTTACATTGACTCTGATTGGTTAAATAAAATGCCAAGGCCTGAGATTGGGCAAAGACAGAGAAAGGTGGGACTTCCTAACAGGAAGCCTGAGCTTTAGAGAGAGACTAATTCATTCCAGGCAGCAGGAGGAAGAAGAAGGCATTCCAGCCAGGAGCAGCAGGAAGGGGGCACATGCCTTGGGTTAGAGAAAAGAACCTCATTCCACATGGTCAGGAACATTGGCATATCATGGAGAATGGCAGTCCAAGGGGACGTATGTATATATGGGATCATATTTGGGTAATAGAATTATGAGCTAGCTTAGATGGGCTAAGATTCCTCAACTCAGGCCTAGGCTTGTTAAAATCCACATGGTGTCTGTGTACTCTTTTGTAATGGCTGCTTAAAGATTAATGTCTGCCAAACCAATTACATATAATCTAAATAGTGGTTAAATAATTTAATTAGCCATATATTTCTTTTTACATATGGCCTCCAACTACGGCAGGAAGGAGGCACACATCATGGGTTAGAAAAAGGAACCTCATTCCACATGGCCAGGAACATCGGCATATCGTGGAGAGTGGCAGTCCAAGTTGACGTATGTATATATGGGGTCATATTTGGGTAATAGAATTGCGAGCTAGCTTAGATGGGCTAAGATTCCTCAACTCAGGCCAAGGCTTGTTAGAAATCCATGTGGTCTCTGTGTGCTCATTTCTAATGGCGGAATAAGGATTAAAGGCTGCCGAACAAATTAACAATAACATAAGTACTGGGTAAATACTTTAATTAGCCACATATTTTTTTACAGGAGCTGGTGCATCCAGCCTTTCTGTGAGTGTGTCCGTCACTGCTGTGTCATTGCTATAGAGTAGCTACACACATGGGTGGCTTCAAGGACAAGCAAGCATAGGCTCACAATACCAGTTCACCTTGGGGACGAGTTGACCCACCATAGGTGAGCAGGGAAGGCTGAGCCGGCTTGTGATGTGGTTGGTGGATGGTTGTTGAGAGAAGCTCTAATATTGTTTCTGATACATTGAATTCAATGCTGAGATCTGGTTACCGCCCCTTCTGAGGCATTCTCTTGATTGGTTAATAAAAGTTGCTTGTGGCCAATTAGCTGGGCAGAAAGAGTTTAGGAAGGCGGGACTTCCTCAGATCAGCAGGAATTCCGCACACACAGAAGGAGAAAGACGTCTGGAGAAGTCTGGAAGGTACTCACAGGCACATGTTTTGGGGTTAACTTAGAGTAGCTAATTGAGAGTCTGCCCAGCTAAAGACTAAGCGTTAAAATATTAAAAGGTCTTGGTGTGTTTAATTATTGGGGAAAAGACTGCGGCGGCTTATAGGCCCTCAGTCCTGAGCTGTTGGATTCCCAGACTCCCCTTGAGCCCAGGCGAATCTCCCGCCAAGCCGCCGGTAACTCTACCGGCCTAATATAACAACTTATATTAATTAACAGAGTTTAGGTTATAGGTGGTGTAGGCCACCTTTGGTCCTGGGGCTCTTTCTCCAGGATAAGTTAGGCAACCGGTGAAGGCACTCAGGCCAGGCTGCCTGCTCCACTGCCAAGCCGCTGGCTATTCCATCCGCCACACTGCTGGCCTAATATTACAGTTTATACTTACTAATAACTACATTCATTAATTAATTTGCAGTTTTCAGATGGTCATCCTGTCTTTGGTCCTTCCCTTGGTTTGCAGCTTCTATTCATACCTCCAGTGGGTACAAAAGGTCTGGGAACCCCACTTTGGCTCCCCTTAGGGTAGACAGTGTCGCCCTGCTGCTGGTGGGTTTCCCTGGCTCTGTCATTAACTCTCATTCCTTTCATCTGCTCATTTTGCAGCTGTTCATTTTAATCACGAAAGGTCAACTTGTCAGCACACAAATGTTACACTTAATTTGTCTTCTCGAGCCACATCCTATCCATGATAATTTGGCCCAATTTTTAGTCATTTGCCAATGGAAGCTGCAGTGGGAGGGGTCGCAGACGGCATCGGCACCTGGGACCCCAAGCACAGCAGTTTACCTGGAGAGCCACTTGAGAGATTCTGGGACATGATATGGGGCCGGGGTGCCAGTGACTTTGGGACTAACTGAATCTTTTGGTCCCAAGCATCTGTTGTAGTGCCTGACAGCCACTGGACTGGGGGTCAGGAGTACTGGGTGTTCCAGGATTGGATGAGATCTCAGCACATGGCATCTTCTCCTTGTACTTCAATGCCCGCCACCTTGGTCCCTTTTCCTGCTTCTTGTCTTTGTTCATCTGTACACTCCCAAGCTGACAACTGCGGTAGAGGGTGTGAGGACTCATCGAGTTCCTCTCCCTTGTGAGGAACCAAGACCTCCTACACGGTGGAAGTTTGCGCCTGAACATCGTGTGAGCTTGTTCCGGGGAGAGGAACAAACGTGTATTTGTGACTCTGCTCAAGTGTGTCTTGGTGAACCAGGGAGTTTAATTAATTACGTGAGCCTGGGTGAGGGGTCCCTTATGGGTGCATGAGCAACCAACGAGCAGCTGAACTATGGGTGGAAATGTATCCCAGTCTCCCCAGCAACCATTATATATCTTCAGGGAGGGTCTGGGCCTTATGAACCTTTCCACCCTTCATGATGGAAAATTCGTGGGCCAATCTTATACAGGTCTCCTGCCGATGAACGACTCCAGTCTCTGAGAGTAGACAAGAACAATGGCCAAATGTGCCCAGAGGACAGTGGATTTGGGTGGTTTTCCCACAAGACTCATAGAGGCTGGGTAGAATCCCTGAAGCAGGGGCCTCTGGTTGCTGGGGACCTAATTTTTAAAGCAGAACTGACTGTCCAGTTCCTCTGTCACCCAGTTTGCACCTGGCAGGCAGAAGGTGTTCCACAAAGGACCATAGAACAAGCACAGGAGGATTGCACGCTCAATCATTAGGTGAAGCAAAGGACCAACGAGCTCACCTGGGTTGGGCTGGACAAGGGGGTCACTCAGTCACTGGGGAACAGAGCCAAGGGGGCTGAGGGCAAAGGAGGCCCCTGATCTCCAGCTGACCTTCTCATCCTGTCAGACTCATCAAACTCATCAGTAGTAGCCATCCCAGAGCTGGGCAGTGGTCAGCGTAGGGCATTGCTACCACAAGCTCCCACCAAGAAGAAGGTTAAAAGAGCCTGGCTCTCCATCTCAGGCAGACTTGCCAGCTGTGTGATCTGGGAAAACTTTTCTGTGCCCCCTCACCTAGACTTTAGTGCACCGGCGGCTCATTAAAACATGCACCAGAGGGATTGGGGCTGTGGCTCAGTTAGCAGAGGGCTTGCCTGAGTTTGAGTCCCAGTAATGAGTACAAAACTCGAGCTTAATGCCTACTATGCCAGCACTGAGGAGACAGGGGCGAGAGGATCAGAAGTCCAGGGTCATCTTCAACTACATAGTCAGTTGGAGGACGACTTGGGCTTCACGAGAGTCTATCTCTTAGGAGCACTTAGGGTTTGGGCAAACTTTAAATGAGGATTTTTCTCCTCCTTTGGTTGGTACAAGGAAGTACTCCTTGCCTTTCACTTACCTGAGCCTCAGAAACCTGATGCCAAGGGACCCCCGATGCCACAAGATACCCATTATATATTCCCACTGCTCCTGTGCCTCGTTTCTTGGGGACCCTGAAGCCTTCATGAGTCCAAGATCTGGAGCAGGAGGAAGATGAGCGAGGTGACGCTGAGGTATCTGGATCGATTAGACATGTCGCTGAGAACACATTACAGCTCCCGCTGGAGGCAGCAAGAATCCCAATCAAAGAATGTATCTTGCTGACAAACTGAATGCAAGATCAATTCTGAGCCCCTCAGAAGCTAGTTGTCCGACTGGCATAATTCTCCCACGGGTGACACCCTCCGACTACAAATTAACCCAAATAGGCAGATGTGGCCAGTGATGCTGTGCGATAGCTGTGGGGTTCTCACCCACAGAGATCAAAGCCCTGCAGGGAGCATCCATCCATCGGGACTCTGAAGCCAGGCATGCCCTGCCTCAGTCTCCCCGTCCCTGGCTGCATCTCTCATATTTCACAGCTCTCTGAGAGGCAGTAAATCAATAGAAATATGTTTGGTGGGAAGGTCCTTGGTTGCAGGGTAATAAATGGGCTGATGGGTCCTCTGTGGAAAATGTCAGGTGATGGCTTGTCTCCCAGGACTGGCTTGAGGGACATGCGGTCTGGATGGGCACCTTGACGGCTCCAGAGCCAGCCCTGACTGACAGAGGGAGGCCATGGCAAGTATTGCAGGAGGCCTTGTGTGGTTCTAAGGCATCCAAGGCACATGGTGGTGCTGCCTACCTAGTATCCCAGCATTGGGCATTCATTTGTCATGAGAGATGGAATCTTTCAAAAACAACCCATGTGTGCGTTCGTGCGTGCATGGATCTGGCTTGCAAAATGTCTTGACACTGCCAGCCTTTAATTAGCTGTGCTTTGCCGTCAGGGATGCTGCAACTGCCACTTCGCAGGCTGCAAATGACATCGTTGAGTCACCAAAAGCGAGAGGGAAGTTAGAGCTGGGAGGGACCTGGGTCACCTCAGCCAGTGATAATCTGCTTAGCCCAGGGATAGCTGCCCTGGCTGAAGTCCCATGCTGCAGAAAGCTCACTTGGCCTTGCTCCTGGACCGATGGAACTTCGTTCATTGCTCAGGCTCTGCATTCTGCAATGCCAGCTGCCATCTTCGGGGCCAGAAGAACACACACACACACACACACACACACACACACACACACACACAGACACACAGACACGCAGACACACACATACAGAGACACACACAGACACACAGACATGAACACACACAGACACGCAGACACACACATACAGAGACACACAGACACACAGACATGAACACACACAGACACACACACACACACATAGACACACAGACATGAACACACGCAGACACACACACACAGACACACAGACATGAACACACACAGACACGCAGACACACACATAGACACACAGACATGAACACACACAGACAGGCAGACACACACACACACACACACACACACACACACTCCCCACCACCACCAGTTCAGCTGGTGACTAGAATTTGGAGACGGGGGCCTCGAGCCCAGGCACACTCCCACAGATTCCTGTGAGAGTCTGAACTGCCATCCTCACTTCAGTTTGCATTTCTCTAAAGACCTGTAATGCCGAACGTCTTGTCACAAGTGTCTGGGTCTCTTCATTTCTTTGCAGAGATGTGTATTGAATCCTTTGCCCACTTTTTTAAAAATTAAGAAAACAGGGTTTATTTTTTTTAACAGCAGTCTAGATTCACAGGGAAAGGAAGATTTCCCATAACCCCTCCTCCTCACAGCACAGTCCTCATCACCATCAGCATCCTCTCCAGAGCCACAAGTGCTGAGCCTGCATCGTCCTACTCAAAGCTCTCAGATCACATCAGTGGGGTTTATTTCTTTTCATCGTACTTGTCTTTATTCCTTTTTATTGGCACAAGGTGTTTTGGTAAATATGTGTGATTACAGCGGTGCTGATGGTCCTTCTTGACTTGACCTAGGAGACACACTTCTTGGTGTGTCTGAGAGGGTGTTTCTAGAGAGGTTGGCTGAGGAGAAGAGGGCCTAAGTGTGAGCAGCACTATCCATGGGTCCTGGGTGGAATAAAAAGGGAAAAGTTCACTGAGCACCAGCATCCAGCTCTCTCTGCCTCTCGACTGTGGGCCAGCTGCATCTCGCTCCTGCCATGATTTTCCTGCTGCAAGGGACAGTGCCCTCAGCTTTGAACTGGAATGCACCCCCTTTCCCTGTATTGTTTCTCTCTAGGAATGATGTCACAGCATTGTAGAAGTAACTAAGGAGAAATTTAGGATCAGGAGTGGGGTCCTTCTGTGGTAACCCTCACCTGGTTTACAGATTCTTCACTGGTGTGTGGGAGAAATGTGGGTGGGTTTGTAGTAGCAAGCCAGTGAAACCTGAGAAGTCTGTAGCCAGAGCTTAATGGGCCATCCTGGTGGGCATGTGGGAGACCAGAATGCTGAGAGGCACTTGGAAGCCGAGGCCTGGATAAGAAGGTTTCAGAGGGGAACAAAGGCTGAGTCAGAAACCAGGCTAGAGGCCGTTTGAGTTTATATTCTTTCAAATAATCTGGCTTTACTCTGCTGGTGTCCTGAGAGCTCTAGTGAGGCCGAATTCAAAAGCAATGGATTAATTTGTTTGGTGGAGAAAATTTCAAGATGGAACAGCATTTAGGTTGTCAAATGCCATGATGTACTTGTTCATATCTCTGAAGGAGGGGGAGAGAGAGAGGGAGGGAGGGAGAGAGGAAGACAGAGAAAGAGAGAGAGAAAGAGAGAGAGAAGAAAGACAAAAATGTGTGATCAAGGAAAGGAGTGAAAACAAATCTAAAGTCACATACAAGGGGGACTGCAGAGAAAGCCGTGCAGTGGTTAAGAAGATAGGCTAGATTAAAGAGAACTTGTGCTGTGGACAGGAAAGGTGTCCTGAGGGTGGGGTGCACTCACTGAAAGCCTCAGCTTAGGATAAGGATCGTGCTTCCATGTTTTGATGTGTTTTTCCAGCTCAGGCACCTGTCTGTCATCCTTAAATACAAGAGATGGATAGGGCATCTTCAAAAACCCCAAGAGATCTGCAGAATATGGCATTCAAAGATGTTATCTTAAATTAAGATTTTCTTTTTTTTTGATATTGAGACATATCAGCTCCTGACAGCACCCCCTATTCTACTCCAAGTAGAAGATAAGCATCGAAGAATCTCCAGTGTGAGATGGTTGAATTAGTGGCAAGCCTATCTCTTGGCATGAAAAAACTCCTTGCTCCAACTGCAGACAGACTGCTGTCCAAAAAGGACAAAACTTGGTGGCAGGGAAGTCGACAGCCTAGCTCTGCCAAGACAGAGTAGGTAAGTCCTTCATAATCCCTGCTCTACAACAAATGTCTGTCAGAGAAACAGGACCCAAAGGCTGAAGAAAAAAAATTTCTTTTTTAAAGAAGAAATTTACACTTATTTGTTTGTTTGGAGCTCTCTCTCTCAGTGTGTGTGTGTGTGTGTGTGTGTGTGTGTGTGTGTGTGTGTGTGTG